>JAVJAQ010003898.1:908420-1508420 GCA_032362365.1 Zygogramma bicolorata
TTCCATATTCAAATATTACATACAATCTCATGGATTTATTTTGGCCCAGTTATCAGGTACTTTAGCTGCTGAATCAGTATAACATGTCATTTCAGAATAGAATTATGAACATAATCGCACTAATCAACAATTAAGTTCAAAATAATAATTCAACGAAACTATAATCATAATCAGAAATAATCGACCATGATGGGGCCAAAAAAAAAACGTTGTATTCGTTTAATGACCGTATTGATAATCTACGCTGACTGTTATTTAATGTTTCAGTTCTCTTTTGTTTATTAACTTACTGATTCACCGTCTGGGGACAAGGTCGTGATACCCTAGGAGTTTTTGTTCTACGATACAAATGATTACAGAGGATGTCAAATTCCAGTGAAATATTTTTTCCATGTGTAACTTCCGACAGATAGGAAAGTGGATGGTCGTTTTGTTATTTCGAATGGGAGACAATCACCGTTTTCTTTATCTGGGCACTTCATGATGTTTGACGTCGTTCATGATTAACGAATACACCGATTTTTTATTATATTAAATTTAATTTAATTATTAAAGGGAAGCCATGTAATGTTCAAAGAACCCCGCTTGAATCAAGGGACAGGAGATACGAAGTAACATTCACTTTGAATTTTTGAAGGGTGTAAGCCTCAGGAAAGAGATTTTTCGGCAAAGAGTTCCAAAGCTCAGCTGTTTTATTGAGAAAAGATTCCTGAGCAAGAGAGGTTCGACAGGTTTCCAAATTCACAACAAAGGGGCGGAAATTCGGTACTAGTCTAGTCATCCGTGTAGATATTGCCAAAAGGGTGGAACGAATGATAACAATTCAGAAGAGCACCGACCAGAAAATATCTGTAGAGGAGAGACAAGTCTCCGACCCTTCTACGATGTTCCAATGAAGTGAGCGAGTCTGTGAGCGAAGAATCAACAAGACGGATTGAGAACGATATTCCAAGACGAGTCGTATCTGAGCCTTATAGATTAGTTGAATACAGTATGTACTTTGTATATCACTTAAGAATTTATCAACTATGTACTATCGGCTCAGCTCTTCAGGTTGACTGACAGTCATTCGATATATGTTAAGCAACGCCGAGCGCGGTTAGTACTTGGATGGGTGATAATGCATGGAAAACCCGCGTCGAAAGCCTATACGGCTGCAGCAAAATAGCATATCATAGCTCGCAGGTAATATATCAATGAGCACAAGATGTATTGAGGATATGCCGTTCTTCGGAGGAGACGAAGAGCCGGTGGTCCAGAGTCCATAGATGTTGGGCCCGTAAAAGATCCCTACCTCTGGTTAGAATATCGGAGGCTTCGGCCATATTTCCGGTTGGGGGAAGTGTGCTCACCGGCTTTGGTAGCGGAAATAGGCCGACGTTAAATGAAGAAATTAAAAAAAAAACTATGTACTACGTACCACAAGTGTAAACATCTTTGAGGAAAAGTCCGTATGAATTTAGTTCAATCAACAACTTTTTCAGCGTTCCCTCTGTTCTCCAAGTTTCCATAATCAGGAGTCTCTCTTTCCGATACATGTATCAATGAAACTGACTGGATTACTGTTATAGCATGCAAAATGAAAATTGAGAATACAAAAGAATACGAAGGCATTATTTTTGCAGTTGCCTAGATTTTTTGTTATCATGTTATACTTTTCCTTGTCAAACACTGTTAGGGGCAGAGCCTTGTGCGGATAAGAGGCGGCTGATCCTCTTGGATGCCGTAGCTCTCTGGGTAGTATTCACCAGGATACATGGTAACGACAATATAAGTTTCGAGAATATCGAATGAAGCTGTAATACGAATTGATTCGCAGTTCCCTAGCGTTACATAAATGTTTTCAACGGTGTTTATTCAATTTGCCCGAGCTGGTTTACGTAAAGCGAGCTCTCGACGTAACTAGCGAAGACCAAACAATTCAGCTGTTTAGGGAAAACTCATTTCTATAAACGTTGCTGGCGAAACAGCCGAGCGCGGAATTCGATTAGGAATTGTGTCACATTAGCGGCGATGCCGCGCAGTGGCGTTTCTAGGGTGGTCTGCAGGGAAAAGGGCAAGTTAGGAAAAAAATGGTTATCAACAATAAGGATGCTGTGAAATGAAACCCCGGGAAAGTTATGTGTTTTCTTCAAATTCCCTCCACGTAAAAGAGTTTTCCATGAAGCAGGTTATCGTTATGAAAAGTGACAGTTGTTTTTGAGTGCCGTAGTTGAGGTTAGTCACAAATAGAAGTGATACAATAAAATAGAAAGTTTTATTTTTCATGATGATCTCATTAATATATAAGGAACAGTAACAGATAAGTGTATGATGCAGAATTTTTTAAATGATAGAATATGGGGTGTTCTTTCTTCTAACCACAATCTGAACAAATAAGAATTAATATTGGAATTGATACAAGCGTAAAAGGGATACCTTTAACAGAAATATTTTCAGAAGAATGATTACGTTCTCTTTGTCCTAAAAATTAGGAACACTATAAACCCTTTCTTCCTTCAAATACGTCTAATAGAATAGATATAAATGTTTGTGGCATAGATTTGTCTCGTGTTTAATCCTCTACTGACCCGCTAGCACTGTGGGTTCTTTCGGTTTCCGTACACTTGGAATAGAAAATGCGCTTCCAAAAAATAACTCGAAACACAGAGAGTAGAGAAAAGTGAGAAGGAAATAATGAAGAATATTCACAACTGCAAACTCATAACAAAATAAAAACAACTGAATGAATCACACAAATCCATGTGAAAAAAATGAATTATAATAAAACGAAATGTACGTAGAAACTGAAAAAAACTCTGAACTAATGTCGAAAAATCAGAATCAAAAGCCCAAATCGCGACTCTCGGTGCACTATTAAAAAACCTATCAATAACACCATATTCATATGAAAGACCGACCTAAATTTCTAAAATACTATCGTACCCTCGATCGTACCACTAACAATAATTGGCCTGTTTTGGTTCCAACTGACGACGGTTCTAGAACAATTTGAAGTAGTCGCACAGTCATGTATTATTGGTGGACGGCTCGCCCAAATCTTTTCAACTTACAATCATTTCGAAACAAAAGCAAATATACAGGGTACACCATTCAAAACGAAACACACGAAATATCGGATTCCGAGTTCAATTGAAAAAAAAATTGGACGTACACGGGATTACATTGGTCAAACGGTTTTTGATACGATTTTTAACGTTGCAACTTTTACTCTCTAGGAAGGGTGGGACCAACCCTTACTTTTTCAAATAGAACAAGTGGTCGAGTGATACCTCATTTGATTCTCTTTCAAATGACATTTCATTCTCGAAATTCGGTCAGATAGTTTTCGAGATAAGTATGTAATTGTGTTATGTATTTCAAATCATTATTTGAAAGGACTAATAATGAAATGTAACACAAAACATACGTAATTATTTACATAGATGTTCAAAATGGCATAAAGGTACGAATTATACCAGAATGCCGGCTGATAACACCAGACATGTTACAAGCAGTTCGTGGAGAATTTGAATCACACCTTTATCATTGCATGGAAGTCTGTGGTGATCAATTCGAACATATGCGTAAACAATTACTTACGATTTGCATTACATTTCAGCATTAGTATTTTATTAGTCAAATAATTATATTATAAAAACTATAACACAATTAGCTACTTATCTCCTTATCTCGGATAGTATCCGAGTAAATTTCTCAAATGAGATGTCAATGGAAAGAGAATTGAATGTCCTTTCAAAACAGGTAACAATGGAGCACTTGGTACCTTTTGAAATAGTAAGGGTTGGTCCCACTCTTCCAAGAGGGTTGAAGTTGCAGTGTTAAAAATCGTATCAAAAAAACCTCCCCATGACCAATGTAATCACATGCAAACAGATTTTTTTGAATGAAAATGAATTCAGATATTTCATCTGTTTCGTGTTTAATTTCTGTATTACTTCGAACTTCAAAAGCTATCGAGGTTTTAAGGATGTGGTGTTTATTTTTAAGTTTGGTGCACAGCATTTTCTAGAAATATTGCAAATCCACGTTGAAATCTAAAAATCCCCCTGAAATCCTTCATAAAATGAATCCCGAGTGTAATCCCGTATTTTGAAATTTGTGTACAAATTACACGTGAGTGAAATATCCCACGATTTTTTGTTAAAAGAACTTTGGATTTAGAACAGAATAAGTTGAGTAATGAAGAAATCAAGAGGCCAGGGTGGAGCAAAATCTGATTTCTATAAAAAAATCAAATATCATTGATTTTTTAAATTTGAATACAAAATTTGAACATTTTGATCCTTTGAAATTATTGTTAATTGTTTAAATATATGTCTAAAAATTTTAATAACAATTTTCGGCTCAAAAACTTGTGACAACGCATTTGTCGCGCTTCTTGCAAGAAGTTTTTTGTCGCCATTTGTTTTCCTTCTGTCCTATACACTCGCTATACAGTGCCGAGTTAGGCACGAACACGAACGCGTTTGTCGTGCTTTTTGCAAGAATATTCCTATCGGGGCTTGTTTTTCTTCTCAACCTATAAATTGACGTTGCCCAACAATTTCACGCATTTCGCAAATTGTACACTGGGATATTAAAAACAGATTAGGCATAGAAAAAGGAGGAAAACTCGTGTTTTTGTTTTAATTGTATAACAAAAATAAATAGACTGGAAATATACAGTAATAAAATTAAGGTGTTACGTTTAGTTTAAGAATTTGGAATTATGTACTTCTTTTTTGTTGTTTTTGCTAAAAGCGGATACTCCTTTTGATCTTCGAGAAAACTTTTATATTATGTTCTTATCTGGTTCTGAATAAAAAAAAACAAAAATTGATTTGAATCATGATTTTAATTTTGAAAATAATGCAACTTAAATCATGATTTTATTATCAGCCAACCCTGATGGAGGCACCGCTGGGAAGACATATGAATCGTCAGGGGTAAGGGGGTGGCCCTCAGGCCCCCACGTACCCGTCGGTGAAGCCGCGACGAATCGAGTAGGCTTTGGAGCGAGGAACGATAATTGATTCCGGGAAGATGATAAGTCCCGCACCTGAGACCACACTTTCGACGAACGAATCGTTTAGAATAACGTAGAGCGATATGGAATGTTTGCGCTGAACTACGACAGAACATCTCGAGCGTATACGTTCAGCAATCGAGCGAGAATCGGGCCCCGCTGCTCGTGTGCGTGAGGCCGTACGCACCACGTCTTTCCTTCCTTACGAAACTATTCGTCGCAGAATCCGTAGAAACGGCCGAATCGATAATGTGGCGTTGTGCAATGGAAATGGAGGAGAGCGTCTTCCATTGTTGTACGTACGGGTCCGATTTAGCTAGGGACTGATTGCAGATGGTGTCAACCTGATACAGCCAACTAGATATCGGCTGTTGGAACAGAACCTTACTTTTGTCCGATATCGAGATTTAGGGCCGTTTTCACGTTCCACTGTTAAGAAACATCCAGCTAGGTCCTTAACCGCCATTCGAATGTCTTGGTCAACCGTATAAGTTTCCAGCAAAAGCTCAGCTGCCGATTTGGAACCCTGAGTACATAACGTGATTGCATAAATATAATTGAATGATCCCTCACTCAGCAAATACTTTATAAGATCCAAGAACAACCAAAAATTATTACAAGCAGCTGAGAGCATTTTTTGAAATGATCTTCAGGAATATCACACGAGCCTAAATTTTTTCTTTAATGAGCAACCCGCAAAATACAAAACCTCTTGTTTTAAGAACCCGCGGAGATTGGCCTTGTCGCTCGTAAACGCAAAATAATATGAGGGGTCGAAGAGAGAACGTCATATTTCCAAGAAGTCTTGTCACGCGTGGAATGTTCGATCACCGAGATTTGACTCGAAGATTCTCCATAGGCGTACGCAAGTATAAAAGGGGATACTTCATCGAGGAGCAGATAGTTATTGAGATAGTTATCAGAGTTTATAGCTTTGTGGGAGACGAAGAGTTTTACAGAGAGTTTTATCGAAGAGGGCTTTGTTATTGATAAGTGCAGAAGTTGAAGTAGACATTTCTATTACAGAGAGTTTTAGTACTGAGCGTTGGATAGTTAGCGGAGCAATTTGAGTGATTGTATTGTATCGTGATAAAGAGCTGTAATAAATGTAGTGAAGTGTTGTTTGGAGTTTTGATAAACGGACCCAAGAAAATATCGTAACGGTTTATTGCTGAACAAAACTAAAATCATCCATAACATGTATATTTTGATTATCTGGATAATACAGATGGCTGATTTCAAAATCGATAATACGTTCAAGCAGCTAGCATGTAAATGAACGATAATTCCAAATTATGACTGAAACACTGAATATGACTTAACTCAAGGAACAACTAGCAGTCTTGTAGATATTTTTCAAAATGTGTAGGATCACATCACACCAACAGAACCAAAATTTAAGTTCTTTTGCGAATCAACCCGCGTGCAAAATGTTATAACTTATAAACATATCCATAAATACAGCAATATAACTGATCAACCTCCTCAAGAATTGACCAGCCAAAGTACAAAATTGACACGCGACAGCCTCGGATTACTATTATATCAGATTGTTTGGGTGCCAGCCCATATCCTGATTCACGTCGACCTTTTCAGATATATCGTGATGCTCCTCGGTTATTACAGCTCATTGTCTAGCTTGATCTTTTTGATGAGACTCCATAGCCTTGATACTGACCTCTTCATATAGTTCTACTAGGGTCAGGGAACATATGAGCAACATGGGTCTAACAGAAAAAAAAAACTAATGAAGGTTCTGCCAAGAAGAGGAAGAAACCGCACTGCACTGCATGTGCTCTGTGAATGCGAAGCGATAGCAAGGCTAAGACACGCAAGATGCAGGAAGGGGTCGAGTTACTGTTACATAAAATACTCCTCATAAAATTCTTAGGTCCGACTTTTTCTAAAACTCGTTAGGATCCGATGGATCAAACAGCATTGCTCGATCAGATACGTCGTCGCTCTTCCTGCCCGTTCAGATGTGTCGGACACCTAGAATACGTTCATATTTCAATTTTTTGCTCGGAATTTGCGACTATATCCACACTGCTGCTTTTTCCAATTATAGGATGGCCGTGGAAGAGATCCTAGAGGCATATCAAGCAGAAGTATTGAGGTTTCACTCTCTCACCAGTAACAACACACTAGCGATAATAATAGTGATGGTGGAAATTGCCAGACTTACCCGTGACCGTTCGGAAACCTGGTGGCACCAGGAGAGGTAGAGTACGGGGAGGGCGTGCTGGTGTTCTGCGGCAAAGCAGCGGACGGAATGGCAGCAGGTTCGTAGTACTCCGTGTTGAGAGTCCTATCGTCTATCTTGAGTTCGGCGTTGTGGGCTTTGGACGCACTTTTGATGTCCATGAACGCCACCGTGCACGCCATCGTGATCTCGCCCGTCTTCTCCTCGGTGCACCTCGGCAGCAATTTGACACTTTGCACGCGGCCATACCTGCAACGATCAGGAAAAAATGGGCGTTGAAAAAATGTAGCATTCGGATATATTACAGAATATGCGCCGATCACGTCAAAAATCACATGGTTGGCTAATGCTGCGACGGATATTGAAGAACTTGTATGCAAATGAGTCAGTACGAGCAATAAATAGAAAAACATATTGATAACGGAAGTAAAGGAGCGAATGCTAATTTTAAACATGATTGATTGCTTTAGTTCGATTTTTGTTGAACACACAAATTTTCATAAAGCTCAGATAGATAAAGCGAGCGTGTATACAGTGATAAGCCTCTCTTTTGGAAATGTTCATCATACAGCAATAAGCTTCAAATACATTTTTATACGAACCCTCTAATTGACGATTAAGTAAATTTCATTCGAAGTGAAAGCGTTGTTGGGTTCTCATTGGGAACTAAAGGAAAACGAAGCATTCTACTTGGGATTCTTCTTCTACGGTCAAAATATTTGAGTAATCCCAACATTTTTTCAAAACTGTGAAGCTACATAAAAACTAATATACAAAAGTTTTGGAAATGTTTTCTCGATATAGGATAATTGGGAAATTGTACTATGAAGTTCTCTTTTGTTAATGCATCTTTTTATGAAAATCATCAAGTCTTATACGATTTGTTCAACTCATTTGCCAAAACCAAATCAGGTTTAATTTTCGTTGGAACTGTATTTTCGATAAACCTCAAGTTTTCATAACCATTTTCTTGAAACGTATTTGTCAACAATTGGCATGTGATTTTTGCGCAGGGGTAGCAAACAAACGAGAGAAATTCAATAAAAATAAGGTTAAGTATACCACTTTATATCACCCAGCAACATCCAAGCCTCCAAAACACAGTTCTACCAAAATTGCCAAAAAAATTGAGAGGATCTTGGCCGAACAATAATATTCTCACTTAACATAGATGATTTAATCGCTCACATTCAAAAACGCACAGCTTCGCGATATTTTCCTTTTCTCATTGAGATGGAACGGAAAATAATTAATTTCCTGATTTCCTTGACACAAGAATTTCTTGCATAAGCATAAAAACTAAGTGTACCCAACTAGTTTGTATTCCTTCGTTTTTCAACAATCTGAGAAGACGCATTCCTTCAAGTCAATACTCAATTTGTTGCCAGTCTTCCAACTTACTACTTGTTAACTGCTACGGAGTCAACAAACCGTTGATTTATTTCCAACCACAGACAAAAAGACGCACCGGATAGTCGGTCTAGCATATTTCCTATACAATTACGGTTTGATGTGATAACTGGGATGCGGTTGTCGTTCTTCTTATGGAAAAACCAACAAGAAGCTGCGGACAAGAATCAGCTCACCGATAAACGTCATTCATGAGTATCATAAGAACGGCCAGGTATACCAGGGGTAATCGATCTTTTTCAAAGACAGTATCCTTTGTGGCGGGGAGGGAATATTCTGTTGAATTGAAAACACCTTTTCACATCGGAAAAAGATACTTGCTAGTTTGGTTCAAATTACGATTGTACAAACTGAGCCATAAAAAATACTAATATGTGTGATTCAGTGCAGTCATTCAGGATTAGTTTTTTAAGACTTTTTTAACAAATTGTGAATGATACTTATATTGTCAGATATTGTTTATATACCATTTTCTTCTACTTCTTTCTATAAGTTGTGTTACTTCTATACTGATTTGGAGAAGAAAAAGTCAAAAAAATTCTTCAAAGTATATCAGAAACTTTCGGGAATTATTGTTATTTGAATCAGTACAATTCAGTTCAACTGAACTTGAGACTCATTCGAATGGTATATGACATAATATGATAATCTAAGTGTGAACCAATTATTATTTGCCAACACTATGTTGATGTTTTATCAGCAATCAGCAAGTTTACTCGAACAGAGTGTTTTTTATATCTGAAAATGTGATCCCGAGGACTTACTTACAGTGGTTTTCACAATAAATGGTATTGACTGAAGGATTATAATAAAACCAATTAGACCCTTAAGTTGTACACAATGGGATTAAATCGGGTAGTTTTTTGTAATTATAAAGGATTATAATAAAACCAATTAGACCCTTAAGTTGTACACAATGGGATTAAATCGGGTAGTTTATTGCAGTTAATAAGCCAATACCATTTACTGTGAAAAATGCTATAAATGAGGCCATCACTAAAATTGAAGTAATTTTAGGTTGAAGACTACATATAATATAACTCCGAGTAATATCAACTACTCTTCCCAGTGACTAGTTTCTTGCTAGAAAGTGTAATTCAGAGTGTCAAATGGAAATTTTCACAAATTAAGGAAGGTGAAATATACTCATTTAAGTTGTCACCTACTGCTGGGCTGGACCTGTCAAATTCAACATTTTTACAGCCCCTCAAATTTTTCTGTATTCTTTGAATTATGAGTACTTTCGATCTACCGAGTTCGACATAACATGACCCACATTTCCGTTTTTGAACCTTCTGAATTCCAATGTGAAATTGACGAGAATTTGTATCATCAGAAGTTAAATGTAATGTGCTTCTCTTAAGGCACACGAGTTTAATAAATACGGCTCGTTTTCACATCAAATCTGAAAGAGTAAGGATACTTTGCACGGGAAAATACGAATTATTTGATTGGTATCGCTTTGATCCGAACCTTGGGTTCAACATCAATCATGCTATTATCAGTACTGAGTAAAATCTCATTTGAAACTTTGTACGTAGACTTTTATCAATGGATTTATAAGAACGATGCATAGTGCAACCGTTGCGTTACCAAGAGACTACAGTAAACAGATCAAGAGGTGAATATATGTACATCCAATATTCGATTGATAGCTGGTAGTCATGATAACGGAGAAACAGATTCTACATAGAAAACACACCAATATGATGAATTCCCTGGTACACACTGTAAGGGATTACAGAAATTTCGGTAGATGGTGTAAGAATCGAATTCCGTCATCTTTTGACGTTTGCATTACGATTTATTTGAATTTCAACTACGCTTGCCCTCGTCTCATATTCTCATATTTTAGGAATGTGAACATCCGTCAATGTCTGTTATCAAGTGAGATTTTGAAGAAAATATCAATCCTGTTACACCAACTGAGGTCTCGAATGTCATTACTGAACTTAAGAATAAAAATTCCACCGGAATGGACTGCCTTACTACAAAAATAATTAAATCTATATCGAAATTCATCTGTGAACCACTGGCATTCATAATCAATAAATCTGTTGAGGACGAAGCTTTTCCAGACCTACTAAAAATTGGAAAAATAATTCCCTTATACAAGAAAAATGACCCCTTGTTAATCGATAATTATAGACCAGTAACCATTTCCAGTGTGTTGGCTAAAGTTGTCGAAAAAACCATCTCTAACAAATTATTCCCTTTTTTGGTGAAACACAATATAATTAGTAGCTATCAATATGGGTATTGCCCGGGTAGGTCGACGGAAGGGGCAGCTGCAACTTTCCTGGAGCATATTTATAAGGGTATTGACAAAGGTAAATTTGTAGCTGCGCTTTTCTTTGACTTATCTAAGGCATTCGACTCCATTGATTTAGACATACTTGCTAACGAATTATATGCCATAGGTATTAGAGGGATATTTCTTGCATGGGTGATATCGTATGTGAAGTTCAGAAAATCATATGTGAGATGGGATGATACGAACTCTGTAACATTCAATGTAGACATTGGAGTTCCGCAGGGCTCAGTTTTGGGACCGCTGATTTTCCTGATTTATATCAATGATTCACCTCAACATTTAGGTACAAAGTCAATATCACTTTTTGCAGATGATACTGCAATCTCAGAAGAAGCTGATAGTCCTGTGGAGCTCCAGTCGAAACTGAACCCAATAAGTCGTAAATTTACGAAATGGTGTTACACTAATAAACTTATCGTCAATGCCGATAAAACGGTGTTAGTTCAATTCTTCAATAGAAGAAATTTAGAGCAGACTATACAGGTTGACATCAGTAATGTTACTATCAATCCGTCAGAAACCACAAGATTTTTAGGACTTCATATAGATTCTGACTTGAGTTGGCAAGTTCACATAAATCATGTTTGCAAAAGAATCAACAGCAGTTTTTACGCATTGGTACAACTCAAAAAGGTTATGGATGAAGAGCATTTGCTGAACATTTACTATGCAATTGTTTATTCAGTATTATCCTACAATGTGCTTTTGTGGGGAGAGGGGATAACCATCAGTCGAGCTTTCGTTTCTCAAAAAAGGATCATACGTATGCTGTATGGTCTTCGATACACAGAGTCCTGTCGGCCCATTTTTAGGAAAATGAAAATCTTAACGTTACCATCTATATATATTTATAATTGTTTGCTTTTTGTAAAGAAACGTGAGTCTGAATTTGAAACTAATTGGAAGTGTCACAATTACCCAACAAGAAATGGAAATCTGATTAAACTGCAGCAACATCGTACGAGATTGTTTCAAAGAGCACCCTCTCTAGCAGGTTCCAAGTTATTCAACTGTCTGCCTTCAAATATAAAGAGTATCCCATTATTGTCAACTTTCAAACAAAAAGTTAAAGAATACCTTTTAGAAGGATGTTTTTATTCAGTTAATGAATATTTTGAGTATACTTCCAAATAACTGTGTTCAATGTATTGTAATATTTATGATATTTTTATACTCTGCATTATACATCTACATGTTTTTTACCTGACATTTCCTATATCATTGTTAAATGATCAATTTAAAGGAATAAAAACATTATTATTATTATTATAACGGAACGGTATCCAATAAGTTATTTCACAAGGTTTTCTATGCATATTGATACGCACGTAGCTTGTTTGTCGCTCTTTGAACGAAGTAAATATCCTGATTGGCATTTGAAAAGAACCATCGTTTATATTTTCGATAAATACCCCACCAGAAGACCTTTCGAAGCCGGATCGATAAATATATTGTGAATAGTGACTTGCCAAGAACGTCCGAGATCAACAAAATTCAATAGAGCGAGATAGAAAGATGACGTGGATGAATTTCATCACAAATAACTCATGTCTGCCCGGACAGCGCTTGGAATTTGGAATTCAGAGAGTTGAACTTGGAAACCGCGGGGGGAACAATATCGCGCGACTGCGCAGTAGTATCGACTATAAAAGCGAGTCACTCCCGTTCCCGCGGCCATTTTAGCTCGAGCACTCGTTCATGGATAACACAAAGCGCCTACTTGGATATAGCTGCTTCTTTTTTCAGGAATAAGTGAAGTGCTATTTTTGTGTTACCATATTGCTGGAAATGCTACGGAAACTCTGAAATTGTTTGAAATGTAGAGGATTAGTACGTTATCCGATAAAGCCAGCGTTTGCTTACGGCTGGTGTATCAGGGTGTGGCAGAGGCATACCTGCCACGTAGTAGCACCATACTGTGTGATTATCTCGCATAGACGATAACGATTCGTTCATATAGCCTGAAAAGTTCGTGCTATTAAACGAGTTGACGTGAGTGTACGTAAATATTGGATTATTTCGCAAAATTTGGATATCCACCTAAAAAATCTGCGAGTAAGTTGGTACAATAAAAATCCCACCCTACTAACCACCACTTTCGAACTCCGTAATTTCCTGAAACTGAAAAAACAAAATAGCGTTGAACCGAGCGAGTATAATTTTTGGCTGAATTGATTTTTACCAGGCTCCCCGAAAATGCGGTGACAATCGAGTATCTGGCTTCCCTTCCTTCCCCTGTCGCCCCTCTCTCGATTCGCTGAGCAAGCAGCAGCGGCGTTGCCGGTTCTCACGTACCAGCTTTCGACCGCTGCTGCTGCTGCTGTGCTATCGTTGTATCGCCGCGGTGGACCGGACGAGTTTTGAACGCGCGAAGCCTGAACTCAGGACCACGATACAAGCGGTCGACTGTTCGTATTATAGGACAGTCAGACCGAGTCGTTTCTTTTTCTCTCATTCAGGATTCGTTCTTTTATGGTCCCGTTTTTAGCTCTCGGTTATGGGACTGGCTTTCACGATAGCGATGGTCTTATATGTATTTTGCTTCGTTTCCAAATTGATTTTATCTCGTAGTCGTTGGTTTTCGACTGGTTGGAGCTTATAGTTGGTATGTGTGTCAACTAGTTTTTTTTTATTACAAACAAACACGACTGTACCATAGAAAAATGACTTCTCGAGCAATTGAAATCTCATTGGGATATAAATCTTAGTTTTTTCCACGATCACTGGGACTAGAATGAGTTTTATTTCCCCGTACTTATCCTTACAACTTGTTTTACAAAACTCTTTCACATCTGTAGATTTACTTTCGAATAACTATGTGAATAACCATACACCTGATACGAACTTGGAGAAGTTCGTGGGAAGTTATAGGTTCCTACTTATCGGAGAAAAAACTGATATAAAACGTGTACTACATGTAGGTACCTGTTTATCAATATGTCCACGCATGAATCTCAATAAAAAGTTATATTTTCCCAAAATTTTCTTTATACCTCCTGTGAAGTTTACTTAATTCTCAACTCAATTCTTGTTCGACAATATTCATATACCTAGGTAAGAAATTTAGTCAGATTAAATAAAAATAAGGTAGGACCTACTTGAAAAGACGTATGATTTTCTGGAAAGGCTACGAGTTTCCGTCTCATCATAATATTACAATCGTGGTCCTTCAAAAAAGAAAATGAAATGCAATCAAAACGTTTATTGATGATTGAATGTAATTGAAGCATTGATTCCTGTAACTAATTTTTTCCGAAGTTTATGTGAATTTACGAATCTTTGTAAAGAAAGATACAAATGGATAGGTATTTTCAAAAAAATCATGAAGATGAAGCTTTGAAAAGACTGTGAGACTTAAGATTTTATATTGTTTTATAAAGGTGTGGGTAGGTTTGCAAGATGTCATCAAATATCCATAAATTTTTTATTGATATGGTGCCATTCCAATCATTCAGTAAATAAAATGCTTGACAAATATTATCTGGAGATGTTTTATGACGCAACTATTAGAACCAAAGGTCGAAATATTATAATTATTCAATACATTAATTCACAGAGAATTATGAAGAAAATTATATTTCGTTCATCTCATATTACAATGGTAAACGTTCATTTCAAGTACGCTTGGAGTAGTAGAAACACTGAAATTACTCAAGGAGCTGTCCAGCAGGATTGTTCGTTTCAATCAGAAGTGTAGAAATCACCATAAAATAGTCATCAATATCCCATAGTGGAAAGCTGCTAACATAGAAGTTGACCCTGGCTTACAACGCAGATTATAGCTACAAAACGAATTACGTGTTTCTGTCATTCAATCCTAATAGCATGACGCCTACACAACTTTCCAGTAGGTGAAACGGATGAGGTCGATACAGATAGAATTGATAAAATCCCGAGTGAAATAATATTCAGATATCTTTTTCTGAACGTGCCCATATTATGGCTACTCAATATCTGCAAAAATTGAGAGAGCTGCTGA
Source organism: Zygogramma bicolorata (assembly GCA_032362365.1). Lineage (NCBI taxonomy): Eukaryota > Metazoa > Arthropoda > Insecta > Coleoptera > Chrysomelidae > Zygogramma > Zygogramma bicolorata. Next base: position 923,335 of record JAVJAQ010003898.1, read on the forward strand.
TGGTGTGAGATGGTGCACGAGGTGATTAATTCATATTTCAAATCGCATTAAAAATGAAACGTTCGTTATGGAATATTTATAAAGCTTTTATCTAAATCACGAGTTTAAAGGTGAATTTCATTCGAACACGACGTGAAAATCAAAGAATTATGTTTATGTTGATTCGTGTCAGCATTTTGGTTAAATCGACGATTTGCTGGTAACTAACAGAAGGCCATAGGGGTAATTTTTACAAAATTCATATTTCATTCGTGACGTAAACCAATTGGGATTTCGAGAACTCGATTAGGTAAAAATGAGAATTCCCATCAATATCCAAATTCTCAGTTGAGAGGAGTGGTTAACTTCGGAAATCTGGTGTACAAAATTCACTAGGAATCTTCTTGAAATCCATGGAATCGAGAAATCCCACCTGAAATCCACTAGAAATTCTGATTTGGTGTACAAATACTTTTGGTCACAAGGTGCAATTGAAGATGCATAGGATTGAGAATCGAGAGAATGACTATCTTTCAGATCTTCCTGAATATTTGCCCAATCTTAAATATGCATTTCATAGAAGCAATGATTTTCGTCATGTTTTTATTATTATTCCAAACAGGCAGAATCCCAGTATAATCAAATAACTTATCAGCAAATCCAGAGAGGTACTGGAAGAAAAATGACTTAGGTACTTATTTATTGGCATGATTTATTGAGAAACATAAAAATTCTTTGATTTGCTTAATGACAGTTAATGATAGCGAAAGAGAATTCATAACACTTCTAGTTTTACTCACAAATCCATAAGGCCTGATTCGAACTGAAAAGTTACCAAGAAAATGTTTCTATCCGAGCACTGCACAGTCACAGGGCGAAGTAAATATCTGAAGAGAATAAACTTCCGATCAAAAACCATCGTTGGGGAACGATACCGAACACGAAGCCAAACATTTTTTTTTTTTTCGTCACGAGTAATGAGTTGAATTTCTACATAATTTTCCAATGGCCAATAAGTAGCTATAGATTATACATGCGTATCTAATTCTCATTTATAATATTATCGAAATGGCTGAGTCAGCTCGAAGTACGTTCACAAAAAATCAAAACTCGACATTCCGGTTTCAGCACGTGAAGAGAAAAAAGTAGCTTGTCTTTCCTGTCACTTGATTATGATTTCAAACAAGTTATGTTCATCATTGAACTCTCGATTCACCTACGTGTTTGTCTATTAGCTGTTGGTTCTTATAGTTGACTCGTCATCCACATTAATGATGCTTACATTGTCAAGTGAACTTTCACCAGGGCCGATAGGTAATTCGAAGTGTATTGGGTTCCAATATTTCCAGCGTCAAACGTTTTATATTATAAATAATTTAAGTTCACTGTTGTCACCGTCACACGGTATCCAAATCGTATCTGTATTTTTATTTTCCCCGCCAGGTCTTATCAAGATTCACGCGATTATCATTCAAGGCTGACCGAGTGTAAACAAGAAATCCTTGAAGATTCGAATGTTGATGAGATTATGTAGCAGGACGAGGTGTCAGTTTTTCCGAATAATCTTTTTGCTATAAGGTACTCGAGACGATAAACACGGTACGTAAACTACATAACAGACTAGCACGTGTAAGTTTTTACGTATTTCTCATTGAACATTCAAACAGAGAACCAGAGAACCGACTTTCTCTGTGTGATGTGGAGATAATTCAAGGTTGGCAAAGATCACCTGGATAAAACAGATGTTGAGTTATACATCTGTATAATTATAAATTTCAAGGTACGTTCGAACGTTGCTAATTGAAAATGTGAAATGATTTTTCGATTTACACACACATACACACGTTTTACGCAAAATAGTGCGATCCACAAACCGACTTAAAAACATAAATGTGAAAAACATATATTTATGGAGATATCTTGGATAAACGCATCAGATTCGTGTTGTTAAAATATTAATAACTGAAATGATATATCATTAGAGATAAAAACAGCATTAACTTGAAAAAATAAGCTTCACTTGTGAACCAGTTTCAGTGTGTTTCGTTTTCTTGAGTTTGAACTACCACAGAAAATTCGTGCAAATTTTGTAATATATTTTTTTCTTGATCGCCACCTAAAAGCTGGACTTTTTATGTAATAAAGTAGTTGCCGCGTGTTGGTTTTCATGATGTATAATGAAAATCACGAAAGTTCGTATCCCTCAAGATACAAAAGTTTCAATTTGGTGAAAATAATAGACTGTATTCACGTTTCAAAACCTTCCTCGAAACTAGGTACACCTTATTATGAGGATGGAATTTGTATCATTAATTGTTGAGACTTCATGTTCGCCTAGGTAACTGCTATTATATCAAATGATCAGCAAATATAAGACGGTTATTGCAGGCAGAAAGTGAGATAGCGGAAAATGTTCTTTATACGCACATTATATGTTACAAATGGAATTGCTTCAATCCAGAAGCTATAGGAATTTCTGAAATAACTTATTCCTTGTAAGAAAGTTCAAATAAACAGATTGTTTCAACTATCAAGTTATTCGATAATAATACAACGGCATTTATTCGCTTATCCCAATAAATAAAGAAATAAAATCAATAGACAAGTTACCGAAACGTAGCAAAGGAAAGTATCTATATCTAGAATTTGACTTTCCATTCGAACATTTTTCAAATTTGCAACTAGAAATTATCAACCTCCTTGAAAAGCACTCCGTTTAAGAATAGTTACTTAATTGTATTGAATCAGTGTTGAGAAGAAATCGTTGATATTTAAAAAATAACCAAAATTTCATCAAATCAGGTCGGTGTGGTCAAGCGGTCTTAGTCGACAAACGTCCCGATACCAATGTGGGTTTTCCTGGTTACCGTGAAAATCAGTAAGACGCCTCAGAGCGCTTCGGCCCCAGACGATTAGCCGTCCCTTGCTCGCAAAGGCTCTGCCTTCCGGGTGCACTCGAAAGAATGTTTGATAAAGGGATAATATAAATGAAAAAGAATACCCAACAACAATGAAGATAAAGGGGTTTTCGTCGAGACATACCTAGTGGTCGCATGATCAAGAATATAAAACGCTCACGAATATCATCTGAATGGCTAATTTGAAACAGTTTCGCGAACACGGTACGAATTTCCTCGTCCCGATTTCGATTGTAAGCAAATTATATTCCGTCCTCGTGCACCCCTCAGTCCTCAATTTCTCTTGATCAATCCCAGAGAAGAGAAACTCTGCTGCTCGGTTCTTCGTTTGTTTTTTTAGCGCGTAACGTTCGGCGGTATTGCCAGATCTGGTAACGGAGAATAAAGAAATAGTCGGAGATTGTCTAGCCAAAGAAAAAATGATGGTTTTCAATCAATCAATCAATGCATTAGAAGAAAATTTCAATCAATTGTGTAATTGTCAAAGTATCTAGAATTTCATTTGAAATAGTTGTCATTGGAAATAATAATAATTAAGAACGAATAGTGTGAAATTTTTCTTTAATGTCTGTTTCATTCTTGCTAAATTGTTGTTATCGCTAATGTAGAGGTGAACACTTTCGCCTAGTAAGCGAAAGACCGTGCTGGGATTCACACTTCGAAAGGTAAGGCCTCTTTAGTCATGTACTCGCACAACTTTCGACTTCTGAGGGTTCACGTTCGTCAGCTGGTTATCAAAATGAAACAAAATAAGATTTGTCAACACAGGTGAACTTCCAATTTTCTTGGAGTTGAATATAATTATAATTGTTCCTAACAAGATGCCAATTTTCAAGATGTCTTTGTCATGTCATGTAGACAAAATCAGAACTTTCAGCTAACACATTATACACGAAACTAATTGTGAAAAAACACTACATACAAACATATATATAGCACACTTTTTCAACGGGCTTAACCACTGTACATAATTGTGGTAAACTGAGATACAGTCAACCGAAAACAAACCGCTGCAATTCAATGAAACAGTAGGTATTTGTGAGCATTAATTGATGCGACTTCGAAAAACACATTTTTTCCGTTTAGGACCAATTAATTTCATAACTAATTTGAGTGGAGATTGAACCCCCTGACTGTACAGAAGTGGCATGCAAATTTTGTCAGATTTATTACTGTCAATCGTAACTTGGGGTTTAATTTCCACCTCCAGGACTGACCGATAACTAGTAGAAAATAATTGCCAATAGCAACGTGCTGTTGAATCGCCGATAACGGCAACACTGTCTTTCCAGCTAGCAGGTTCCGATATTTCTCATTGTAAATCAACAACAACGGCGATGACGTCACATCGCGACAACCGGCAACGTTGCGCAGTCGACCAAACGAGTTTTCGACGCGTCTGCCTCTTGGAAGGATAACAACTCGGCCGCGATACTTTACAGAGGTCTACTGAAGCGGAATATGCCCAGATATAAGATTTAGTAATCAGAGTCCAGTTTCAGAGAAAGTAGGTTTGATAAGATTAGTAAGCAGGATAGAGCGATTTCGCCGCTAGTCACCGCTGAACTCGATCGTTGTCACTTAAACTTGTTCGGCCCTAATGAACGACTGATATTTCGACATTATAGAAGGCCAACGTGGGACTAGCAGACTATTTAGAATCGAAAATACACAAATGCCTAGTACGTCACTCTGAAAAAAATGATAAAGAACTTTTCAAAATTCTTCAGGAAACAGTTTCTATATAAAAATTAAGTCGTAAATGTCAACTTTCAACACAATACGAGTATTTTCAATTTGGTAGGTATTGGGGAAATTTGATATTGATAATATACAAGGATTAGTGTCAATGTAAGCACAATTGCCCAAATTACCTGCCACACTGCCACATCTTGAAAGCGTGGCATTTGTCTTGTAGGTATCCATACACATACCACCAGAGTGGTACTGCCCATCACATTATAACTCATATATACCATAGTATTACCATCTTCATTACTTCAATTCTCGTGGAATGCTGTTACTTATTTGTTTCTACAACCTCAAGGATTAACACTAAAGGAATCACAAAGTTGGCACAGCAACACGTATGTTTACATATCTCATTGAATAGATGAATCAGCAGATGAAATCAGAATTTTTTTTGTTGCTTAACATCTTTGTGATCAATTTTAATTTGTGTATCAATAATTGGTAAGTTTACATTGAGCATCGTGAAAATCTGATACTCAATAGCTTGTAGTATACATTTACACAGAATGGAAACTGAAACTGATCAGATTTTATTTGTTGACGAAATTGTTGTGATGAGAACTATCATCAGAATAATTACAACTGCAGTAGTTACTTAATCTCGAAATGGTTTTCTGACCTGTTTCTCGCTGCTATAGAAAATTGCATATTGCAATGCATGGATTGTGCTCTTTATTGCATTATTTTATTACGCATAACAGAACATTACTTACTACTTTAACGAAATGTAAATGAATAAAAGTGTGCTTAAAATTGGTCCAATTATATGCGACATGCATGTTACTTTTTGTTTTCTTCAAACTACCTATTTCTGAAAAGTTATTGATCTGAAACCACAATATCATGTAAATCAATCATCATCTCAACTGGTAACAAGTAACAAGGTTTGTACAAGGTAAAATGAAAATATCAACTCAATACATTGAACCCAATACAAAAAAGAAAAAGATTCATGCAATTATTAGGAAATGACTTGATTTATAATATAATTCATCACGACCAAGATGGCAATTAAAATATGTGTATACACATGAATTTGTATCAACTAATCTGCGCTCCTAAGTTAATTAATGCATTTTAGCAACTCTAGGGGGGAATAACCGATTTTGGTGTCACCCACTCGAAATGACAAGTTATTAATTATTTTTTAATTCTCAACTTGGCAAATGTGTCCGAGTGATATTTACTTTGCATCGGCAAACAATAAATTAGAAACCTCTATTCGTATTTTATGGCACCTCCATGGTACATTATGAAACCGTTTTCCCTCACCTACTTATTTATGTAAGGCTCTCGTAGCTAGTTTTGCATGCGACAATAAACATTGATTTTGGAGAGTTTCTCTCCTTTAACCTCATCGATTTCATGAATAAGAACATATGATTCATTGACCTGATGAATCAATTTCTATCTATGCGAAATTTCTGCCAGTCATTAGTCGTTCACTCGACAAACTAGCAAGCCTTGACTTTGTGTTGAACAGGAATCTTTCTTTCAAATGTATTATTATCATTATTCAGCCTTAATTACCAAGATCAATCGGTTAACAAAATAAAAAAAAACAATCTATTTCTTCTGCTGAAGTACTGAGAAGAGAATGAATTGAATATGATTTTCAAAAAGCATCACATGTCCGTAGAACCTTCACAGAGGTCGACAAAGGAATGGGGGTGGGGTCAATTGCATAGAAAGTTAAGTTCAATGAAGGTGATTTAATAGAAAACTTGACTAATCAGGAAGCTGATCTTGAAGTAATTGTTTCTGGAGATATGAAGCGGACATAATCATCTGAAATATTCGTTCACCTAACAGATGAATCTAGACCAGTATCCACCCATATAATGCTGTAAACCTGGCCAAAGTTTGACTGGAATATCCTGAGAAAGAACCAGGGATAGGAAATACTAATGATGTCAGTATGGGCGAGGAACAAGTATATGTATCACTTATCTTGAAATGAGGCTGGGTTTTATTAGTATAACTATAGTACAACTAGGGTGGATTTGATGGTCGTATCACAAGAGGATGATGAAGTCCGAGGGGAAAACAACTAGCTAAAATCTGTACAAGATTTAAAATCTTTCAAAGACTCAAACGCATGACTTAAAGACTCAAACGCATGACTTTAAAGACTTAAACGCATGACTTAAAGACTCAAAACGATGACTTGAATGACTTAAAAATCTTAGGTGTACGAGATTGAAAGAAGATGTTTCCCCCTCGATGAAGTCTGAGCAAGGAGTCGATTATTTACAGATGGTAAGTTATAAAATTAATGATAGATCTCAGTGTCTTAAACGAAGTTTTGGTGATGTGCTGCTCATAGCTTCCTATCTCGTATATTATAAAGAAAACAATAAATATATAAAGTGGAAGAAAAAAAACTGTCAATTAATTATTTTCCAAGTCACCCACGATCCTCAAAAAAACATTGGTAAAACATCCGGATTGTGTTGAATGGATGTTTCAACCATGTAGCAAACTATTTCTGCCCTAGATATAAATAAGAACATTTATTTTCAGAATGGAAAAAATACCTTCAATATCAGAAAATATCAAGAATTACCGTCGATTCGAAAACCATTCTATTCAGCCATCGCCACACGTATCAAAGAAACCGTGTCGAATGTTCAAAACCGGCGAGAATCGATTCGATTTTTTGTTACTCGATAACCGTCGATGGCAAACAATTGATAAAGCGGAGAACTTTGAGCGAGGCAAGTCGAATGGATTCCTAGGTATCTAGAACGACGGAAAAAAAATTCAATCTTCAAAAACCAATGCATCCTACGAAGGACACACGGCAAACAACACTTGAAAATATAAATAAACCTGCACAACATTACGAAATCGACGATTGAAATATAGGAATGGATTGTTCCAGGCAGTGTTGCCACGTGTGAGTTGTTGGAAAGAGATCGTTTTGAGCGAGTGGAACAGAAACCTCATTTCAGTGTATTACTCGAACGTTGACTTTCCTAGAACACTCTTGAAAATTCGCATATTATTGGTCGATAGTTATTGTCTTATTGGTTAATATTTTTTTGTTTCTGTCATTTGGATGTCATATTTTCTCTATTTCACGTTTGCTTTTACAAAAACATATTTTCATGAGCATGTAATCTCATAATGATGTTTAAGAAATCACTTGATATCAAGATTTTGATACAACCATTATAAAGGTGGACATATATATTATATTTACCAACAAAACATCGTTTCATTGAAAGTTGTTTATCGAGTAGGTACATGGGATCAAGAACGATTTTTCAAAAGCATTCCTTCATGGCACCGAGACATATTTTGCAAACCGCTCAAAATATACTGAACTGGTATCATGGAAAGAAAAAAACATTCCAACATTCAGAAAATTATCGAAACTGTGATAACTCTGGTTCATAGCTAGGCTAGGCTACGTGACTTAGGTGAACGGTCGAGCGACGTGGACGTCTGCGACGTTGCCAAGTCGTCGGTGTCGAAATAGGAGCACACGCCAAGCTAGGTGTTTGTCCTCATACTCTCTAGATGTGTGCTCATCTCATGTGTATCTGATTAAATAAACGAGCGCCTTGTACCGAATTCAATAGGTCATTTACCCATGTGAAAACTTGTATAATTTCTTCATTAGGCTTGTGGTAAATACGAGGCAGTTCTTGGAATGAAAGGAGAAAAGAAATCGACGGCGCAACTGTTTATTGTTATACGATTTTAATAATGTGTTTTTTGGAGGCATATGCTCGCCTTCTATAAGAATAACTGAATGTCTAACAAAAATATTTTTGGGCAAATCATCAAATCAGATATACTTGCTGTGTCTATTCAGAAGTGAAATACAGGAGAAAGCTTGAGATAATTTCATTTTTTTCCATAACTCTTCATGTTTGGAGAATATTGGTCAATTTATCGATTATAAATAGAAAAATTACTTATATTTGTAAAAAGCCAAACAAATGAAACCCAACGACTAAAAAACTGCTGAAATTATTTTTTATGAAGTAGCTAGATTAAAACTCGGTAGGTAGGTACAATATTTTGAATCAACCGAGGGGGAAACATCTTTCAATCTTGTACTCCTGAAAATTTCAAGTCATTTAAGTCATCGTTTTAAGTCTTTAAGTCATGCGTTTAAGTCTTTAATTCATGCCTTTAAGTCTTCAAGTCAAGCGTTTGAGACTTTAAGTCTTTGAAAGATTTCAAATCTTGTACAGATTTCAGCTAGTTGTTTCCCCCTCAGAGTCAACCCAAAAATTTCAACAACCATTCGAACTCACCAAATAGGTAGTTTCTCAATCGGAATAACAGTAGTAGTAAATACCTAAACATAACCTAGGTATTGAATATTTGGCTCTTAATATTCACACCAATATTGCTATCACTACTGAAACACAACCTTTGCGTTGCAATTCAGAAAATATCAGGTAGAATTCAGATTAAAGTGAATTGTATTTCATAAAATATCAATTGTAATTCAGATTAGTCAGGTGTTGTGCATAAATATCAAATATAATTGACTGATCGTAAGAAAGACCTGTGTCATTGGGAGTGGGTAGATTTCTATGGCAACAAAGAATTGATACTGACTGTCATTTTGAAAATATCCCAAGGGTTTATGCCGACCTGCAAAGTTCTTATGTAATGTTTTTTTCTCAGTTAAATGAGGTTTGGCAATTTTTGAAAGATGTGTACTATTGGATATTTAAAAGATCTGATGAAACTGAAAATGTGGTTATAGCACTCCTATCTCGAGAAATATACATGTTGAAATTTTGAGTAATGATGATTAAAATGCAGCCGAATTACAAATACATTTCCAAGAAAATATACCTACTGGCTTGTTTTTCATTTACATATCATTTATGAGCTATAATAAATGACGATTTGACTGATTCCCAGCGTTTATCCATCAGAAAACATTCCTTCAATCAAATATTGCATCAGCTTTCAACGATAACACTTCAATCATCTGATAGTCAAAACAAATTTGCTCAAATATGAACTATGTACGATCCGAAAACTGAAATACTCTATCAGATCTTCAATATTTATTCTCCAAATACTGTCGATGTCTATTTATTCAGGAATAACAATGGAAACTTATTATACGCCTAACTGTTTCTGGTTTCGATCCGGCAACCACGCGCGGCACTTGCTTTTGCAAGGCGCTTTGCGACTAGCATGATGGCTGCTGACTCATCCGTACTAGCGGTGGTGAAAACATCGGTCGACTGTTATTTTTACAATGGGAGGCAGGCCTCGGTTGGGTTTTGCTGCTCGGATATCATTGTTATTTTACAGCGTGTGTATGTATAATCGAGCCGCTAGAGCCGATCACATGGAATATTTATGAGATAAATTCAATTATTTATGAATAGTATGTTGTGCTATCCACTGCGGTATTTTTCTCGCGAGGTCGTGAGCCTGTGACAGCGAGGGTAATGGGTGCGGTAAGGGAAAACACAGGCTTTTGTCGGTTCTTGGAATTTACTACGCATATCGTTATCCAGCTCAATCAGTTGATATGTTTTTCACAAGATGATCTCGAATGTCTTGAAACAGTATAAATTAATCAATCCTATTGTTACTTCGATAAGAGTTTGGAAATTCTGGGACACAATACTGGAGCATTGAAGGAGGAATTGAATAAACGTATGAATTTCAGCCGAGATCAAACAGAAATCATAGGGTTTGTTTCATTCATGGCATAAACTATGAGCATCATTTATGGCACTCTGGAAAAGAACGAAACGATTTTTCAACTTCAGTAGTGGGATTCTGTGTCCTGTCGCTTATAGAATTCTACTATTCTATCTACATTCATTTCGTCAACGATCCATCGAATCCAACTCACTTCTTGGATAGGAAAAGAATCCCACTACACTTTTAAAACCACTCTTCTTACAGTCAACCAAACTGAAGTTATTCGACTCGAAGGCTCAATCACAAACTAATGAGCCACCTACGTAGGACACGAAAATGGACATCTAATGACTAGTTCTAAGCAGTTAACTTCAGGTATGACGAAAGAGACTGTTTGAAATTGACAGTGTTTTCGAACACATCAATCCAAACAAGAAATTTTCCTGGGGTCAAGGAGATTTGCTATTGAATTACCAACAATAAAAAATGTATCAGCATAAATCTGCATAATCACTAGTTTTCAGGATGTGAACGATGGAAGAGATAAAAAGTAACTACATAGCTCCCAAAAAATATGCATTTCGTCTCCTGGAATATATTCGAGACCTTTGACGGAAAAAGCAAAATAAATCCTTCACAAACTAAATTAATGAAGAAAAAAATGAAGCTAATCCAACAAATTCCTGATATTTTCGATAATGTGGTACGAAAAATGAAAAATGTCACTAAATATACGAGGGCTGTTTCACTTCGTAAATTTTGTACACCAGAACAGGATTTTGAGATTTCAGGTGGGATTTCTGGATTTCAACATGGATTTCCAAGATTTCTAGTAAATTTTGTACACCGGATTACCGACCCCCCGCAAATGTACCTACTTATATTGCCATTTCATATCAGGCCTCTCAAAATTTATACTTATCACAATCAATACTTCAATCCAAATAAAAATAGTTTATTACGTAACGAGTGAGATGAGTGCCGAATGCGAGTAGTTGGCCTTATCCTCGAGACGCGTCGCCTGTGGTAGAAAAGCACCACTCATTTCGTATTTCTTTCGGACTTGCCTTGTTTTCAATCATTGACTACTGGCCTAATATATCTGGAACGAATTGTATTCGTTCCGAAGAAATCTAGAGCAGTTTTCATGGTTGCATTCTAGCTTTATTCACGTGGAAGTATATGAATGCGTGTCGAGATTTTTTATACTTTCATTGTAAATATACAGCGAGTGCGTTGTTAGTTTTCTTTTTCGAACAATATAATTATGCCTTAGCCTTGGTCCGACGTTGTTGAATTCAATGATGAATAATATTAAATTACCTTCAGTGATGGAAATGTACTACTGACATTGTTTCAAAGCTGGACTTTAATTTCTAGTCATCAATAACATTATGAAAAGTATGCCATACATGAAAAAACTTGGCAGTGATTTTTATTGAATGTTGAAGAAATATATGATAGCATCTATGTCACTGAACTACACAACTAGAATTTGCAATGTTTTAATAAAAAAAAATCTTTGAAAACCAATGTATACTGTCGTTTAAATTTGGTTTGATTAAACGATTGATTCTAAGTGATCAATCGGATTCATTGGTTACGTGATATAGAAGAATGCAAAATTTTTTATGGAAATATGGTGAAGTCCTTACGAAAGTCTACTTCCGTAACGATAGAACACAAATTGAGTGTTCAACTGTTTGAGTTATTTCCAGGATATACGGTCCATATTATTCCTCGAAAATTTCCCTTGTCTTGAATTTCGAACTTATGGCTTTTTTTATGGTGGATACCAAACGCTATATTTGAATAAAAATTCTGGTAGAATTAAGTAATGTGATAATATAGAAAATATGTCACAAGGACCATTATTCGTATTCATGCTCAGGAAAAAAAATTCAGCATAACCAATAAGACTGTTCAATCAGTATGAAAATCATTAAATTGCCCCCTTATCTTTATCTTTCTTCACTCGAGTTCACGATAAAAATTGTCATCTATATACTGCCCTTCTTATAATGATACATCAGAAAAAAATCGAAAATATACACTTGTCAAACATTTATCGTCACAGCGTCAGCTACCAAGACAACAATAGATATTATTGGTGAGTAAGCACAGAGAAACCTTCAATGGGAACAAAAACGTCGCTCGAAACTAACTACCTATTTTCGAACCAAAAAAATGATTGATAGTGTCCTGCTTTGGTGGTTTCATCAAAGGTTTCATCGGTATCGTTACACCATACGTCGAATTTGGTCGTCCGGTTCGTTCTATTATAATTGGTGGGTGTTTGTTGTCCTATCAGCCTTGTCAACTCCATTTTTCGAAAATACATTATCGCTTGGCTGATACGTACCTAAACCATTATTTTGTGCTACGTAAAAACAAACGAAGGTCGCCGTGAGTCAATATCACCTTACATATCAAATATAAGTAGGTGTTGGATTATGTCGCTGATTATAGTTGGCTGGGCGTAGACTTACATGGCAGAGTTATTGAGGAAACGCGTAGAAGTTGGGAAAGAGCAAAGCGGTGCGAGGTGGGTAATTTTCGAAATGTAAGAGCAATCATGGAAAAGGTGTCTGGTGGAGTTTTTTCTACCAAACGTGAGGTATAAACGACATTCCAAGAGATATGATTGCACGTACGATAAGGCAAGTTGTTTCTTTCAAAAAATTCCCGAAAATAATACAGCTGAATGTGCAGAAGAATATTTACAGGACAGATGTTCATAATCCCAATTACTCACTACTTGGTGAGCATGATGTCCGTTTAGTGCATATTTGTAGTATTAATTTATTTATGTAGGATATTTGTACTTAAATTATTGAAACTAGTAGATTTATGAAATGAAAGAGATACGAAAATTCTGATTTTTTTAGGGGAATGTGGAAGAATCGGTCAACTGACCTTACACTTCACATTTTATTTTATTTTTCTTTAGATAGGTTACACATTTCTGTAAAAACTTTGATAGCAAAAAATTAACAATTCATTATTATTAATCTGTTTGTAACATGTATAACACAATATCGATTTTTGATCATGAAACGAGGAATTAGGTATATGTATAGATGGAATACAGTAGATTCAGGTGGAAAATGAACTTTATAGTAGTAAAATTTGAAAGCCATAATTTAGTTTTTACACTCATATTCGAGAGTGCGTGCCAATACGACTAATTTATCTTACGTAACAAAATTGCCTTATATGAAGCGTCTGGCGATACTGCATTGGAAAGTTGAAAAACTGGTACACTTCTGATACTTTTAGATTCAATCATCGACGATAATGATTTTCGAAATGCTTGTTATCGAAACCACTCGTTTTTACCAGACATTCCCTCCATAGGAATCGAATGCCATATATTCAGTACCTACATCGATATTTCCTGCATATAACATTATTTGGGTGAGAGGCTCGGTTGAAAATATATTCGGAAACTTTTCAACATGAACTCAAAACATGCGCTGTTGGAGTATGAACCTTTGCCGAGTTTTTTTATAGTTTTTACATTTTATCAAACAAATTTGATTTGAGGCGAATGAAGTCACTATTAGTTTTATTATATTATAATATCGTGGTCTCGGTAGTGTAATGGTTAGCATATCTGCCTATCAAGCGGAAGGCCGGGGTTCGAATCCTCGCCGGGACACCGTGCTGGGTAATCGCACGTTAAAAGGTAAGGCCTCGTTGATCCATTGCTCGCACAAGTTTCGACTTCTGAGGGTTGACGTTCGTCAGCTGGTTAACGAAAAAAAAAAATGGTTGGCAGATAGCTCGGCTATCAATTACCATATGAGTACCTATTAAGCTATACTTAAATATTATAATAAATGAAATTCGATATCAAACAGACCCATTTCACATTATGTTTTGTTTGTTGTGAATCCGAATATGCTGGTATGATGGAACTCCGAGTGGAACTCCCTCCTATGGCTCTTGGAATTATAAACGAACCCTAGAGATTCTGATTTCACGACTTGTGAAGAGGCCATTTGAACAACGAATGAACTCTCAAACCCACTATTGAACGAAGCCAAAACCTTCCCGATATGACATTTTGAGAGTACTGGGATTTGATCCACACGTTCCCAATTTGACATCTTGTGGCAACATTGGGCTAGGAACTCAACTAAACTCCTACAACTAGAAATGAACAAAAATTTGCAGGGAAAACTTTGCTCTGAGTCTGGTATTTTCTTCGAAACATATATCGATTATACAGTGATGAAAAGTGCGAATCATCCATCAGCCAGGCCACACCCGCATTGTATTCTTTTTTCAGCTCACCCTTCCGAGCGGCAGCAAGTACCAGACACCAGACGCCTTTTTACAAAAGACCCTGCATACACACGTTGTTGCCAGCGTATACAGAGGAGGCAACGAACAGATGTGTTTAGCGACACGTGAAAAAGGAAACAAAAGGCACTGAGTACTCTATTGTCGGGTGCGATTTCATTCTCCACGATATTATAATCGTTCAAGACGTTTCCTTGACCCCGCGCTATCATCTATTTGTCTTCGGCGATGTAAATATATTTGTATTTACTTGGAAACAGCGAGATTACTGCTGGTCTGGGGTTAGGGGACACGATGGAGATGATGGTCTTATCTTGTGTACAGGGTGGATACTTACTCTTGTTCCAATATTGTTTAAGAATATGGAAGGATATAAAAGATTCAGTGAATGTGCCCATTTTGCTGTTCAGAACAATTTTTTTGAAAATTGCCACTGGAGCATTCTAACGCCTTCAAATCAGTTGGACAATGAATCAAATTTCAATTATTTTATTTTGAACGCGAAATAAATGTCCATAATATGAAACAATCCGAAAATAAAATTGTTTGTTCTCGTTTACACTGCATGTAACAAGCAAAATGGAGTCTAATTCAAGAATATATTTATGATTTACAAAACTAATCTCTTATATTTTTGAGTAGCGACAAATACCTGCCGAATGAAAAATGATTTGAGAAAATCTGGCGAAGAATTCTGATACTTAATCCTATCATATACTTAGCAATATATTGTCCCGAAAAAAGTGCTTCGCAAAAGAATATCAGTCAAACTCATTTCTGAAGGCAAAAATAAGTATTATTTTTAATCTGGAATCCGTTTGAATTATTTCAGGAATGCCTACTACGTCAACCGCTAGAAATATATCTCAACCTCTTGACTTTTCAATATTAGCAACTGCAATATGTTTTTCAACAATTTGGAAAGTTTATAGTGTGTGGGCATGTGTATATAGATAAAAAATATCGGTTTGATTAAATCAAGTGAGTCGTGTAAACAGTGGATCTAAAATTAATTTATTCTGTTTTCGCTATGAAATATTTATAATTGTGTCAAATATTCGTCATTGAGTTCATGAACTCGATGTACATGGAATTTGGTCTACATGGAATTTGCCTTGTAAATCGATCGATATTATAACAAATAACTGTTCCGAAATACACAAAAAAAGAATGATGTTACAAGATCAACTGGATAGCTCAAATCATAGATAATCATCAGCCAACTAACCCACCTCATCGTAGGTTTGTATAAAATGAAATTTGTTCTAACTATGGAGATTGGGGAAATTATGCTGTGGTTTCAAATACCACTCCTTTCCGTGATATCAAAACTAGATAAAATTTTTCATTATTGAAGTGACCGACCATGACCCTTATAGCCTAAGAGCCGGCGATCGCCAGACTTTCGTTATTTTATAAAAGCTGAAAGTTCATCTGCGAGTGTCCCCAACAAAGGTGAAAACAATCAGCGACTGTGGAGTTTGCATCTTGGTTGCTTGGCCAGGAAACAGACAGCAAAGATTCTTATCCAAGTCATGTGTTTTCTTATATATTTATTACGAATGCTTCAAGCGCACATTTTCTTGATTACTTATACATAACGTCAAAAGATGGCAAGCAATTCAGCAACAGATGTGAAATAATTTCATCAATATCTTAGATCATTCATATTTTTATAAGTACTTTCAGGATTGAACTATTATTTTCCTTATAAACTTCTATTGTTAACACTCCTGTGAAGCTCCATCATCTTTCTGCCAATATTTCAGTCAAACCATTTTATCAAACTGACAAATAGATATCTGCACCTACTTTACCCTTCAGAAAAGATAAATTTCTCTTATATTGACAAGTAAACAGAAATATCGACATTATAGGCAAGATGGCGTCACAAAAACCCTTCAAATACTGTCAAACGTAAGTATAATTATGATTTAATGAAGTTGAGGGTGTCTGGCAGGGGGTTGAAACCAGAGTAAGTGTCTGGCAATGGATGATGTGATTTCTAATATCATTCCGAAGAAGATATGAGAAAGCTGAGCTTTATACTTTGACGAAAGTGAGGTACTATTATATACGCCTTTGCTACCTGGTATCTGAAGAAGTAACTATCATCCAAACTTCATAGTCGCTGATCGTTCTCACCTGTGTTAGGGGAATACGCAGAGAAACTTTCAGCTTTTATAAAATAACGAAGGTCTGGCGGACGCGGGCTCTTGCTCTATTGAAAAAACTATACATACTAGGCATTCCACTTTCTATCAAGAACTAAGTACTTAATGTCAAAGAAATGATACTGGACTTATCATATATACTCATATCATATTTGACAAAACATGAAACGTGGGTTAATAATATCAATATCCATATATCGGAGCAACGATATTTCAAAGTCAATTATATGGGATATACAACAGTGGCAACAAGCAGGAAGAACAAGTACTCGAGAAAGATTTCAGAGTTCTTCAAGGAGGTGTCCTTGGATCAGTTAGGTAAGTGGTTACTGTATACGAGATATATACTTGAATCCTGTTATGATACCATTTCTATCAGTACAAGACACAGGCGAATTACATATACACCCGAGACAACGTTTAAATGTGGAAAATAACCAAGATCTGGAAAGTAAATAGAAGATAGAACTGGTTGCATGCTTGGATGTGAATCACAACTGTCTATAACGAGTTATAACCATATTTTTATTTTCTTCAATTTATGGCATAGAAATATGTCCAGATCATTCAGAGATTCAAGGGTAGAGTTAATTAAGGAGAATAATTTTTTATAGGTCTCTATAGACGGGGACATTTAACATATACCCTAAGTCTCCTATCTCGTGAAAAATATATAGTCATCTAAGTGAAATTGAAAACTTTATGTTCTCAAAATGAATCGTCATTCTTTTCACTTTGAGTCAAGTTCGAGTTTTTTGATTCGCGTACAGATATTGCCCAGTTGTTTCTCCTTCGGGATCTATACGAATGAATAGTTTGTTATGAAGGATAACACGAAATTGATCATGTTACCTTTCTATTGAGTATCATTCATCGTGTGTATTGGAGTTTCATAGTTCTTGTTTATAGTTAATTCTTAGTGAGTTTTGAATGAGAGTATAAAACAGGATGATCTTTTGATGAGATAACGTGCCATATAAGCTAGAAAATTCAAATTATGCGTCTAATTGCTGCTAAACATGTTCATGATATTTCAGCAGATGAAAGTATTTAATAAAATGAAGACTTACTCTGCAATTTCCACTGAAAAATGTGAAATACATTTGAGAAAAAATCAAAGTAATCTTTGTGGTAAAGGAAAATACTGTTCAACTACTTAAGCGCTCATTCAAACCGGCATCATTTAAAAGAGAATTGAAAGTTCAGCAATTGTGAAACACAAGAACTCTCCCACATTTTCAATCAAGAAGCTCAACAAAAGCGTCATTTAATTTAATGAAAGGCCACGATGGGGTTCGTTAGTTCTTTGTAATTATGCTCCGGCCACTCCTTCAACATTCGAATGCATTTTTATTTCGAATTTTATTTCATTGAGATCATTGAAACATGCGAATCCATAATTAAACTAGAAATTCGAATGGAGCAGATTTAATTTTGCCCAGAAACTTTTTTCGCGAATGTAATTACATTTGCATTCGTAATGATTTTTCTGGTATACCAGGAGTGAGGCATTCATAGACCGAATAATAAATGAACGGCCGAAGTGGTTTTTGAGCACAGAGAGTTTGTAAATGAATCCGATATCCAACAAATACATACACTATTCATTTTTGGAGATCTCGGAGATAACTCAACATATATTGAATTAATACATAAATGGTTCATTCGGTATCAAATCAACATACTAGACCTCTAACTTTTCAATAATTGAAATATCTGATGCAATGAAAAAAGTTTGTCACTGAACCTTTGATATTTTGACGAGTGGTGTTTCACTTCCGTAAAATTCGTTCACGAAATCAGAATTTCTAGTAGATTTCAGGTGGGGTTTCTGGATTTCAACAAGATTTCTGTATTTTGTACACCGGATTTTCGAAGTGAAACACCCCGTGTATTTTGATGCAGCAAAGTAATACTTACAGAGCGGTAGCAAAACTGCCACACGCCTGGTATATATATCCCCGTGATAAATATCAAAAAAAACAACATTACTTTGAAAATGAAGAAACTCTAATTCACCAAAGATAAAAAAAAACAACACAACTTGTATAACTCAAATAAATATTGATAATATTACAGATTTGAAGTACGAATAATTTTAAGAAATGGGAGTTGAGAGTGAACGATGATTGTTACATTTTTGATATCGTTGTTGTTAACGACTGCATCTATGTTAATTTGAATCGAATTGGATGATGATGATTTCTCCAAGTAATAGTGTCAGTGAGATATGGTTCATTGATTCTACATAGTTTCTATGTTCTCAATATATCGCCAAAGTATCGATTTATGAGGTTTACGAAAAATACTGGATCGTTTTAATCATTGTGAAACCATTGACAACGTTTCATCACGAAGCTGGAAATTATTTTCATTGTTGATAAGTGTAATTACTGACAACCTTGACAATGAAATTCGGAAAACAAACAGGATGTTACATAAATAGACATTATTAAAAGAATAATTCACCGAAATTAACTCAAGTGATGGTCGTTCTGAGAAATAAAAGTCAAATATTTTTGCTCAGGTGTTCCTCATGAGTAATACGGATTGCCTAGCAACCCACCTCCAATAAAACTAATCAACCGAAATCAAGGGTTATGCATCAGTTAAGGCCGATGATTCAGATACATGTGACAGACGATAATTGTGGATAATATGCGACAATTAAGAGTGTTTGTCGGCTAAATTGCTGTTGACGGACTATCGGCACGATAAACGAAATTATTTGGGTATATATTGTTTTTGAACGAACGAACAGCTTGACGTGATGTTTGCCAGAAACATGCGAATTATATTGACGGTGAATATTAAACAGTTCGACAACAACAATAATAATAATAATGATATTTATTCACACAAAAACAAAAAGAATATACAGAGAATCAGAGTGTTTTTCGACAACAATAATAATAATAATAATAATAATATTTATTCACACAAAAACAAAAAGAATATACAGAGAATTCACAATTTCAATGGACATATAGAGTAAATAACTGGTACAGTGTAAATAAACAGAACGTGTACTCACAAAGGCAGGGCCTGTGCGTGAGTTTCGTTATAAATAATAGTTACATTTCAGGGGCACACTATAAGTTAAACTGAATGTCGTATGTGAACACAAAGACAAAATATATGTAAATATATATATAATAAATAAATAAATAAATAAATATATATATATATATATATATATATATATATATATAAAAGAGCAAGTTGAAATGGGAAACAAATTTGGATAGATCACCAATCAAGTGTGAAGGGTA
Organism: Zygogramma bicolorata; assembly: GCA_032362365.1. Taxonomy (NCBI): domain Eukaryota; kingdom Metazoa; phylum Arthropoda; class Insecta; order Coleoptera; family Chrysomelidae; genus Zygogramma; species Zygogramma bicolorata. The sequence continues at coordinate 943,375 of JAVJAQ010003898.1, forward strand.
AGTATTCATACAAATATAAGTTATTCAATTATTTTTCAAATCAATCAACTGATGCATTTTTATTCTAGGCATGGAAAGTATCCATTTTTTGATTTTCGATTTGAATAAAGGAAGCGAATTAAGAAGTTTGAAATGGCTGGGAATGACACCATATAATCTTGGTGCAAGGTATGTGAAACCTCTTTGCCCAATAGTTTTATACGTGCGTGGTATTTCTATAGAGTTCGATCTATATCTCGTGTCATGACTGTGGCTGAGTGAACTTGTTTTTTCAATATTTTTTCGTTGGTACAGAAGCAGAGTAAGAGCAAAAATTTGACGAATGTCCATTATTTCAGCCTCACGATACAGTTCATCACTTGAAAATTTATGATCCTTGTTGAGCATGGTTTTGATCATCTATCCATTTCTGAGATGTTTCTAAATTTTTCAAGTGAACATTTGTCACTCCCCCCCAAGCGACTATACCGTATGACAAGTGCGTTTGTACCAACGAATAATAAACAATTCTAAGATGCCTCATTCCGAGAATGTTTTTGAGGTATTTGAACTTGTACAGTAAGAATCGGAGTTTCTTGGTTAAATTGATCATGTGAACATTCCATTCCAGATTGCTGTCGAGTGTGATACCTAAGTATTTTACTGTGTAAGAGGACTTAAGTTCCACAAAGGTGCCTTCCACTGCAATGTCTATAGAGGAGTAATCTGGGAGATTATTTTCGTAGCTGGTAAATGGTACAAAGCAAGTTTTTTCAAGATTGAGGGTGACTAATTTACTACTGAAGTATTTCATGATGATGGGAAATGTATTTGCAATTTTTTGTTTCCGGGTATTCCAGTTTTTGTCTTTGAAGAAAATGGCGGTGTCATCAGCAAAGCTTATAACCTCTGCAGGTATAGGTAAGTTGAGCAACGAATTTATATATAAGATGAATAAAATTGGTCCCAACACTGTTCCTTGAGGAACACCATATTCCACTGTTCTCTCGTGACTGATTTCATCACCAATTTTGACAAATTGTTTTCGATTACTCAAGTAACTATCCATTAATTTATATGGTGTTCCTCTGAAACCAATATCTTCAAGAAATTCCAAAAGATCAGGATGGCTAACTGCATCGAATGCCTTAGCAAGATCGATAAACAGACAAATAGCAGGCTCTCTCCTATCTACGGCATCATAATTTTTTTTTGTGAGGTCTGCTATAGCATCTTGTGTTGATTTACCTTCCATAAACCCATATTGCCTCTCAGATATCAGTTTATAGGTTTTAACGTAACATATTATTCTTGTTTTAATGATTTTTTCAAAAGTTTTTGTTATATTTGATAGAAGCGATATAGGTCTATAATTTGATACTTCGCACCTATTTCCAGATTTGAACAACAACAACAGTTACATTATTTCAGATTGGCAGGGGATTTGCGCTTTTCAAAAAAGTTCGATGATAATTTCAAACTCAAGTATATATTAAAAGTGTATTCATTACATTAAATTTGAATATGGTCGAAAATGTTCCTTGCATTGGTTCGACATGCATTTTATATATAATGAAATCTATGTTGAATTTAATAATTTCTTACACTGTAAAAAGTACACTATTCAATTTTTTAAACTTTTCTACTTCAATTAGTTACTTGCATTATTCAAACATATTTGAATAAAGTTTGATGATATAGTGAAAATAAATAATAAACTACTACTAAGTATAAAGTGTATAGTATTCTTTGATAACGTCTGTGTCCAACGAAACGGCAGTTACGTTAGTTATGAAAATAAGTGCTTCATAAGCATTGAGTTTCATTTCTGTTTTTATGATAGTCTCCTATCACATAGGTAGTAGCGGCTTCATCAATCAATTCGTGGAATAATATAGACGAAGGAAGTGCGAACAATTTTTCCCCCAGGGCTTATTAAGTTCATTTAATAATTTCCTCGGTATTGCCTTGGGTTTTGATATATTTGAGGATTATTCGAAGGAAAATGAAAGGTGATCGTTATATTTTTAAAGATCTGTAGGTCAATTATGTATTACAGCAAGTTTTCGGATAGTGAAAAAAGAATTTTGATACTATGACAATATACTGTCTCCCAACAGAAATTATTGAAACACAATGCACCTTTTCGAAAAAATTCAAGAATCCCCAACAAACAGAAGCAACAATCGTACAGAATTTCACAAAACTAGACGTCAGTAGGAATAATGGAGAAAATAATCCGAGAGACAAACGATGTTTGTGTTATACGATACTCTTGTGAAGGGTGTTTCTCCCCCTAAGTAATGTTGTTTCCTGATGGTATCAAGCAATCGACCCTGTAGTAGAATATTTCGCTTCGGCAGTCAAACTTTGATTTATGGCTGTGTGAAGTTTCAGTTCGAACAGTAGACGCCAGATATAATAGCTGAGACAGTTTCTATGAAGTCTCTTTTATGTAATGGGTGTCTGTTATAGTCTGCCATTAAATGCCAACAACTGGAGAACGAAGAGGGTCCAGACAATCTGTATATCTTGGCACCAATTGTGAATTTCGTTTGAACTCATCAGTTAGAACACTGTAACCCAAAAACTAGCAGCACATGCCGTTTTATTTCAAAACAATTAAACAAGTTAATGAACAAGCCCAGTTCCACCTAAGTTTTTTCAATTCGACGAAAAAAGTGGATATTGCATATTTAAAAAAAAATTACATCCATTTTCGAACAAAAGATTTCTTTTCATGTTTTGACGATATGAAGTTTCCCATATTTGCCTAAAATATAGTTGAATACCTACTGTCTGGATGTTTTTTGGTAAGTCGGGTACATTATTGAATTAATTCCTTTCCGAAAGTGAAGAAGATTTCAATTTTTATATAAATTGATGTATTTTCCCCGATACGTTACTGCGGTATTTATGAATGAATAGTAAAATTGACTGACATAAGTATATCATTCATTCATGAATATTACAGTTTATAATCCGACATGTCACATACAAAAAAGACGATATCTGTTGCACTGCAATTAGAATACTTATATAACCCAAGTAAAAAAAAAATCGTCAATTGTGACAATTTAAAGTCTACTCAATAAACTGGAGAATATTTCAGATATAAGTATATTTAATTATGCTTAAATGAAACAACTTGGAATTCGTGTTTGTAGGTAGACAGATTAGAACTATGACGTTTCTACAAGGTTGTCCCTGGTAACCAAGTATTCTGTTTTCTGTGATTGGTGGAACTCATATCCTATCTTGTGTGGATATGAAATCATACCCGTTCAGTTGACTGGATTCGCCTAGTAATCCGCTTAGTGAACTAAAAAAGCCATTTTTCAAGTCAAAGTTTCCACTTTCCACACGAAAAAGACCTCTATCAAAAAGAATCGTGGAAAAAATTATTCACAAGGTAATGTTGTTAATCGAATTCATCACTCCTGGCACTAAAGAAACTACAGGAGAAACTAGCGAAACTACAGGAGGTTTGAAAGTAATTCGTTGTGGCGAATGAATTTTACATTCGTAGCTTTTTGTGATGATAGCCTATCACAAAAAAAGTAAAGTTGGAGTCTATTCAAGTATAGAAGTCACTCTCAAATCTTTGACAAATTTTAACGAAGAACGATTGCAAAGATGAGTGTTTTTTTATAAATATTAGTTTTTTTTTTTGAGTTATAATAGATGACTAATGTTCCATTCAGAAGGAACTGTTTTCATAGGGCACCCATTTTTTGGGTTTGACTGGAAGCCTGCTCTCCTACACCTGTATAAATTCCAACGTGAACTCTTCATTTTTTCAGATAGTGTTAGGTTATCAACCCAAAAAACTACGGATATGATATGAAATACAGGAGTTTAGTTGCTACAGGTTGGGGTCACCCAACTCGGCTCATTGATAAACAGACATGAATGCAAGAAGAAGAAGTAGGAGGGACGGGTGCCACCGGTGTGTCTAGGGTCGACAGAAACAGTGAACATCAAAACATTTCCACATAAATCTTACATATGCCTATCCTGAGGCCGAATTAGTGTCGAAACCATAGCAGTTCCCTCGTCTATCATCATCCCAAGCGGAGGACGTCGGGACGAGCACCGCCAGCAGACCCGGAAAGTCCATGTCCCGGTCACAGAGAGACTGGATTCGAGAACTGCCGGGCAGCTCGCAGCACGGCAACGTCGGGTAGGACGAGCCGGCAACGCCGCGCTATCGACCGCCCACCCGCGTTTTATGTCCGCCGCCGCCACCACCGAGGTGGGGGGAATTCGTCATTCGTCAGCACGGGGTGGCAACGGAACGGCCCGAAATACCGCTCCCGGAGGCCAGGGATGGAGCGACGGAGATGGAAGCACTTCTTGGGGATTTCCTGGTTTTGGTAGCGTAAGGCGAAAACAAAATGTTGATTCTTCCTTCGTATTTTTTTTGTGGAGTTGAGAATCTATATCAATAGAGAAAAGACGTTCCGGAACGATGAAAAAATAAATGTCCGGGAAGCCTAGGCTGCATGTAACAGCGACAAAACCTGGTTTTTGCTACCGGTAAAGCAGTACAGCCAGTTTGGAGTTGTGACAGATAAAATCTCTCAAGATATTCAAGCAATAATCGTCAAATTTGTTGTTTGATGCACAATTTCGTTCTATATCATCAATAACTCGCATTTTACAATGGGCGAGTTCTTATCTTCGTATCTTCAGTACAAAATAAATGATTCCATTAAAAGCTATGAGGTTTTATAATAATAATTGTTATTTTCAAGGCTCTAAAACGATGAATGAATTGAATATCAGGCAACCAGAATCAAGAATTACTATGACGAATCACTTCTATCGAAGAGTGATAAAAATTACTTTTCCCCTGTCACGTAAGGGTCAATAAAATGTTCGAAATATATTTGAATGAGCCCGGTAATAATAGCTATAATAAGAACGAAGTAAATGGAAATCCAGTTCAAAAAACATCAGCTCCGTTACTCAGTTATAAGAGTATCACGCTGCGAACATGATTCATTTTGTAGGACGATAGTCACAAACATTCAAAATTCACTAAATCAAATCCACCATGCTATGAGTTGGTGATGACCTAAGTTCGGACAAAATCATAGAGTTTTTTTTTAATTTTTTCCAACACTAACAGATGTCAACATATCGAAGGAATAACCAAAGAATTGGGAACAGAATATCATGCGATCTAAAACATTATCAAGATAAATGTACTTTTTTTTAAATAAAACTCTATATTGAGCAATAGCGGACAAAAAATCAGAGGACTATTTTGTAGGAGGCTTGTACCAACAGAAAAAAAAAGGTTGGTATTCAACATTATGTTTTCCCTGAATTAGATATACCCTACTGCACGATTTTTCATGCTGGTTTCACTCGTGCTATTGCTAAATAACTTCTTGTTAATATAAAACATGTATCGATAAAACTTGAAGGAATTATTGTATTACTTTCGATATTGCTATATTATTGTTAGTTTCAACAGTTATGAAGACATCTCGTTGATTTCACTCCAATTCCGATAAATATTATGAACGAAAATAGTTGTGAAGAACACAATATTGTTTTAGTTCCATTCCAGGATCATTAAAAATGGACAGAATCAAGTGAGTGATTCGTGTATTTTAGAAACTAATAATTTCATGTTGAAATATGTTTATAGCGATTATAAATATTCATAAGGAGAGTCATAATTAAGGTGGTCTCGATTATGATCGATTCAAGGAAGTAACCCAACAAATACAACTTTGATCGTCTTTTGTTCTCCATTTCTATATGGAAACGAGGACATGTTAGAGTCAAATAAATTTAAATTTTCGGAATGGTAGAAACCATACACTATAGGCCAATAGTCCGTTTCGAGAATAAGGTAGAGTAAATAAAACTGAAATATTGCCGTTGTATTTGCGAATTGAATATATAATAAATAAACTAAAGGCCCTTCAACACATACACCTTCTTTGCAAATCTCAACTCCTATAATTATCAGGAGCAGTATTGTACTGTAAACCAGGAAAAATCGCAGAGCCGTTCTTCCATACAAGTAGTGTTTTCGAGAGAATATTTTTTTCCGTAGTAGAGATATGAGTATATTAATTCTGATAATATGACTATAAGTAATTAATCCTATACTCGAGCCTACAAATGAAAATAATACGATATTCGCCTGAGAAAACTATAACAAAAATTATTGAATGCAACTGAAAACATTTCAGGACATACGTAAAATTCTCCAAGAAGAAGACTCACCTCTTTTCAAACAGTTATAAACCAACCAGCAGTAGGAAAAACAATTTAACGTACTCTTGGTTATAGTATACTAGTTGATTTCACCTTGTTCTACAAGTTGAGTTTTCACTTGTCAACCCACTAATGAAAAATCCAAAAAATAATCCTCGTAATGAAAAATCCTAAAAATAATCCTCTTAACGAAAATGAGCAATACAAACGAAATACAACCATTCATAAGGAGCAAAAATGTTCATGTCAACTGGTTACCTGTCTGACGAAGTGGAGATTAAAAAAAACTCTCAGTAGTTGAACTGATACCATAAAAAGCAACAAACGTATCATAACGGAGGATTTTCTCTAAAAAGTATAGTCATTCAAAGATAATACATTCAGTCGAATGTATATTGTTACGAAATCTCCTAGCGCCGGCCCTATTGCTCATAGACGCAAAATAATATAAGGGTTTCGAGAGAGAACGTCATTCATCAAGGAATTCTTGATTTACGTGGAGAATTTGATAAGTACACATCATCGAGACCTCTCTCGAAGATTCTCCATAGGCGTACGCAAGTATACACGGAGACACTTCATCGCAGAGCAGGTAGTTATTCATAGTTATATAGATAGTTATCAGAGTTTCTAACTTAGTGGAGAGGCGGAGAGTTTTACAGAGTTTTATCGGAGAGAGCTTTGGTATTGCTAAGTGCAGAAGTCGAAGTAGAGAATTTCTATTACAGAGAGTTTTATTACAGAGCGTTGGAAAGTTATTGGGGCAATTTAAGTGATTGTATTGTATTGTGTTCTGATAAAGAGTTTTGATAAAAGTAGTTAGTGTTGTTCGAAGTTTTAATCAACGAACCCAAGGAAAGATCGTATCAATATATATATATATATATATATATATATATATATATATATATATATATATATATATATATATATATATATATATATATATATATGGAGTCATTTCGAACTATACATGTTCATTGGCACATATAAATATTTCGAAAAGTGACACTTTCGTTATATTCTGTCCCTAGTAAGAAAAATGTGCGACCTTGAGAAACTTTTTATAAATCGGTATTCATGCGTTTGCTTCACGGGTCACGTATGTCTCCCCTCGAACGAACGAACATCGAGATCCGTCCCTGCTCCCCTCCGACCCACCTACCCCCCAACCGTCAGCTTCTTCAGGGGCGGGCCATTACGGGCTATTTTTAAATGTTCGTTCGTTGCTAGAAATCGAACGAACGAACGAACGGACGGACGGAAGGCTTCCGTGCAGCAAAGGCGAGGGTTAATGTGGGGTTAGCCGGGACCGTCCGTCCTGTGACCGACCGACGATAGGGGATGTTCGATTTCGTTTGTTTTAATTTCGCGAACACGCGGTCACACGGAATGAATGAAAACTCGTCGGAAAAAACTGCGGAGGCGAAGCATTTCATCCCAGTAAATCGGTATTAGGGACATCCGGTCCAAAAAAAATATTTTTCCGCCTCCTTCTATCTCAAGTATACATTTCCTGGCCTCATTGTAGTCAGAAAAGTCGTACTTTTCTCTCTATGGAGAAAAAGTGAAAGTGACGTTTGACACGTTATCAATGAAATATACAGCATTGGCGAGCTAAAATATATTCTATTTATTATATAAGTATAAATTTTACCGTTTGATAATAGAACACCCAATATTTTGTAAAATGGTAGAAATCAGCAAAGAAGGTAAAATTCCAAGAAGGGAATATACTTACTAAGGAAATCGAAGATGAACGTCAGATATTATAATAGAGATCCAGCAATAAGCTATGTTCATGATTCCGCGAAAATTTCCTGCAAGTGTGACAAATGACGTATTATTTTTATACGTCATTAGTCACAAAGTTTATGTTCCAGAATCATTTAGGACCCTAAGTCAACGTCAAATTTCACTTCCTGTCACCCTTCCTGCTCAGCACTCAGCACGTTGGGAATCCAAATTTTAATCATTTAACAATGTTTTAACAGAAAAATTTCAATTGTCAACCCAAAAGGGCACTGTTTTAACTTTGATGTTTATTCAATGTAATGTCTTACGATTATTTGTGATTGTGAAAATCTTCCTGTAAATACCTAGACGAGTAAGTAATTCAATTCTGACCTTTAATCCAATTTTCGACTGTTACTTACTTGCAGGTATAGCACTGAAGATGGCTTGATAGCCGAAAGCGCTCTGCGATTTTTAAATAAATTCATTTACACGAAATACGACTTTCCCTGATTTATTCTTCTTATTTAACCTACTTCATAGTTTTAGTTCTTTATTGAATTTTATTCTTCAGTTTATGAATATTTTTTTAAATGACTTGTTACTCGAGGGAGGCAATCAAATGTATATCATGGCAGTAAACTTCATCTTCGGGCTTAAAAGTAGCACTTTGCTCCCTTTTTATACAAATAACTATCATTCACAATCATTTGAAAATGTGCCTGATTATAACCAACGTTCAGGTTAGAAAATGATCAATTATTGTTCACTCAGAAGAAAACGGGTCAGGAAATAACTTTCCCGGTCTGTTGGCACTTTCCCAACTACGCCTTCTTCTGTTCGTAACGTCATTCTGCCCATCGGGACTCATGAAATGCTTAGATCCCCGCTAACATATAAACACCAACGTAGTTATTACACAAGATAAGCCAGTCCTGACACAATATTGTAGCTCCCACACACGAACCGGTGCCGAAAGTACAAAAAATATTTTTTTCTTGATGAAAATCCTCTTCAATAAGTGAAGCCTCAGTCTGCAAAAATATGTATTCAACAAACAAGTTCACAGAAAAGTCGCATTGTTGCTTATCAGGGCCAGTCCATTTTCATTATTCAAAATGCCGCCAATATATCATAGTCAGCAATCCTCGTCACACAACTGATATTTGTGAAGCATTATTGATATGACAAACGTATTCATTAAAACGAACCCAAATTGTATGTACACGTACATAATTATATTATCCATATTCACAATGGTGACATGTGTTCGGAGCTTCATGATGTTTTCCTAATATTTGCAGTGCCTACTTGAAACACAAATTGTATAGAAATCAATCTTGGCAATTTTCATTTCTCTCTCGAAAAATGGCTTGTTTAACAATATTTTCCTCTCGATAGAAATGTGCCACTTTTTGCCACGGTATGTAATATACACGTCTATTCGAATGAATTTCAATGTTTTTTACAAAAAAATAATATCAGGCACATTACCTCTCCGCCTTATCATCCTTCTTCAAACGGGGCAGCGGAAAACGCCGTAAAAACGGTTGAAAATTCGTTAAAAAAGGCGTTAGGAAAAAATGGTAGTTCAGACTTGAACAAAGCTATAAATAATTTCATTTTTGACTTCAGGAATACGATTCATGGTACTACAGGTGTAAGTCCTGCATATCTGATGATTGGTAGAAAATTAAAAACCAGATTCGATATTTTGCTACCGGAAAATGAAAATAAAAATGAATGCTTAAAAAATCACGTCTTCAACAAACAAAAAGTACAAAAAAGGTATCACCGAGGTAAACGTTTTGTGCAATTTGATATCGATGACGTAGTGACCGTGAGAGATTATCGGAATATTAGCAAACCTAATTGGATAAGAGCACTAATTCATAAAAGATTAGGTAAATCCACATATCTTGTTAGAATTCTTGATTTGGATAATGTTCTCTGGAAACGTCACCTCAATCAAATAAGACCAAGTTTCTTTTTGTCAGAACCACCTCTGAAACCGTCTTCTGAAAATGGGGAAATAGGTGACTCTCCAGAGATGCCATTTCAGTCAACTTGTGTACATAGTAGTCCTAAGAATAATGAAGAGGTAAATTCCAGTGCAGTTCAAAATAATGGTTGTGAAAGGCCTAGTGATAATGACACTATTTGTACTCGCCCGAAAAAAATAATCAAACCGGTGGTACAAAGGTTGAATGAGTGCGTATCACTACGTCGAATTCCCATTACGCCGAATTCCCACTACGTCGAATTCCCATTACGCCGAATTCACACTACTTCGAAAAGCATCCCCACCACTTACGTCACCAAAACACGATCGTTATCGAAGCTGGATCCCATTCGACGTAATGGGAATTCGGCGTAATGGGAATTCGACGTAGTGATACGCACTCGCAAAATTTACCGGATATTCTGCAATTTCCTGTTAACCCAATCTGACTTAACCTAACTAACCTAACCTAAAAGAAGAGTCCCTCACGGAAAGTCCAAATGTTACAAAAAGATAAGGCATTCGAGTAGTATCTAGAAGAATATCGATCTCAACGTTTGCTTGGTCATAACAGAGATAGTATTCACAAGTAGGTATCATCTTTAAATATTGGATTTGACACGATTCAGAAAAACTTCCGGTGTAGTAAAAAGCTTTGGCAGAAGACCAAAATGTATTCGATGGAGACGAAACTGCATAATCTCAAACATTCTTCTTCAGTTTCAAAACAATCACTAATGGTGCGATAAATCAATGCAATAGGTGCAGTAATGCGGCTAACAAATCAACCATGTTTGTTTCCCTGCCAGTTAAATGAATAAGTTGTCACAACAAAATTTCGAAACGGGCTGACTGATATTGAGTCGGGAAATGATGTTAATCACTTTGTTGTGTTCAAAACAAATTTGAATAATAATTATATGGTATATATCACCCCTGGTGGAAAATAAAAGCTAAACTTTTCTTATATAAAAATTCACGAACAGAAATATGAAAAATTATACGGTTGGTCAAAAAATAATGAACTTTTTTTCCGTTGAAAACTAAATACTATTATTTGGAATGATACGAAACAAGTTTCCTTCCAAATGGAAATGAAGATCAAAATCCTCCCTAATGTGTCTTTTTTTCAAATTAATTATATTCATTCCAAGATTGCTACTACTTGGTTTAATTTTTATACGTATAGATGAGAATATTATTGTCTGCCTTATTTTACTGTATTGAAACCGAGATTGAATACTCAACTAGAAGAAATAAATCAGAAGAAAATTGAAAGAAGAAAATTGAAATAAGAAAAAAACAAACGAAAAAATAACTGCTGAGTTAATCCATAATAACTTAGATAATTAAAAAACGCTTTGTGTGATTTTCACAAGACAGTTTACAAGTTGCTACACGCGTTTCAGTATCCGTATTCAGTTCTCCAGACAGGTCATAGTTCTTTCTGTATTATTAGCACTAGAACAGTACCAAGTATTATTCCAAAACTTCGGAAGATGCCATTGTATAATGAAAAACGATTAGCGGTTTTGTAAACTGTCTACTTAAAATCACAGGAAAGTGCTTCTCAATAAAACAAAAAAATGAAGAAATATCCAATAAAATTTCAAGTTGGGTGAAATCATGATGTTTCGATTGGTAGTATCTGCAATCGTCTTCAGTCCATGACGACGATTACCAATTGAATACCACTATAATGGTAGGTAATAATGACCAAACTAATGTTTGTTACATAAGCAGTTTTTAATAATGAATTGATTCATATATAGGTAATCGCGTATTGTTTACCCCCGTAAAGCTAGCAGAACCACTTTGGAATTTTAGAAATTTTTTCAGGCCATAATTTTAGGCCAATTTTAGGCTAATTTATTACCCCATTCCCGAATTTTCGCTCTTCAATTGTGGGAGATATCGCGGGTTCTGCTAGCTTAACGTTAAGCTGGCAGAACCAAACCGCTAAACGAATGTTTATGAAAAGTTTGATCACACCATAATTTTAGGCTCATTTTAGGCTCACGTTTGCACCCATTGCAGATTTTTTTTGGTTTGCAGTTTTTAAAAAAATCCTGGGTTCTGCTAGCTTTACCGTTAAGCTAGCAGAACCCAACCAACCACTTTGAAGTTTTGAAAGTTTTTTTCAAAACATAATCCTAGGCCAATTTTAGGCTAATTTATCACCTTATTCCCAAATTTTTTGCCCTTCAATTGTGGGAGATATCGCGGGTTTTGCCCGAGGGGTAAATCACTGAGCAAATTCGTGTACACCGGACTGCCATTTATACTCGGACTGCCCGGAATGCCACCGGAATGCCACGGACTGCCACCGGACTGCCTGGACTGCCACCGGACTGCCCGGACTGCCACCGGACTGCCACGGACTGCCACCGGACTGCCCGGACTGCCACCGGACTGCCCGGACTGCCACCGGACTGCCCGGACTGCCACCGGACTGCCACGGACTGCCACCGGACTACCCGGACTTCCATCGAACTGCCCGGACTGTGAATGTCGCTCGATCGTGACAACAAATACTACTTCGTCTGTTTTTTAAATCCCTAATCTACTTGACACAAGAATAAAAAAATGGAAAACGAAAAAAAATGCGGAATATTGCGAAATGATCTTCAGCGTATGGAGCAACGCCACGACCAAACAATAACACTTTCGACAAAGGACACAGTGACACACTTTCACAAACGTTTCCATTCGACATCATGGACCAGAGTGAAAGAAAAAATGAAAAAATAAGTTGATTGGCTTTTTTTTGTAGTATTCGAAATTAGGAACGTAAAAATTCGACGTTCAGTTTTTTTATCTCTTGACTGCAAGAAAAACCTATAATGCACGTAGAACATCGTACAAAAAAGTGGAGTATTATTTTTCTTAAAATTTGGAGTTTATAGACATCAGCAATTCCGTAGTTTGATAGAAAAAAATCTTATTGGCAGATGTTTTTCTGCAGGTCCCGTAAAAGGGTCTGCTCGGAGTCTCGTCGAAACTAGGACTCGTCGACGTTGCTGGAATACGCGGCCTAACTCGACCAATAATTCGCGCGCGAACTCGCGTGCGTATCATACAGGGTTGTACTAGACGAAACTACGAATGGGTTGCTTTTGAAAATCAATTACGATTTCGATGTGGGTAAATGTCTATAATAATTGGTAATGCCGAGCCCCATGCAATTTGATCAATTCGGAAAAATTCTAACTGAAGATATACGATAAAAAATAACACCAAAAATAACTGAAAAAAAGAAATATGTGCCAAATTCCATACTTTCATTTTTGATTCCCTGGAATTGCATGTTTTAAAATTGTAAATTTTATGTTATATATTTCATGTTACATATACACATTCCACATTCGTACAAACAAAATAATGTCACTGAAAATAACTGTGAAAAAATATATCTATTTTCTCTAGTCTAGGTTTTAGATTCCTTACATACACATTGTTTTTTATATATTTACAGCTTTATTGTATATTGTTATGTTCTATTTACTTTTATTGTATATATATATTGTAACTTCAGTATCATTTAACTGATTTTACATTACATGTGCCTTATGTGTACCCGATTATTAACTTTCGTGATGTTCAAAATGTGATGTTTGCCATTCGCACACAGTGTTTCAGCGCTTTTTGTAAGTGTTGAACACTCGCGATTATATCCCAACGTTTATCTGAACATAGGAAACATTTTCTTGTAAACTTTGTTTCAATAAACGTTATTATTATTAAAAAAAAAAAAAATACCTAGGTACCTAACCGTTGCAATTTTCACTAGGGTTTATTTCGGTAGATGTTCTGAAATACTTCGCCACTCTCATTTTCACACAAGATGTCGTTGTCCATCATCTATATTTCTTCTATTACGACTCTGCACTTTTCAATCGTCTCATGCCTATTCTAATTCAAACTAGAAATGTGTTTGAACAGTGTCCTCAAACGAACTGCCGCTATCGATTTCTCAGTAACTTGTCATTCAAATTGAACATTCTTCGTTTTGAACTCGATTTCAAGGCACTTCTAGCCTTTCCCTGGAGAGGTGATTTCATCGATCTATCACACTTGTTACAATTGTCTCAGATCGATGGAATCGGCTATTTTTTTGAAAATGCAATAAAAATCCAAAAAGTCCACCATCTTGGAAATATTTTTGCCAAATTTTCCCTGTTGATTTTCATTAAATTGCAAAATTTTTAAAATTCTAAAAGTCTAATTTCCGAGAAATTGATCGTGGCAGTTCGTTGTGGGATCTATGAAGGTATATTTCAAGGCCAAACCGAGAGGTGTTTCACTTCCGTGAAATTTGTACACCTAATCGGTATTTCAGGACGGATTTCTGAATTTCAACAGGGATTCCATACATTTCAACAAGATTTCCATTGAATTTTGTACATAGGAGTTTCGTGGTGAAACATCCCTCGGGCCGAACAAAAAATAAATTGCAAAATCAACCGCCTGAATCTTTCATATTTATACTCCGAATACGTAGGTAGATATCAACTTTGTTTCCACATCATCGATCTATTGTGAACTACACTGTCCTGTCCACAGCTTCGCTGATGATAGTACACTCAATACTGCATTCTCTTGAGAATCTTTGTGTCATCAGTGGAAGCCAGAGGTGCAAGGCGGAGAGAAAATTTTTGAATGAAATCTGATAATAACCTATATTATGGGATGATCATATTGTGAGGTTCATTGCTAAACTGTCCAACAAAAACTCAGTTTTCTCTTCGGTCACAAGAGCTACTTCACACCATGAGGGCTTTTCATAATCTCCAAAGAAAAGATTCGACCTTTTATGGAGTATCGTTCACATGTTTGGAGTTCAGCTCCCAAACATATGCTTAGGCTCCTGGAATCTATCAAGAGGAAAGTAGTTCTTCTGGTTAATGTTCCTGCACCAACGAACCCACTGACATTACTAGAGCATCGCAGAAAAGTGGGCAATCTCTATCTATTCTATACATATTTTGATGGTCGATGCTCATCTATTACCTTCACTTTATACCACTACTAGCTAGCACGATGTTCCACCATGAACATTATGAATTTTTCTCTCATGCAATCAAAAGATAAAAACGCTGTTGACCTTGATAAAAAAGCAACATACTAAAAATCGAAAATAAGATTAAAATGGCGGACTGCCAGGGACTGCCACCGGAATGCCAGGGACTGCCACCGGACTGCCCGGACTGCCACCGGAATGCCAGGGACTGCCACCGGACTGCCCGGACTGCCACCGGAATGCCACCGGACTGCCCGGACTGCCACCGGACTGCCACGGACTGCCACCGGACTGCCAATAAAATGTACACCGGACTGCCCCAGTGGTTTACCCCTCGGTTTTGCCAGCTTCTCGTTAGGCTGACAGAAACAATCCGCTAAACGAACAATTATGAAAAGTTTGATCACACCATAATTTTAGGCTCATTTTAGGCTACGTTTGCAACCATTACAGATTTTTTTTGGTTGCAGTTTTTAAAAAAAATCCAGGGTTCTGCTAGCTTTACTGTTGAGCTAGCAAAACCCAACCAACCAGTTTGGAATTTTGAAAGTTTTTTTTTGAACATAATTCTAGGCCAATTTAAGGCTAATTTATTACCCTATTCCCAAATTTTTTGCCCTTCAATTGTGGGAGATATCACGGGTTTTGCTAGCTTCATGTTAGGCTAACAGAGCCAAACCGCTAAACGAATGTTTATGAAAAGTTTGATCACACCATAATTTTAGGCTCATTTTAGGCTGACGTTTGCACCCATTGCAGGTTTTTTGGATTGCAGTTTTAAAAAAAAAATCCGGGGTTCTGCTAGCTTCACCGTTGAGCTAGCAGAACCCATCCATAAAAAACGATTCAGAACAAATTCAGTTAGAAAATAATTTTAGGCTCCATTCAAGCTAATTTATTACTATGTTATATATTTTTTTGGTTCTCAGTTGGGGGAGAAATCATGGGTTCTGTTTGCTCAACACTGAGTTGGCTGTACCAAAAGGCTGGACGAATCTTTGGAAAAATTCTGATCACACAATCATTTTGGGCTCATCATAGGCTCACGTTTGAACCCATCACAGATTCATTTGGATTGCGTTTTATAAAAAAAATCCTGGGTTCAAATCAATATGTTGAGCGATAAATAAGAAAGCAACAACAAAACCTTCGTTAATATATTCTAATAGAGAATAATAATCTATTGTTAAAAAAAATGTATCGCATAATCAGTTACGCATGCCATTCAATTCACCATACGATAGCAAAACACGCGATCTGCGATATCTCCCACATTTGAAGAGCAAAAAATTTGGGAATAGGGTAATGAATTAGCCTGGAATAGGCCTGGAATTATGTTCTAAAAAAACTTTCAAAATTCCAAAGTGGTTGGTTGGGTTTTGCTAGCTTAACGGTAAAGCTAGCAGAACCCAGGATTTTTTTTAAAAACTGCAATCCAAAAAAATCTGCAATGATTGCAAACGTCAGCCTAAAATGAGCCTAAAATTATGGTGTGATCAAACTTTTCATAAACATTCGTTTAGCGGATTGTTTCTGCCAGCCTAACGAGAAGCTGGCAAAACCCGCGATATCTCCCACAATTGAAGAGCAAAAAATTGAGGGATAGGGTAATCAATTAGCCTAAAATTATGTCCTTAAAAAACTTTCAATGTTCCAAAGTGGTTGGTTGGGTTGCTAGCTTAACGGTAAAGGTAGCAGAACCCAGGATTCATTTTAAATTCAATCCAAAAAAATCTGCGATGGATGGAAACGTGAGCCTAAAATGAGCCTAAAATTATGGTTTGATCAAACTTTTCATAAACATTCGTTTTGCTGTTTGGTTCTGTCAGCCTAACGTGAAGCTAGCAAGACCCGTGATATCTCCCACAATAGAAGGGCAAAAATTTTTGGAATATGGTAATAAATTACCTTAAAATAAACCTCAAATCATTTCCTAAAAAAACTTTCAAAGATCCAAAGTGGTTGGTTAAGTTCCGCTAGCTTAACGGTAAAGCTAGCAGAACCCAGGATTCTCTTTTAAATTCAATCCAAAAAAATCTGCAATGGGTGCAAACGTGAGCCTAAAATGAATCTAAAATTACGGTGTGATCAAACTTTTCATAAACATTCATATAGCGGTTTGGTTCTGTCAGCCTAACGTGAAGCTGGCAATACCTGCGATCTGCGATATATCCCACATTTGAAGAGCAAAAAATTTGGGAATATGGAAATAAATTAGCCTAAAATAAGCCTCAAATCATGTCCTAAAAAAACTTTCAAATTTCCAAAGTGGTTGGTTGGGTTCTGCTAGCTTAACGGTAAAGCTAGCAGAACTTACGATTTTTTTTTTAAACTGCAATCCAAAAGAATCTGCAATGGGTGCAAACGTGAGCCTAAAATGAGCCTAAAATTACGGTGTGATCAAACTTTTCATAAACATTCGTTTAGCGGTTTCGTTCTGTTAGCCTAACATGAAGCTAGCAAAACCCGTGATATCTCCCACAATTGAAGGGCAGAAAAATTGGGAATAGGGTAATAAATTAGCCTAAAATTGGCCTAGAATTATGTTTAAAAAAAACTTTCAAAACTTCAAAGTGGTTGGATGGGTTCTGCTAGCTTAACGGTAAAGCTAGCAGAACCCAGGATTTTTTAAAAAACTGCAATCCAAAAAAATCTGCAATGGGTGCAAACGTGAGCCTAAAATGAGCCTAAAATTATGGTGTGATCAAACTTTTCATAAACATTCGTTTAGCGGTTTGGTTCTGCCAGCTTAACGTTAAGCTAGCAGAACCCGCGATATCTCCCACAATTAAAGAGCAAAAAATTCGGGAATGGGGTAATAAATTAGCCTAAAATTGGCCTAAAATTATGGCCTGAAAAAATTTCTAAAATTCCAAAGTGGTTCTGCTAGCTTTACGGGGGTGTATTGTTTATAAATAGAAATTTGAGGAAGGGAGAATATGGATATATAACTCCATTAGTTGAAGAAATAAAAATTTGCCCACGAGCGATTTTCATTCCACAACAATGTTTGTTGAAACAAAAGGACTTGTACCGCGACCCTCAAAATTATTGCAACGTCATATCGAGGTCAATGTTTTTTGCAGTGAAATTTGTATGTAGCATAAGGAACATTTCTCGGAAAAATCCTTGGCAATTCCGCTTCCTTGAAACATTTAATGAGTTGACGATGGAATATTGTTTATCTGTACGACTAATAACATCACCTGATTGGTTCACGAAACAATTCTTTCATTTCAAAGAATCTCTCCATGAACAATCTTTCAATTCGAAAAGCATTTGTCAACAAACTTGCATTATAACTTATTATGTTAATTATGTTTGAATTCTACTTCAATGAAACAGAAGGCGAATAACTAAGTACACACTATTTTGTACAGTCGAATATTGAAGTGCCAGTGACATTTTCGAATAACACTTCGAATGATGTTCATTTACAGTGATTTTTCAATTAACGATGATATTGGAAGCTTTGTTGTAGAAGTTAAAACTTTATCTATAAATCAATTATCCTACAACTAAACTGATATTAATAGCATCTTCTGAAGAAATTTTATACTGAATCTGAAGACTGGTTTTATTGCGATTTATATCTGACAATATAAGGTACTGTAGGCAAGCAATATATGCAGAGGATTTTAACGGTCCTATATTTCCTAATATCAAAGCTATTTAGTTAAATGTTGAGAAATTAAAATAATTAATCCAAGTCATTATATTCAGTATAAATATATTCTGAATTTGCTATCCTTGTTAGCGAAATGCGTGCTAGGGTAATTGATCCCTAGAAACAGTCTTCATAGTTTTTCATTGAAAGCAATTTCATTCCAGATTTCTGGCCTATTTTCATAGGAACATTGTTTTCTGGTCGTTTTTGAAAAATCCTTTGTCGATATAACTATCACAAACACATTCACGGAGAATATCAAAGTAGGGGTAGACTTCAGACTTCAACTAAAAATATGTGACAAGAGGGTATCAAGTCGACCCGTTAGAAAAACAAACGACGACGCTGATGGACGGCAACCTTGCGTTGACGTGCCATTGGTTGCGATGGATGCGACGACAGGGTAGAGCAGGAAGAAAATAACTTGTGCGGAGGAACTCGAAGTTTCCACGGCCGGAAACTTCTCAAGTTTTCCAACTTTCAAATGAATTATTATAAACCGCGTAAGATGTTACTTGGTAATTCTGATAATTGAATTCGAAACTATGATGGTTTTATTCAAGATTCGTATTAGTAGTGAGTATTCCTGATTTACCTTCAGAACATCCTGGGCGTGGTGTGGTGTAATCCAGATGTGAAATGTACGACGGCGTATTTATTAGTGTCATTGTAAAAACGAAAAATATCTCAATTGACAGATTTTCATGTGTGAATGACAGATTGAATATGTCATTGCAGACTTTATTCTATCATCGACATGTCAATGGGGATATTTTTTGAATGCTATAGTGAGACTATTAAGCCTATAGAAAAAAGTAGAAATAAAATGATAAAGACTGAGAAAACTATAACATACGAAAGAGTTGAGGTGCCACTAGTAAAAAGTTAAATCTACTTCGACTTTGAAGTAGATTTTTTCTTATTGACAATGAGCCGGTGAAATTATTTATCTGGGCATTACTTGAGGAAAATACGACAAAAAAAGCCTACAGTTTCCAGTGCGATTTTCACTGAAACTGTAGTGTGTTGAAAATTTATGTTTCAGCTTGGTACTAATGTACTTGGCGAGATATCACCGTTTTGTTCTAGAGAAAATTCAGCAAAATTATCGCGATCAGCTAAGCATCGTGGTTATTACCGCTGCCAGTAATTAGCAGGCTGGTGTCAGTTGTTTCAGAGCCACCACTAAGGAATTCAAGGATCTTCGGAAATAACAACTTGGTGATGATTTGTGGTTTGAAGATTTTGCGGTCAAGTTGTCCTCGAATTAAGCATATAATTATCAAATTCCACATCCAGTCGGGGCATCTATTTTAGTATCGATGCGACTCAAAGGCGTCTCCAAAATTATTTCATATGAAAACGCGTGAAACGAAAAAAATGAGTCAACGAAAAGTAAGTAACATGGTAGTAATACTCATCCTGTCCGTTATACCTACCTAGTTAACATTGTTTCATATCCTCAGTCCCTCCTGGGCCCAACGTCCCATCGAATCATCAGTAAGTTGAAGAAAGTTTTTTAAAATAAAATATTCAATACACGAGAAACCAAGTCAATGAAATAAGTATGTATTCTTCCGCGTTTTTTTCGCATGTTTCTTCCCCATTCACGATTTATTTTCATGTATTTCTCTTGGTTTCATTCATATTATGTTTCAGAAATGAATCTCAATGGATACCGCTGGTATACAACTTTCTGTGTATCTCTTAATCTCTATCAATCACTGATTAGAAGTAAAATTGCAACAAACTGAAACTTTCATTGATCGGATCCATTGTTTTTCACAGTTTCAATTTTCAACAAGATATTCTATCGAGCAACTTCCAATAAAGTAATTTTTATCTCATGCTCGTTACGTACAAGACGCAACGACGATGATGAATCACCCGCCAGCTTCCCCTTCATAACACCTTTTTAATTGGAAGTGCTCGCTTATTCTGACGGACCGAATATTTGTAAATAACGCTACGAGATTCAATTCTAAACTCTAACTAAACTTGAATGAATTTCAAATTGAACGAAGTCCGGAATCGGTGTCTCCACTTCCCTCAATGAACTAGCGTTACGTAAATTTTTAAACGATTAGCTATTTATAAATCGAGTTAATTTACCTCGGCCGGCTCTGACAGGACATTAAGAAAAACCGAAAGCGCCGGTTTTATTTCATTGGAAATATCCTCGGTGATTTATGAATAATTGTGTTGGAAACGAAATAATAGGTTATTTACGTCGCTTATTAAAAGAATGCCAATTCCAGCACAACGGAAAATCAACAAAAAACGTTGTCGTTCTGAGAAAAATTCGTCTATGAAGGAGATAGTTTGGCAACTGGCAACTGTTATGAAACAATATAAGATTACATTGCCGCTGGAATCGGATTTCTAACGTATTTCTGCACTAAAAAGAAATAATGTAAATTATAGTTTGTTCAACCGCTTCAGGCGAGGAGTTAACAACTATTGTTCAATTTTTATACCATATTGAAATACGTACTGAAATACAGAAACAGGTACTGAAATATTTTGAAATAATACAAGTACTGATTCTGAATATGACCGCACTGAAATTCTAACAATTTGTATGTTAACCTATCGCTTTCAGTACTATCGCTTTTGCTTCTAAAATAGAAGAACACTTCAGATGATGCTAAACCATCTTCATTCATGACAAAAATGCAAATTTTTACTATGGAAGTTCTTTCAATATTTCATGACTGACTTACTCCACAGAATTCAAGAATATCAGATTGAGCAATGTAATTTTTTTAGGAAATTAAGCAAAATAAAAAATAGCATTGACAAAATAGTTAAGGCTTTCGCGGCCGAGGTTTTCAGTATCACTACTTTTATTCGGGTTCGAAGGCCGTCGTTTTTTAGAAGAAATTCCAAAAAACGACGGCCTTCACACCCGAATAAAAGTAGTGATGAAAAATAGCATTCTAGAAAGTAGTCAGGAGACACCATACCTTGTGAATTCCTCCATTCATTATTCATAGCTTTATGATTTATAAAATTCATTTGGATGGTGTCAATCAAGGCATTTAAAATTTGCAAGAAAAATGCTGTTTATCCTGGAGGAAACAGAATCTCGTGTATAACTTCTGAATCCAATTGTGGGACAATACCTATCCATCATCACTGAAAAAAATCTGAAGAGGCGTAAGTTTCTGACATGAATGAAAGTTTTGAAGGCACATTATTCATAGTTCCGAATTCATGTTTAGTTCTGAGATTTCAGCCATTCATTTACAAGCTACCCAGTTCTAACCTCAAATAAAGGGGCAGGAAGTCGCAAGAAGTAGCCCCGAGGCGCTGCCCTTATATTGTCTGCCCGATAACAAAGCAGACCCACCCTTGTGCAGTTGAAGGAAATGAACTCAGAAATAAAGACGGAGCTTAATTAGTTCCAGTAATTAACGTAATGTCCAACTAGCTCACAAAGAACCTTGGAGAGGAATTGGAGGAACATGAAAGGGTGGCTACAGAAAAGTACTTGTTTCAGAGTTAAGATTAGACAATGCCAGTAATGAATTCTGCCTTTCCATTGCATTTAATAAAGCCAGTGAAGACCCAGTAGAAGTATTATATTTTTTGCGGAAGGCGTTATTCACCATAGGTCGTCAAACCTCTCATTAGAATTCCTCCATTTTATCATCAGTTTCAACTTTCAAATATTTCTTCAAAGGGATAATTGTTCCATTGACAATATTCATTCAACAACTTCCGCACGAAGAAATCAAGGTGATTTGGATTTTTTTATGTACATTTTTTGGGTAATCATACCGGAATACTCACAGAAGACAGAAACTCTATATTTGAAATACTTCAGTAAGGGTTGAAAGTTTGGTGGACAAACTGATATAGAATCACTTGCAACGCCTACTTGGGGCATTTTGAGTTGATTAGTTATAATAGGAAAATCTCCTTAATAGTACTTCAGAATATGGATATAGGAGAAAGTAGTTGCCAGAAAGGATCTCTACTGAACATTTGCCCTCATATTCCAAATATATCATCATTCTAGGTAGGCTATAGTTTGGAAATAATTTAAGAGCCAAGCCGCTTTTAAATGTTTGATGCTACGTCTGAAGTTACCTCAGATATAAAAGATTCCAGAAGAGGTCACAAGTTGAAATTTGGCTGTGGAAACCATATTGCCGATCTTCAACTTCCTAGGGGATATTCCAAATGTACGGTGAATTAGATATTCAACTATTATCTTTGATACAATACTATCAAAATTATAGGTCGATAGGTTATAGGTGAATTGCGAAATATAGAATTTTTTTCATGTTCAGTGGTTCGCAAAAACAGTGGCTACTTTCCGTTTCTAATGAAACGTTGTTGAAAGGTTATTGCAGGTTCAGACCTCCTTTCGGATATAAGACTATCGACCAAAAGTAATTATTTGGATCTGCTTTCCCAATGTGGTTTCTCGCAAATGGGATGGTAAATGTATCATTTTTCTTTCGTTTCTGAAATGTCATGGACAGGCTCTAGTCCATTTGGGCAGATATTTTGAAATATTTTCTTCTGTAGTTTAACTGCCTGAGCCATACCTGTTTTTGTCAAGATCTGTAACTTTGGACACTTTCAATTTTCAACCAGGGACATGGTAAAGAGAGCCTTACCAACATGACAATATAGGATCAACATCGAAAACTTCATCCATTTTCGAACAAGTTCGTCTTGGTTTGATTTTTAGAAATACATTTTCAATTCAATCTGTTGTCCACTTCGAGGCACAACATTATCATCAATTTCCGGAATTAACCTTTTTGTAAGCATTGTTTCAAATGCCCTCTCAAAGTGCACATATAGTTATATTATATGCACATATAGTTATATTATATGCACATATAGTTATATTATATGCGGTTATAAAATTTTTCGGATCAATTTTCTACAGCCTGCCTTTGGAAGAGAAAATACTTGAGGCTGAAACAAATCATAATCTGCAAAGAAAAGAACGTGCTGCGTCAAAGGTAGAATTTACAGTTGTTGGAACACATGTATACTCCAAAGAGTTTGTCTCATAAATTTTCGTCTGACGATGCAACTAGTTCGAGTTGTAAAGGGCACGGCATTCTGGGAAAAGTTGGTTTTACCATTTGAAACAATAAACATTCATGATATTTGTATTCGGGGCAATGTTTAAACTCAAAATAGGCTGTGAAAAGGCCTCCGTCCAAATCATTGTTGAAATTCTGGGTTTAACATAAAGAACCATGCAGCCCGTAATTTTTTTTGCAGAATAGAATCTGTTTACTATCTATCAGTTCCCCTTCAGAAGACAGACTGTAAAAAATTGAACCAAAAAAATTGTCACTGCTGCCTTTGTCTCAATGGCAACCAATTACTTGACAATGAATATGTTATCGTCGTTCATTGTTCGAATTTACAAAACGTAACATTTACTGTAAGTAAATGTTACGTGTCGTTTCGAAATGGATCGGAGGCTTAACACCAGAAATATTGATATTTATAATCTGACTTCGGTCGAAGGAGTTTGATATTTTCAACATAAATATCATTTACTATTACTGATCACCGTGGTGCCTAATTTGAAGAAAGTTTACGGTAACGTTATTGAATTAACCAAAATGGCATGTGTAGGCTAGTCCGGCGACAATTCTGAAAGGAACCACGGCTAAGCCATTCGCAAAGAGTATTAAACAGTAATTCGGGGTAATTTTCCGCGGCAAATGACTCGGGCAGAGTGCAGCTAAATGCAACAAGGCCGCCATTGTGTCGGACCGAAACTGCCCAAAGTTTCCGCCGCAACAGAAATGATTTTCTGAACTGCCATAACGAGTCAGACTCGCCGTACTTTCTACGGGGTTTATGTGCCCTGTAAAATTTTAACGATTCGTAGCGGACTATTTCCGTTTCTTCGACGTTGATAATTTGATGTTCACGGTTTATCGATTGGTCAGACAATGAAGCGATCGATGTAGTCTGGATAAGTCATGTGTGAAAAAAGTCCAAGCAAACGTCGGAAATGGAAGGGCCCAACCTTACAGTCCAGGCGAAAAAAATCTGTCTTTGCATTATGGGGAGGAGGGGGGAACCAATTATTGGTGGAAAAAGTTGAATCAGGTGCCAGAAACAACCCATTAAAATTCCAACTCCCCAAACCTTGTTATTCCTTTTTGTGTGCCACGTTTTAGCCCCTTTGAATCAATTTTTCGCGATTGTCTCAAGAGATTGAGATCCTAGGAAAAATGACCCATTCCGAAATCGTTCGTCATGAATTTCTGCACAAGATAGTCTACTCGAAAGTTATTCTAGGTCCAATCTTCGACCGAAAAGCTTTTCGAGAGATGAAAAGTTGTTTTTTCCTAGTAGTTCAATTTCAATTGTTGTGGGGGTTTGAAACGTGCCACAAAAAAAGAAGCACAAGGTTTGGAGGGAGGAAGATTCAATGGGTTGTTTCTGTCTTCTACCTCAACATTTTCCACCAATTACCTTTTCCCCACCCAAAAATTCATAGCATTCATATTGTAATAAACTGAATAGCGAATTCACTAGTGTTGTCACAGCTAGGTAAAATATTTCGATGAAAAATACTATTATGATAGGGAAGTTCATCTTTAAAGATCTGAAAGTATTCAAAAAATACTTCAGTAGGTGCTGAAATTTTGGGACCTAGAGATAACAGAAAAACCTGGTCAAGTATCCAAATGAGTATTCAAATCAGTATGGTCCATTCTAACGTTGCGTCAGCAACGTTGCATCTTCAGCGGAAACTCTACTTTGGATCACAAGAATAGCACTATGCTTGCTGGAATGTAAATTCAGTGGGAAAGCAGCCAACAGTGAAAACATCTTTTCATTCATTCAAAAATATTCTGGTGAGTTTTCTGTTGAATCTGAAAATCAATAAGTATTACTTTCAACACCAGGAGTATTTTCAACCAATCAATCCAATTACTCAATAACTTTGTCCTCAAAGAAGAAAAAAATCCTAGCATCTTAGAGCTGCCCAACTGATACCAGAAAGTGATTCCCCAGGTTATGGAAAACGTATCAATAACGGGATCATGATTCCCTGGCTATATACAGCGTGACTGGGAGGAGCTTATGGACAGGTTTTGCAGTTATAAGTATGTGTATGTGAAAGACTATACTATACTCTGGTTAAACAGTTGTTTAACTACCAGTTTTGGCATCCAAACAATACAATTATATGGGTTCCTTTGTTGTTATCTGCGGAGTTTCCACATTTTCTATTTCATCGGTCAACAATGGAAGCAGATTTTCCATTAACATGAATTTTAGCAATTACATTTTTTTACTGTATCAAATAGCTAATGTGGACTTGCAATAATCCAAAGCCAGAATATCAAAAATTCGATTTCATTTTGGTGCTAGCAGATTCCAAGCACGCCACTTATAGAGAAAACTAATGTCACTTTACCTTGGGTAATCAATCATATCGGGCCCACATTAACAACTCCATTCCCACAGCTTTCAAAGAGGTTTGTTTCATCATCACTTTTCATGACAATTTGCCTAATAGATAGCTCCAAATCGAAATGAAATATTTTCAACATGAGTCCTTCAGTTGAAATCTGAAGGATTTCCAATAGCCGTTAAAAAATATTGTCTTTATATTCATGCTCCATATATCTCAATTGAACATTAGTAAAACTCCGAAACGAATTCATTTTTTTAAGCCTTTAACTTTTTGAACAATCCTATATCACCTGTTTCGAATGAAACGTATGTCTTTCTTCATATTTTGACACCCACCCTTCACGATGACCTCATTCTTTTAATCCGGTTTTGAAGGGAAAGTAACCGACTCAGGTAAGTTCAACCGTTTGGGCCTTTAGGTGGACTACTTTCACCTGTCGATCAGTATTTACTTTAATGATGTCCGTATAAAGGGTCAAGTCACAGGTTAGGAAGAACTCTCTTCATTTTTGGGTTAAAAGGCGAGATGTGTACTTTAACTTTTTTTTTGCGTGTATAAGCACTTAACAAAACTCATATGAATAGAAATAGTCGTGCAAACGACTGAGTGTATAGTGTTAAAACTATTGAGTGGTACTTGTAGCTTCCAACTTTCATTGAAAGGTAAAAAATAAGAAATAGATTCAAGGAAAAAGGAATTACTCCAAAAATGAAGAGGCTGATAAAATCAGAATGAAGAAAAACGTTGAATCCAAGTGAGTGTCATTACGACTTTTCGATTGCTATAGTATATAGTACAAATTTTAGAGGTGGGGTTGCTTGTATTGCGACTCAGCTCTTCATGATTTGTTTTAGAGAACTGAAAGAATTGGCACCAAACTATCTCACGGTGAGTCGGAGTTGGTCTATTTATGGGCTGAGACGTTTGTAGATACTAGCAATCAATACCGCCAAATGGAAAATAGATGTAACCATTGTAATTTCCCATCGAGAACGGGCGGTTTTCACAATTTCAGAAATAATTCACGAAGTCGTAGTACCTTCCAATATTGGAAACATCAAATATGTAAAAGACTGCACTCAGAAGGAACATCGGAAATCGTTAAAAGCTCCATAAATGCAACGATAGACGCAACTCTCGATATGCATTCATTTATAATAAACAATGATCGATCGGATTAAATAATGCAAAGTTCGCCTTTTGTTTCTAGCCAACGTGATGCAATAAACCCGGGGAATGAATATCTTCTTGACTTATAAATATTAATAGGCGGTGATTAATGAAACCGCTGTGAAAAATACGCAATTGTTTGATTATTCAACAGATTTCTAGTGCAGATTTTCTTCGTGAATATTTATGTAATCCGAAGAAAAAATATGAATAAAGTGTGCGCGAAGGTATCATGAATTTTATCAGCGAATGAATAATTCAAAAAAGTGCATAAATACGAAGTGTGAAAAATATTCTGTAATTAAGAAATTTGTGAGTGTATATTTGTAACGGAGGTTGATTTATTTTTATGTTTTATGAGTGAAGTTTTTCTATATTTAAGATACGAAAGGATCGCCCCAATAACCAATAAGTATGATTTTTAGACTATGAAATAGTGCATTTCTTCAAGTCCCCTCCACCTTTTATTTTTTGAACGGGTCAACTTGAATTCATAATTTGAGGAAATAAGCTCAGTTTAGAAAATGTTCGAATTGGTAGCCTTACGTCTTGAGATAACAACAGCCTATCCGATATTTCACGTCGAACATTTTCAAACACAGCAACGACGATATTCCTACAAATATTCATTATTTTCTGCCGTACAGTCAATATTGAAGCAGGTTCAGTTTAGTACACCTTTTGCTTCGAATGGCCCCATAAAAAAGTTGAAGGTGTCAAATCTGGCAAGCGGGCTGGCCATTCCGTAGTACCTCGATGGCCAATTCAACAACCATGAAAACTATTATCTAAATAGTTTTTTACTTGTCTGGAGTTATATGTTGGTGCTCCATCTTGTTGGAATAATAATATCCATATCGAAATCATTAGGATTCACTCCGACGATTTTGGTGGTTAGAGGATCAACAGTAGTTTCCAACATATTCAAATACAATTCCCCAGTTGAATTTTGTTCAGTTGACCAGTAGATAGTTTACGTGGTACCTATCTACTTATGGGATCTGAAACGAAAATGTTTGAACTGAACAATGATGTTCGTTGTACTGACATTTTCGTCTTTTTTATGAACAAAAAATAACCTATCAAATCTTATCGAATTGTTGGAATTGGCATATGACAGAGAAAAACTAAATTTCAATATCAATTTGTTTATTTTCAGGTAATTATCAAATGTTCCGCCATTTTGTAGTATGTGAAGATATTGACTTCATATTTTAGGGTTGTGAATTATTCGTCAGGAGATTCAAAATGGTGTATTACAAGACCGCCTTTCCACTTTTTTTTCCAGATGGCGCCTAGTACTTAGGGGCCGTTCATAAAATACGTCACACTAAAATCAGCTTTTTTTGACCCCCTCCCCCCCCATTGTCACACTGTGTCACAATTTTTGTGACCCCCCTAGAAATATTTCGTCACAAAAACTAAGACCCCCCCCCTGCTGAGTATGATGAATTCTAAATGATAGTACACAAATTCTGAAAATTAAAAATATTTATTTAGTTTTTATAATAAAATTTAATAAATATCTTTCATAACGAACATATAAATGATATTTCTAAGATATTTATAAACAATTTCAATATGGATGGCCACAAATAATATAGATATTTTACATAATCAGAAGAGTCAATGCTCAATAACACAATGAAACAGAAAAAAATCGCTTTATTTTGTTTCATTTGTATAGTGAAATACAGTGTATTGTAACAAGATTAATTCGCATTCTCAATTGAAAATGCATTCGCAAAGATGGAGTCACTATAGATCAAATTGAAAAATCTGACGAGTTTAGGAATTCGTTAGAAGATGTCGCACATGTAGATTTCTACCAAAATCCACTGAGGATTTCTTTCACAACAAAATTTTTCAATTTTCGTAAGAAATCTACTAAAAATGTAGATTTTTACCAAAAGTGGTCACGCTGGCTAGCGCTCATGTCAAAAAATATAAACGGCGAACGTCACGTTGCCGTATACCCCCCGTCCCCCCTTGTCACATCTTGTCACACTCAGCCAGACCCCTCCCCCCCCCCTTGTATGCGAACGTATTTTATGAACGGCCCCTTACCCATCTTTGAAATTTTCATGTGTCAATTTTACTCCAAAATATAGAATTCATGCATCGATTTCATTATCCTAAGTTTAAATTTTTTTAGTTGGCGTTCAAAAATAATTGAAGACAGCAAAATAGTTCGTGTAAAACTTTTATCACGTTTTATCAAAAACCAACCACTTGTGCTGCTTTTCTTAAAGCAGCATTCTTGGGCATACTGCATTTAATAGTTCTTGCATTTCTTGCCGACTGAGTTTATGATTAGGTAAGTATTCCGAGAAAATTTCTTCGCATAGCTCTTTAAGTAAATGATCCCTAGAGGATTCCAGGAAATTTCACTTGATTCACAATGTAGTTAATTCAATTCTTGGCTTCATCCATTACTGCTTACTACGACAAATATTTCCAAAGGAACGATTCGATTACTATCGGACTGACATATGAAAAATAATAAGTGAGTTCGAAGAAGATATGCAATCTATTGTTTTTACATTGATTTGCCCCAATGATCGTTTTTGGTGAGTTTTGTATAGTTTTATCAGTGTCTTTCCCCAGATAACTAATATATTGAATATTTTTTACATTCGTCAATGTAAAAACTGAGTCCAAGGTGAAATTTCTTCGTTTTAATATGTACTGTATCAACTATCCATAAGACAATCACAATTACATGATACTATTCTCGAGGAGTTCAACTCACCAAAGGAATTCATCCGTATTGTAAGATCGAAGGTTATTTTACAACGTGCCTAGTGAGAGGCTGGTCGAGTTATTTCCTTGAGAAAAATACAATAAGTCGAAGTAACTTAATTCAATATTTCACGGTTAATTCAGCAGTTTTTTGTTGGATTTCTCTTAAAACATAGTATTTATCGATCTATTATAAACGTACACTTAAGTAGTTAAGCCAACTTGGTAATGGATGTGCAAACAAGAAAATTAACGCAATTTACACCGAGATTTACACGGGATGTACGACATTTTTGATGATATTAGGCATAACTGGTTCCGTATATAAAACTTCAAATTATGAATAATTGATACAAGTCTAAAATAATTTCCAACTTTTTTGAGTGGACGACCTCAAAGTTTACCGCAGTATTTGAAACCTTGATGGTAGCAAAATTGACAAATTGTTTTGCTTCTTTCATCGAAATATACAGTAAATTTTTTGGAATTACGATAAAGTCAACAGAATAAATTTTGCGAGGAATAACAATATAGTCAACCAAAATAGTGAAAACACAATCGAAGGAACTATTATAGATGGATTGTCCGATACTTGAAAATCCATCAAAACATAATTAAAAAAAAACACTGTGTGTTATTCTCAAACTGGAAGACCTTTCACGAAATTAATAAAGGAACATAGAAGTAGATTCTTGAATGAAAAGGCAAATTCAACATTTGCAAATCATCTTCTGACTGAAAGACATAAGTTCAATCACGACTATGATGTATTGTAATGGAAGAAATAAAGTCTAAACCTCAATCTGTTGGAATTTTTTGAAATAAAAAGTCAAGAAGCCCCAACGATTCCTAAATGACCAAATCCTTGTTTCCTTATGATGAAATATGAGTAATTAGGATTAGTTGAGTAGGTGAACCCAGGCAATTTGTGTAATTGATTTTTCCCAGAATGGTTAGTGAATTACATCAAGATATTTATTCATTTGGAAGCAGTGTCCTGTCGTTAAATGTAGTACAATATAGGAAATGTTTGTACAATCTCGGGTGCAATCGTGGATAAACTGAATTCATCTTACTAGCTCAAGAGGAAGACAAACGGATACTGCAATTTCGTTGATCTATATCAAGTTCACATCTGAGGAAATGAAGCCACGATTCAGTTAAAATTAATAATATCAACTGATCAACTGTGTAGTGGTATTTTGGTGAAGATTCAATAAAATTATAGAAAAAACAATTATAACTTCTACCGACGTATCATATTTCATTGATTCAAACTTTCGATGTATACAATAACAAAATGATCAATACACCAATACATGAGTCAACCTGTTTTCACATTAAAAGGAGTCATATCTCACTCTTCCAAAAATAAATTCATTTATGACATATTTATATTTGTTTCATATGAAATTGGTTGGTTTAGGGAGTCCTGAAGATGATCAAATACAAATCCGAAACGTCGACAAGAATAAATTGTTTCTCAACGATTTTATCGATCAGCAACAACCGCTGAAGCCGCTCCTGCAACCATCCATTCTCCCAGCAGCCGGAACCATTGACCATCCGAAAGGAAAAAATGCGTTCCAGTTTCCTTCACAGCCTCGGAATCGTTCGAGCACGACGTACTTTATGGCCTATATCTAATACCTCGGCCCGTAAAGTTCCCTAGGAAAATTTATTGCCTTGAAAAATGTTGAAGGAGGTTGGCAATAAATGCCAGGTCTGCATTTTGAGGCGAAGAATGGCGCGCGAGATAAAAAAATGTAATAAAATTCCTTGCCTGCCTGCAATCTGCGGGAAATGTGGATCTTCCCAGAGGTCATTTCGTTCTTGGGTAAATATCTAGTTTGTACAGGGTGATAACAGGCTGGAAACATCACGTTGTTTGGATCCAGATGTACAAAATGATATACCTACCTGGTGAGAGTTGAAAGAGACGAAATCGGATCACACCAGGTGAAAAAATGAGTGGCAAAAGTAAGAATCCATTGAAATGAGGGAAAATTATTTCTTTTTTTCTGGTCCAATAACCCAACCTAGGTCAAAATAACGTTGAAATACAATGAAAAACTAATTTATTCAGGGGAAATTTTTCCACCGAACTGCCATTATTTTGTTTTTTATAACTAGCATATTTTTATTGAACAGCATCATAGAAAAGTTGGTGAATTGTGGAAATAATTACTATCAAAAATGAAAAATGTTTAACTTGTACCCTATCTATAAAATCGGCGTCATGTAATTTACGAAGATGGTTTTTTTCAACAGGTTCATGGAAAAACGATATCGATGCAGTAAGTCAGTAAATTGTTCAATTAATAGTGAATATAGTTTTTGCATTCGCTATCTTCTACCGTTTTATTATAGTTTGTTTCATAAACAATTGTAAGGTGCAATTTGAAAATAAGATAAACATACTTATAAGAACAGATCATGACAATACTTTTTCACAGAACATAACAAACAATTGCTACAACGTTAATTTCCATGAATTGTTTGTACTTGATAGACATGGCAGACAACGATTAATGTCAAAATATCAACGAAATTGTTTCAATTCGAGCAAATTCAGGTTGAAATCCAGAAATCCCGCCTGAAATCCCTCGTGAAACCTTTAAATCCTGAGTTAAAAATCTGGGTTACATGAGTGAAAACTGAAAAGTTCCTGGATAGATGATTTTCGCTTGGAAAACGATGTATAGTAACAAAAAAAAACTGAAAAGAGTTGAGTGCGTAATTTTGTGGGAAACCCCTTTCGATGATAGGTACATATAATATTAGTTTGGTGTTAGGGTGATTGTTGATTTATACAAAACATTTCTAGAAGGTATCCAATCATGACTTCTTCAGGAATATAGTCAGAGATGAAGCTACAAATGGAGAAGGTATTCAAACCTGACTTCTTCAGATTTGGCAATACGATGTGGTCAGTTCTTGTGAACGGTTTCTACGAAGTTATTCGAATTGCTCTCAACAAATAAATATTAACCCCTTCAAATTGTTATATTTTTGAAAAAAGCAGTATTATTGGCTCAGTTTTTGAGATAGAATATTTATTGTAATTTACTGTAATATTTATTGTGAGTATTTTTTGCCATTTTCAATCTATTAATATCACTTTCAACAATCACAAAATTCCGTCCAAACATTGTCTTCAATCCGTACTTCTTGAATACATTTTCGGGCGGAGATCCATCGAAAGCCTGAAGAATTTCATGAAATTCGAAACGTCGACAAAAACAAATGTTATTTACTGCTCATCGATTAATTTCCATCCCACCTGATGCGAAACCGACACTGTTGATTAAGTTACTGGGATCCTTGGAGATGCTGGCATGTGTGCAACGGGAACATTGCCAACGTGTCCTCCGAGCCAATTCAACCTGAGAAATATTACCATAATACGAGAAGCGTAGGTGCCCCCGGTACTCCTCTATAGGCGCTCGTGACGGCCGGCGAAACAAAATAAACATTCGAAACTTCTGAATAAATCAGCATAATTTCGTCGGATACGTACGTGTAAATTTATACAAGGTAGTCGGCAACCGGATGCAGGCATTTCGAACACCGGCAGAACAAATAAAGTCGAAGATGCTGGTATTTCGTTTTTCACTCGGTTTCGGTAGCGACAGATTCAAGTTTCCAATATATGCATCGCCAGTCCGAAGGGGTGGGAAAAAAGGGATTTTTCTCTGAATTATTGAAACAATTTCAATAACGATTTACTTATGTCGTGATTGCATATCGAAAATAATTCTCAATCCACATGATAAGAGCTTAGATAGTCATGTAGGATTGTTTCTCTTTTAATACGGTATTGATCAAAGAATATTGCACTGTATCCATAATACTTTATGCTTCCGCTAAGTATAGAAAGTGTGAAATAGTATATTACACACTGAGGTGGAAAGTGATTCATTCCTGTCGTGAGATCAGTTAGTTAACCGAGACGCAAAGCGTCGAGGTTAACTATGATCTCGAGACAGGAATGCAACTTGTTACCGAGGTTTGTATACTATTTTATTTAAAACCATATTTCGATTAATATTAATGAATCTCTGTTTCGTTCTGAACATATCTAAAATATTACATTTAAAGACAAATTACCAAGAACGCGGTTTTCTCAGTATAATCAATTAGGTATGTTGTCACCGTGACTAAGGGGTATACAATTGTCATCAATATGAATAAATGTCAGATTAAGTCAATAAATGACAGATAAAGTTGAAGATGAAATGAGGGCGAGAAGTAGAGGTGTGTAATGTGACACCTCCCAACCTTCAATGACGTTAGTAATGACAGCATTACATAAATGGTTGTAAATGAATATTTTTGCTAGCGCCCGCAGTTTTTTATTCATATCTAGCAGGGTTAGTATATAAAGCACAATAAGAAGACCGACCAGAATAACAACACTGCTGGATCATATTCCAATACAAATCACACATTTTCAAAACATTAATTATCGCAATTTAATTGACAAAACGCACAGAGAACTGACCGAGGGGTTGACCACTGAGGAAAAATGTGTACACTGGAATTCCTGTTAACCGGAATTCCTACAAAAAAAAGTCAATTTGAAGAAATATCAATGAAATTTTAAAACTAAATGACGGAAATACTGGGTATTCCGGGGGAATTCCGAGGAAACCCGACGAAATATGAAAGATGCATTTCGGAACTTTCGCACAAAAGTTTTTTTTGAGATTTCTGAGTGGAACATAAACTTTGGACTTTTAAGTAGACCATGTCATGATTATGACTCAATCTGAATAATATCGGATTTTACATATCAAAACTTTTCACATTGAGGCTGGTATTTATTATATCGAAAACAAAATAAATCATCTATATAATGCAAGTCACAATCGTAAAATAATGGAAACGGCTCGTCTGATTCCACTTGTTTTATTAGCATCATTTTTCCTTATAGAATCAAGTGCTGAATCCGTTAGAATGGATAAGTATCGAAAAAGTACAATTTGTCATTGAAAAAAATACGGTATATTATGGTATATTGAGTAAGTTCTATTATTTTCAACCGCTAAATGATTACGGGATACTCAATCTGTGGAAAAAATCCTTTTTATACGTTTTTGTCATCGCTTATATAGCAAATACCAAAAACGTATATTCCATAATATCGAAAATTATTGATAATCCTTCAACATTACCTACTAGGAAAAAAAAAATTTTTTCACTGGTGTGTTCACCCCGAGGTTCACCCTGTATAAACTCAAATGAAAACAGTTAACACTGAACCACAATATATCCGATCATCTTTTTATTACAAACCGATAAATTATATAAAATAACATGATGGAGCTGCAAAGAAACTTCAGAAATCATACAAAGACTGCAGTCATTGACTATATAACTCGGATCGTATAACGAGAGCTATAACCGTCTTATTTCAATTTCGGTAACCGCTGGCAACAATGTAGACAACCAGTGTTTTGTCTTCCACAATCAAGGGCGCCCCTTTGTTTTTTTGGGCTGTTTCACATGCCCAATTCATATATATTTGAATCAGAATGAGGTTCAATTCCATTGAAAAGTTATCGGATTATTTGAAAAAACTACCCCCAACCACACCCCTCGAGGCCGCACAAACTATAAAACAAAGTGTTTTGGGTTTTTTCACATGTCTTATTTATGAATTCGAATCAGAATGAGGTACTATTTCACTGAAAGAAGTTATTGACTTATTTGCAAAAACTTCCCCAACACACCCCTCCAGATGTCTATCAGATCATGAAGATTGTTGTCATCAGGCTTATTTGACGCTAACAAAATGTATTTCGAATTGGAAATTCGCCACAAACTCTTTCCAAGGTAAGGTCCTAACTTTCTTCGTCCAGTGGAAAGGGATTACTTCACACCGGTGTTTTGTTTTTGAATTATGATTTTATATAAATATTGAAATTTTACTGTATGCTATTTTATTATTGCGCGAATAAATTGAAGTTACCTAATAATAATCCCTATAGTTCCTTTAGAAATTTTTCGGAATTTCCCGGAATTCCTATCAATTGTACACCGGAATTCCCATGTGGTCAACCCCTCGGAACTGACTGAATTATCTGATAAATATTTTGCATGGCATCATCAAAGAAAAAGTATAGTATTCTATTCGCATGGTATGTCTCGCAGGTACTAGTCAAAATTGTCGCTCCTTGAATAATATATTTATTGTTCGTAGCATAAAATTGATACCTACCACTTGTGGAAAATCATAGGAATACTTCATCAATTTTTGCCACCACATTCTGAGACACGGAAACGATTCAAAAAGTATATTCAATATTCATACATACGTTATTCAGCAACGCTTGCGTCATTGTTTACTCATTTAGAAAGAAACCTGCCGAAAGTTTGGAGGTCTCGATTTACATACCGGTATAAGAGAGGAATGTAAGACAGATCCAATGACTTTTGATCCCCACGTTGACTATCGTGATGGTCGTGTGGGCAGAAGTTATAACAATGGTGAAAATGTTCCAGTTTGGTGTCTTATTGACGTTATTTTGGTACCGGGTGTCATGCATGCTCAAAAACCAAATCAGGTATCAAAGGAAACGGATTCCGATTCGAAGAGACAAGATAATTGATATCCCATTCTAAAACAGGTACAGGAAACAAAAACACCAAGTAATCGATTGAACAAGTTAACAAGATAACATAGTTATTACTCTCCAACAATCTTCATAATATAAAACATCTCGCTGGATCAATTCTCGAGAAGACTATTTTCTATATTGTTAGATATTATTACATCCTCGATTACATCCAAACTATCTTCAGTTCTGGATTTTTGGACTGAGGTGGCAGTTTGCTAAATGATCAATTGGATCTCAATAGTTCCCCTTTGTTGAACTTATTCAATCAATAAGTATATAGTAACTATGGTCCGATATCATAATTATTATTAGGAATCAGTATCAGTTATCAGCATCAGTTAGGAATCATCATCATTGTCAGTGGTATTATTCTAGGAATCATAGATAATTAGAGTAGACCCTGATATATTTAAGGAGCTTTTAGCGAAGAATAATTTAGTGTTAAAATACATTCGCTTGATAAAGGTACAGTGTACCGAAACATGTCGCGAAGACAATAAATTTTGTGGAAATTTAATCGTGTCTACCTTATAGCGTAATATCTTCAGTTCATTTCCACCTGAAAATTTCAACGAAAACAATGAAATTAAACGGACTAATTGATTCAGAACTAAGTTAAATGATGATGAAATCATTTGAAAAAAATTTCTAAGAATAAGTAATGAGTGATATATTTTCGCCTATAGAAGAAAAAACTGAAATACTGGACTTGAAAATTCGAATGAAAAATATAAGTATGTACTTACCTAGTTGTTTGCTAATATGTTCGTATTGTGCATATTATATATTTTCTAGACTTTTGAACCGTTCCCAAAAGTATGTCCGCAATAATTTCGCATTAGAACTTCGAGGTAAAATAAGGAAGATGTTCCTTAAAACTTATTGATGATTTATTTTTTATTGGATACATGAGGTTTGGGAATTCAAGTCAAGCAACATTCCTTTTCAGTACTTTAAAGTATGAATTGATTCTCTTTGGAATATTTTGGTTTGTTTATATATGAGTTGAACCGCATCTCGAATTCAGTGTTTGACTTTTCGGCTCCGATTTTGGAGCCATTCTGGAGTCATTTTCAAGAATGATGATGTGACTTCAACCTGACACCTCAATCTGCCTACTCCTCAGGGGCTGTCACATAGGAAAGATTTGTGACATGACACCGTGGGCTAAATCTGTAGGCAGATTCAGACCTTAGGAGAGACGAGACCTGGTGAGTTCAGTTTCAGTCAAATTCTATGGTGGTTGGAAAGCAGGACTACTCCTTACTGAGCTAGAAAAGTGTGCAGATGGTGATATAGGCCACCGGCTTTTGGTTGTGGTTTTCATTTGGAGTCATTACCAACTGAAACTGGTAGAACGATATGAAGATTGGTATTCGAGATATCATCCCATTTTGTATACAGGTGAACTAGATAGCTATCACCATTTTTTCACAAATCGCAAACGAGAAGGCGTATCTCCTAGAGCACTGAAGGAGATCCGATTTCGCGAAGGAAACAAAAAGTCGAGCAACGTTCCACCTCAGCTGAATCTCATTTTTTTTTTCTCCGTTCACGTTAAAGATAATTATACTTTCGCGAAGAAAAAACAATGCGAATGCGGTATTATTTCCCTGACGCAGTCTGTTGTTCTTGCCCACCAAGACAAGAAGACACATTTACCGTGTTCACCGAAGCGATAATACTCGTAAAATGGAGTAAGGTTAACATCTTACCTTTTTTGTGCGCTGTTGCCGCCTGCGCGGTATATAATTTTCCATCCCATTTTAAATTTGTTTAACTTTTACGGTCTCATTTTCAAGGCCAATCATTGTTCTATATAATGCCTGTTTCTATTCGTGACAATCGTCGCTGTTATTGTCGTTTGAGACGCGAATATTAGTTTTGATTGTCTGGCAGACATGTGCAATATGATGCGGACGTAGACGATTTACTGAGAAAATTGAGTAGCTGAATAGATAACCTCGTGATCATCGGATAAACAAGCCATGAGTGATCGATTAGACAACATAATAAATCGAATTATATGAAAATATTATGAAGGATATTAGAATTATAACCTAAACAGGAATTAATGCAAACTCAGACAATGTATATATAATAGTATCGAGGTCTCATCAGCGTTATCTTGGAACATTAATGCCATGACACTCATACATTAAAAGTTTTTCGTACCAATACAACTGTGGAAAATACTTCCATTCATCATATTTTTCCAAGAACATTTCCACAATTTAGAGCTGGTTTTTCAATCTATTGTTAACTTAGCAGTCAGCTGAGCATTCAACTAATGCTCAGCTAGTGATTGAAATCCTGGCCCTTACCTAATATTCAAGTCATTATTCTAGTGGATAGTTAATCTATAATAGAAATATACCATTTTTTATGTAAGCACATAATTACTCATCATTTTCGTTGGATTTGGACCTTGATTGGAACTAATTTCATCCGACCCAAGTAATAATAATAATAATGTTTATTTACCAAAAAAAGGAGTGTTTACAGAATTAATTGACATTATAGTAAATAAACATGGGGATACCACAGAAGCTTTAGTTCCGCAGTACTATCGCTTGTGCGTGGTTTCTTGTGTATACAATATAATATAATAAAAACAGAAGAAATCTAGGTATTGACAAAAGTGCGGTGTTTAACACATGACAAATGTATTCGCATATATATGTATATCAGAAGGTAAAAAATATAATTAACAGTAGGGGTATCAAGTTCAAACAAATGGAACACAAAGTATATTTAAAACATATGTATGTGTATATACACAAATATATGAGATCAAAGCATATATGTGGAAGCCATTCATAACATTTCCGATGTGAGTTCAGTATGGTAGTATGGAATTGGAATATTGGTTTTGATATGAGGTATAATGCATAATCATTTTTTTTTTAATCAGCATTGGTATTTCTGGTTAACAAAATCGTGTATGTTGTTTCTTTCTATAGTAGAAATCCAGTATTTGATTTTTTTCTTATATGAGTTTAAATTATGTGTATTTTGTATTGGGCTAGGTATCATCCTGTAAAGTCTAGGTGCAAGATAGTCACAGTGACGTTGACCTATTGTTTTTTCACAACGTGGTAGTAGCTGTGATCTATGTCTGGTAGTGTAGTTGTGAGTCACTTGTTTTGGAATTTTATGTTGTTTTTTGAGGTTGATGAGCATGGATACACAGAAAAGTTGTCTTACGTCGTACATGCCAGACAATATGTATAATTGATCATTAGAAAATAGAAGTGGCTTGCCGAATATTATTCTGAGAATCCACCTCTGAATAACGTTCAAGTTTTCAAGATGAATATCGTTCACACCTCCCCATCCTATTATTCCATAAGTTAGCTGTGATTGTACGAATGCGTAGTATAATACGGAAAGATGTTTAGTGTCAAGATAGTCTTTTAGGTATTTGAATCTTGAGAGCATGCCCCTCAATTTTTTTATTATATTTTTGATTTGAAGGTTCCATTTGAGGTGTCGGTCGACTATGATACCTAAATATTTTATCGAATCAGCTTCTGGAATATGTGATTGAGGACCAATGTTCAGTGGTCCCATATTAGGTAATCCACTCGAGTACGATGTGAATGGCAGATATTTCGTTTTTTCCAGATTGAGTGTGAGAGTATTATATCTGAACCATTTTTCTATTATTTTAAAGTCGTTCTCCGCTAGTGATTTCAATGTATCCCATGATTCAGACTCATAGAATACAGCTGTATCGTGAACTACATAATCATTTGAAAAATCTAGCCTTGTGTTAGTACAATCGGCCTTCACCGTTAATACCCAATATGTATTGTATCATGTGAAAAATCGGTCTGAAAATTCATTGTATTAGAAATTACAAAATATGTCATCGAGATAAACTCAAAGAGAAAAACAAGGAGTGAATATGTTTATATACTGACATAGCATGTAACATAACGCATGTTGTTGAAGATTCCCATTTATTTTGAAGTTTTTTTTAAATGTCAGAAATGAAATATCTGATGGTACTGATTTATTGCTATATATTCTAATACTGGTTCACAACTGATCATACCAGCTTTGACAAGACTGTAAAAACATAAGTTTTTGGCCAATTCTGTTTCGAAGACTTCAGTAACAATGGGCAAGGTTATAAGAATACAATAAACATACAAATCACAATGGAACCAGAAGCTGACGGGTGTCAAAGTTGATTTATAAATATTGACGTTTGATTGTTACATAACATCATCTGAGATTTTGAAAATCCGAAACAATATTAAATAACCGATGTGGGGTATTTTACTCAGGCAAATAAAATTCGTTCACCAAATTTCATCACTCAGGATTTCATCAAGAATTTTTGGTAGGATTTCTGGATTTCAGTATGTATTTACAAGCATTCTAGTAAATTTTGTACCGGATTTCCGAAGGAAAACACCCCCCGATACATGCCTTGCTATTTTTTCCAAGTTTACTGTGATCCACTTTTATATATCTACATTTTCCATGATCAAAAATGATGAAACATATTTATTTCGCTATAACCGAGGCTATAACCGAGATCAGTCGGCAAATCTTCCCTGCAAATGACGATACGAAATGGAATTCACTTAACTTGTGGTCTTTTTCAGGACTTTTTCTGATTTCCGGGATTTCTCGAACTAATGGGACAACGAGGGGTTAACAACACTTTCAGTAGGTGTACATCTTCGAATTTTCAGTATTTCACTTGAGTCATATTCAGATTCAGTACTTGTTTCATTATTTCAATCCAATATTTCAGTACCTGTTCCGGTATTTCAATCCCCGTTTCGGTTCGTGTTCATGTCTTTTAGTTATTATTCCAGTACTTGATATTTCTGTATGGTTTACAAATTTTGAGACAAGCAGTTCCTAATGGAAAAATGTTTCAATAGTTCCAGCATATACACAATAATGAAGACTGACTTGAAAAACAGACTATTTGTTTGAATAGATAATAAACGTTTTCTTGTTTCTGACAATTGCCAGTGCTCAGGTATCAGATACGCAGATACACCCATTTATCATCCCAACCCTTCGAAAAAAATTGCCCCACCCCGTTATTTTCCACCCTTCGCCGATCAGCTGAAAACCCCATATAGTAGTAAACACACACACATACAATGTTTGATCTAAGCAGGCCGCCTGCTGAGCTGGCGTGGCAGCAGGTCCACTAGGTAGTAGGTATTTTATTTCTTTTGACGTCACTTCGACCCGGCACACAGCTGCTTATGTAACTCGAAGGCGGCGTTGCCGGTCGCATACAAATGAGGCGCGCGCGACGTTGCCGCCGTCATCATCTATTCGCAGCAGTCGACGACAGTGTTGTCAATGTACGTCGAAATGATGACGTTGTGGATAATTCAGGTCTGCCAGAGTAATATG
Organism: Zygogramma bicolorata; assembly: GCA_032362365.1. Taxonomy (NCBI): domain Eukaryota; kingdom Metazoa; phylum Arthropoda; class Insecta; order Coleoptera; family Chrysomelidae; genus Zygogramma; species Zygogramma bicolorata. Next base: position 985,366 of record JAVJAQ010003898.1, read on the forward strand.
AATTAAATGGTGATTTTTCGAATTTCGATAATTCGGTAAACAGGCTGCTCCTCGGGAGTTCCAATGGGCGCTTGAAAAAGGAAACTGCTCGAACAATAAAGAATAAATACCCATAAACTTCACAGTTAATGGATCCTGCATCGAATTGTGTTCTATTCAATAGTTTTCAGAATATTACAACTAGCCAAAACTCAAATATGTATTATATAGTTTTATTAGGTGAAAAAGTTATATTTTCTTGTTCGAGACGAACCGCTGAATAAACTTTGCACTGAATTGAAATATATGCTGATATATCATAGTAATATAAGAAAAATTATCAGAATAGTAACATTTTTCGAGAAATTCAATTTTTGAGAATTAGTTCAAAGTGTGTAACAGAACCAGAATATTTCTGGAAATCTGGTAAGCAAAAAAATTGCACCTTTTTTCAACTTTCGATGATAATAATAATGATAGTCATATTTCATATCATATTTAAGTCATTTTGTTATTTTTAGTTTCATGAGAGAACTTGAGGTTGTGAGATTACTGTTAACATTTTCTTAATCTCTTGAGTTCGCGAGAACGAAAACTTCTTGTAATATTCAGAAAACCAAGGTAGACACATAATCTTCGTTTGAAATTTCTTGTTCTAAAAAGGAATAAGTAGAAGAATCCGAATCTGTTTTGAATAAATTCAAAATAATTTTCTTGAAATGATTTAGAGTTTTCACGACATTCTCTTCGTACCTGCTCTCCATTGTTTCATCTTATGTTTCAAGAGGAGAGAGAGGGGATCGATCTAGAGACTAAAAAAATGGAATTCCGGGTTAGCAATATGACTAATACACCGGTAACGTTTCAATTCTTGCTTTCAATATCAGAAGTTGAGGAAGAAGAAACGGTGTATCGATATGGTTCCGGTTTGTTAATCTTTGACCATTGAATTTACGCAATACCGTAATAAAATATATTTTTTCCAGTGGTATTTTTTGCGGAACTCTAAACATTAGCGTGTCTAAAAATTCCCCATATTCCCATCCCCCATGGAAATGATCGAATTAATGGCGTCATTTGCATGTAGAATGAAAAACTTAGTCAGTCCAGGTATTTTATAAGGTCTGTGACTAGGTCTTTCTGAATCTCAGAGCCAAACTCTCAATGGTTTGGTTGCAGTAAATGTTTTTTTTGTACCACAAAATCTCATGAATTGTTTTCCAAAACTCTTTTCAGACTTTGCTGTATAAGTTATACCTACTGAACTACGTTATACTGTTTGAGATATTTCGTTCATGTCACGGAACCGATTGAGTCAACACAAATCGATTACTATAGAAACGAATCCGTTCCTGTCCATTAAATCCTTGTTATGTAAGGAAATTTCAGGTTGAATTAGTGAAATGTGTCAGTTCTACTTCTATTATCTTCAGTTGTTGAAGATTTGTAAAAATAGATCGCAACGTGAAAAAAGCCTATTATCGTGCTTAGCAGAATTTAAAATCCTTATTCGGTACCCATTCAACTAGATTGAGTTCTATCAACTTTGAAATCTATCAATTATCGAACTTAAACCTCTGGAATATCAGGAATAATGTATTATTGGCTGAAATGATACTGAAAATATAAGCGACTATAACCTGGGGCAATCGAGTGGTTTTACTAGTTGGCAACACTGCCGTCGAACGAACGAACGACGTGTTTGGTACAAACAAAAATGCTTATCGTCTTCGAGGTCGAGCCGTTTCGGAAACGACGTAGCTGGCACGATGGGGGATAGAGAATTTATTCGATCGATGGCAATTGGGTGATTGTGGGATCCGAGAGGGAGGAGGATAGGGGTAGTTAACGACGTTCTAGAAAAAACAAATGCGAGGGTGCTGCGATCGAAAAAATGCACATGATATCGCAAATTTCCACCACAAATCTACGGGTTAAAACGGTAGGAAAACCCTACAATGTTCAGAGAACATCAAGGAAACTAACATAGGAAAGACAGAAAATAGTCCATTCTGTTGAAAAATCCATTGAGAAATAGATACGACATGAAAATCATGACTACAGCTCGGCGAGTATGAGATTGGAACCTTTGGTGTAAAAGTTGAAACTTTTCCAAGATATCAAATATCCAAACACCAACAACGAATACATCGGCCAGAGCCGACGAGCTATTAAAATCCGTTTCGAGGAGCATTTTGCACACATGAAATACGGAAGGGAAGAAAAACCCAGGGTTGCCCAACACGCTCTAGACAGTGACCAGAAAATTGGTGATGACATAAACTAGGTACTCGATGCATGTGAGAATCTAGAAATAGCAAAATGTAAAAACAGCATGAATGGTTACTAGGGATTTATCTCTTTCAGCCCGCTTTTCAATCCACTGTTGAGAAATTGATCAGAATAATCATTAATAACAGATGGAGTTCATATTGGACAGAAAAACTCTGCAGATAGTAACTGCACTAGTTTATTGTCGAGAAATCAATTGGAATAAGTAGCAGTGAACGCTGAGATTGGAACCTTTGGTGTTGTGTTGAAAAGTTGAAACTTTTCCTAGAGGTTACCTCTAGAGATGATCTCTAGAAAAAGTTTCATAATTAGCTGTAAAAGAGTCCAAATCGGACAGAAACACTTCAGGTATATAAACAGTTAACCCTAGTCTTTAGATTTAGTATTAATTTTCTTCTCTTGAAGATGCGAACCTTTTTAGCGAAACGCGCGTCGAGTGCAAAAATATCAATTTGGTGTTAGAGTAATTGATCTCTAGGAAAAGTTTCTATAACAGCAATATTATAGCCACATGATGAAATTCCTTTCATTTCAGCGTGACACTAGAATTGTTTTTGTCGGTGTGCGATGCAGAAAGCAGTTTTAGTTTTCAAACCTATCATTGAAAACAATAATCTGTTTCATTGATATTGTCTACGAGCGGCTCTCAGTAATATTTGTAGTGGTCAGTGCGCCTGTCTGTCATGCGGGAGACCGAGGTTCGACTCCCCGTCATGGAACCACCATGCAGGGATTCGCACGTTGAAAGTCAAAGCAACTCTAATCCATTACTCGACCTCTGAGGGTTGATATTCTTGAGAGGACGTTAGCTGGTTAACGGAAGAACCCATTTCAAATACCTATCATTCATAAAATTTCAACTATTCTTTGAAATTCTTGGAATAGGTCATGGAATTGAACACCAGAACTCGTTGAATTTCATTATTCAAGTAAAGAATTTTTGTGATCCTTACGAACAATCAATTGCACAATGATTTAGTGGTATTTACAGTATTCCTCGTTGAGGAATGAAATGAAGAATCAGGGATATACAAAACCAATTGTTGACACTGCAACCGAGTATATCATAATTCGGCTTATAAATTCATCAGCCATTTTGTAGTTTCAACAATTCCCTCAATGTCCAAAGAGCATGCAACTGATCAAACAATTTTTTCACTTCCAATAAAATTACAATCCTAATATAACAGTTTGTACACCCAATATAACGTACTGCATTGAATCTGAACCCATAAAAAGTTCTTATGGAAACATTGAGGTACTGGCGAACAACGGATGGTAAAAAAACACTACGAAAAAACGACAGTCGTCTATTGGTGATTCAGAACTCTGTAACGCGAATTCTTCGATTGTATTTGCAAAATTTGTATTTAGTTCCGCGAATGATGTGGAGAAATCGTGATGTGGATTAAGGTTTTGTGGAATGTGAACATGTGAACATTGATTGAAAGTTCTAGTGTAGTCAGTTGGAGAGGAGATATGAAAAAGTACTAATAGTGCTTACTGAAGTTATGGGCAAGTTGTCATTTGTCTCCATTTGGGCAGTCAAATTTATATTTTTTCCTTGCACTTTTTCAGATATGATTTCTTAGGGTGTTCCATAAATGGTGAGTTTCGTTATGGTATTATTATTATTTTGGGTTCAGAAAGTAGTATTTTGGGTTTAGAAAGAAGTCGAATTCTTCACCATATTGCAGTTAACAGATTCCTCAAACACAAATTCACATATTTTGGGTGTTTTAATGGTAATGTTAAAAACGAGTAGATAAGAGAGTGTGTGGTGTTTGATCAGAAGGACGAATTTTGTGTTCAAACACCAGAAATTTGAAGTAGAAAATTGTGAAGTTTTACACCAAAAAGGCCCTGTATCTCCGAAAATATAGGAGACCGCCGATAATTTCATTTAAATTTTCTATAAAAGAGGCTGAATTACGTAAGTTCCACAAAAAAAAATAAAAAAAAAGTTGCTCATAGCGACCGAAGTATTACCGTTTTTATCACTTGTACATCAGCAATTTTACCAAAAATCAGCTGTTTTATTTTTTGCATAACACAGCGTTCCATTAGGATTGATCATATAGGCCGTTCTAGAGAGAGTTCAATCGATTTCAATACATCTTCTAGCTTCGAACACATTGGGTGGGACGAGGGGTGGGAGGACTGTGCTGTCGGGTAAACCGCAACGAAACAGACAAAGGCAGAGCGATGTATAATCGAGCCATGGAGGTATTTGCAAATATGGGATATATCGACGACTTTTCTGTGTGTTTCATTAGAGTGAACGAATTTGTAAGTGAAGTATCCTAAGCGAAACAAAATATTTTCAGCTCCAGTGTCTGTTTTAGCGTTGGACTTCACACATTTCAGTGGGTATTCTGGGATAGGAAGGGGCAGATGGTTTCGAAAAAAACTGCATTTTACGAAAAATTATTTCAAAAGTAATGTTCAGTCAATTAAAGTATCGTAGAGGGCTGAATATGTGAGCATGCGTACAAAACAAAATTGTTGCCCAAAAACATAAATTTTTGAAATTTTTATTCACTCGAATAAATCACAATAGCTAATGAAAAATTTTTAACATGCAAACGTGATTTTTTTCCATGAATTACTGCGTATGCTGATCATCTTACGTCTATTTTATGTCACTTTTCAATAAACTTTGGTTCTATCCCCCAAGCCCTTCCATAAGGGACATTTACACATTGAAAAACGTATTCTGGAGTTAAAATTGTTGTTTCATACTGAACTTGATGAATACTCAAAAAACAAATGAAAAAATATCCGCTTCAACTCAACGCGCAAAATTAGTTCTATAATCAGATATGGGATTTTTCACTCGTTACTAATATACTTTTGGCAACAGTTTCAGCTCAGGGGTGATATTCGAACCGTCGTCAATATCCTGTCGTGACGATATTATTACCATTCGAGTTCACCTCTTGATAAAAATAAATAATTGAAAATGTCACTTTTTGAGAAATCTCTCGAGAAATCTATACTATTTTCAGTTAACTTTTTATTCTTCCCGTTGTTCTGAGGGGTAAAATCGTCATGAAAAGATATTGACGCCTGTTCAAATATTACTTACTACTGAAATGAAACTCCCGGATAAAAATGTTGGTAATTAGTGCAAAATGGCAGAAAAATTATACGAAACCAGTCCCAAAATGTAAGTTCAAAATTTACAGTGTGGCCCTCTAAAAATGAAAAAATAGCAGCACCCCCATAAAACATACATTTTTCGACCGATTGAAATGATTTTGTTTCATGGAAAAGCCTAGTTACTGAAACAACAAATTTAAATAATGCGAGGGGTAAATCACTGAGCAAATTCGTGTACACCGGACTGCCATTCATACTCGGACTGCCCGGAATGCCACCGGAATGCCTGGACTGCCACCGGACTGCCCGGACTGCCACGGACTGCCACCGGACTGCCACCGGACTGCCCGGACTGCCACCGGACTGCCACCGGACTGCCCGGACTGCCACCAGACTACCCGGACTGCCACCGGACTGCCCGGACTTCCATCGAACTGCCCGGACTGTGAATGTCGCTCGATCGTGACAACAAATACTACTTCGTCTGTTTTTTAAATCCCTAATCTACTTGACACAAGAATAAAAAAATGGAAAACGAAAAAAAATGCGGAATATTGCGAAATGATCTTCAGCGTATGGAGCAACGCCACGACCAAACAATAACACTTTCGACAAAGGACACAGTCACACACTTTCACAAACATTTCCTTTCGACATCATGGACCAGAGTGAAAGAAAAAATGAAAAAATAAGTTGATTGGCTTTTTTTGTAGTATTCGAAATTAGGAACGTAAAAATTCGACGTTCAGTTTTTTTATCTCTTGACTGCAAGAAAAACCTATAATGCACGTAGAACATCGTACAAAAAAGTGGAGTATTATTTTTCTTAAAATTTGGAGTTTATAGACATCAGCAATTTCGTAGTTTGATAGAAAAAAATCTTATTGGCAGATGTTTTTCTGCAGGTCCCGTAAAAGGGTCTGCTCGGAATCTCTCATGGTGAAATAATGAAATATCGAGTCTGCTTCTTTTCTTGCTACAAGATGACGTTGTCATATTTTTTGAAGTCTGACTTTTCGTATTGGGCCCACGAGTGGGTCCACCATCATCAAATTTATTTTTTCAAATATGACTCTGTTTTATTTTGGATTTGGTTCCCTTTTGGTGTCCTGATAACTCGCCTAATAATGATGACGTTCAACAACCGTCAGAAAATTTATTGAATTCGAGAAAAATGTCAACGAATGTCATCTCTCTTTCATACATTTTTTTATCGGTTTGTTTTCGTTGCACTCAATATGTTCATATTATATTAAAAAGTTTTCCGATGATAATTACCGAGGTTATTACACATCATTATTATCAGAGCACAAAGGAAGACCAAATCCTCGACCAAATCCAAAAAGTCCCAAGCCGTATTATGGTGAAAGTGGCAATGATGAACTGACATTCGTTTCGAAATATCTCTCCAAATAATTATAAATAAAAAACTGCAAAAAATTTGATGAAATTTCGATTTTTTTCAATTTTATCCGGAAATTATCTTTATTTCTCCGATGTTGAGACGTTATTTTATTCAGCACAGAAATACGCAACTTTCTGCCATGGTTTACGAGATCCCTCGAATTTGGTCCACTGTGTACAGTGGAATACTGTATTCTCTTGCTGAATTTTTCAAAAATGCATCTTCTTCGTTTTCCACTTCCATTATACGAGATAAACTAATACGTTGTATATAAATCCTTGAATAAACGATAAAAAATTTCCAACGATCAAATTAAAACCTTCCCAGTGAATCAATTGTTAAATCATAAACTGAAACCGCGACTGAAACAGTCTCGTCGAAACTAGGACTCGTCGACGTTGCTGGCTGGAATACGCGGCCTAACTCGACCAATATTTCCTCGAATAATTCGCGCGCGAACTCGCGTGCGTATCATACAGGGTTGTACTAGACGAAACTACGAATGGGTTGCTTTTGAAAATCAATTACGATTTCGATGTGGGTAAATGTCTATAATAATTGGTAATGCCGAGCCCCATGCAATTTGATCAATTCGGAAAAATTCTAACTGAAGATAGGTATACGATAAAAAAATAAATAAAATAGGTACCTAACCGTTGCAGTTTTCACTAGGGTTTATTTCGGTAGATGTTCTGAAATACTTCGCCACTCTCATTTTCACACAAGATGTCGTTGTCCATCATCTATATTTCTTCTATTACGACTCTGCACTTTTCAATCGTCTCATGCCTATTCTAATTCAAACTAGAAATGTGTTTGAACAGTGTCCTCAAACGAACTGCCGCTATCGATTTCTCAGTAACTTGTCATTCAAATTGAACATTCTTCGTTTTGAACTCGATTTCAAGGCACTTCTAGCCTTTCCCTGGAGAGGTGATTTCATCGATCTATCACACTTGTTACAATTGTCTCAGATCGATGGAATCAGCTATTTTTTTGAAAATGCAATAAAAATCCAAAAAGTCCACCATCTTGGAAATATTTTTGCCAAATTTTCCCTGTTGATTTTCATTAAATTGCAAAATTTTTAAAATTCTAAAAGTCTAATTTCCGAGAAATTGATCGTGGCAGTTCGTTGTGGGACACCCTGTGACCTCCTACCTCAGGGATCTATGAAGGTATATTTCAAGGCCAAACCGAGAGGTGTTTCACTTCCGTGAAATTTGTACACCTAATCGGTATTTCAGGACGGATTTCTGGATTTCAACAGGGATTCCATACATTTCAACAAGATTTCCATTGAATTTTGTACATAGGATTTTCGTGGTGAAACATCCCTCGGGCCGAACAAAAAATAAATTGCAAAATCAACCGCCTGAATCTTTCATATTTATACTCCGAATACGTAGGTAGATATCAACTTTGTTTCCACATCATCGATCTATTGTGAACTACACTGTCCTGTCCACAGCTTCGCTGATGATAGTACACTCAATACTGCATTCTCTTGAGAATCTTTGTGTCATCAGTGGAAGCCAGAGGTGCAAGGCGGAGAGAAAATTTTTGAATGAAATCTGATAATAACCTATATTATGGGATGATCATATTGTGAGGTTCATTGCTAAACTGTCCAACAAAAACTCAGTTTTCTCTTCGGTCACAAGAGCTACTTCACACCATGAGGGCTTTTCATAATCTCCAAAGAAAAGATTCGACCTTTTATGGAGTATCGTTCACATGTTTGGAGTTCAGCTCCCAAACATATGCTGAGGCTCCTGGAATCTATCAAGAGGAAAGTAGTTCTTCTGGTTAATGTTCCTGCACCAACGAACCCACTGACATTACTAGAGCATCGCAGAAAAGTGGGCAATCTCTATCTATTCTATACATATTTTGATGGTCGATGCTCATCTATTACCTTCACTATATACCACTACTGGCTAGCACGATGTTCCACCATGAACATTATGAATTTTTCTCTCATGCAATCAAAAGATAAAAACGCTGTTGACCTTGATAAAAAAGCAACATACTAAAAATCGAAAATAAGATCAAAATGGCGGACTGCCAGGGACTGCCACCGGAATGCCAGGGACTGCCACCGGACTGCCCGGACTGCCACCGGAATGCCAGGGACTGCCACCGGACTGCCCGGACTGCCACCGGACTGCCCGGACTGCCACCGGAATGCCAGGGACTGCCACCGGACTGCCTGGACTGCCACCGGACTGCCACGGACTGCCACCGGACTGCCAATAAAATGTACACCGGACTGCCCCAGTGGTTTACCCCTCGAAATAATGAGTCTTCGTTTTTGGGACAAACTTCAATTTTTTACTTCAAAAATCGAAAAAAATTCTTAGTGATTCATTTTTAATCCAACCACAACACTGGATTCATGTAGTTTTGGAATTGGTTACCTGAAAATAATTCAAAAATTTGTTTGTCATTTAATAAGCTTTAAGGGGATTTTTGACATCGGAAATAATAAAAGTTGGTCCTGAAAACTAAGATTCATTCATGAAATTTGATGTTCTAGAGTTCTTGTGTTTATACAAAAAAATTCATTGGGTTCATAAATCTATGTTTCAAGAGGGTGACACACTGTATGTTTTCGATGAACGAATCCTTGAAGCAATGCACCTCTCACACTTTCCACGACAACTTTTTCGCAACGAAACCAACTACGCCTGCATTTTCGGCCGATTGCAACAGTTCGTAAACGCTTCGAGGAATATCGATTGCCGCAATCGTCGGCGAGTACGAACCTGAAATGGAAATATTCCATAAACGACTTGCTGGTAAAAGGATAAATTAACCGCAAATAAGATTTATCCGAGCATCTTCGTCGAACGGTCTCTCCTTATGGGATAACGTTACTTTATTCGATTCACCTCGAACGCTCGCAGATGAATCGCGCCGTGTTGCCGCTTCTGCTAGTAACAGATCGATTATATTTAGATTTGTATCAATTTTCTTATCCTGAAGATGCTAACCTTGTTATCGAAACGCGCGTCGAGTGCAAAAATATCAGTTTGGTGTTAGGGCAATTGATCTCTAGGAAGAGTTTTAACATATCGATGTTACAGATGTCATTATCATTATTCGGTAGGAGGAACTCCCCCCGCTAAATGATTGTACCTATTTGAAATCAAACACCCTATTCATTTCTCTGATTACTACACAGAACCCCAGCCAATAGCTTAATTTCGACTGAGCTCATTTTCTTATCGTCATTACCGAATCATGCTTATTCATTTATTATCACCAATCAAGAGATAATGATATAAAGTCAAGAATGAGAATAATGTCTCTCAATGAAAAATTTCACGAATTTCATAATTTTCGAGTGAACCACTGTTTTTTAAAGTGTGACGTAACTTATGAAAAATGCCTTCCAACCAAACTATGAACACATCATTTTTCAGCATATCCAACATTATTGGTGATATTCCATTTCAACGGGATATTGACCTAGCCCGAGACGAACTTAAAATGTTTTGCAATTGTTTATTTCTTGTGAACGGTAACGAAAAGCGCTTGAAAATTTCTTTGAATCGACGAAGTAAACGAAAAACCAACAACTGAAATGCAATTTCCATTGCATGTGGATCAGAAGACTGATATTTAAAATTTGCAGCAATACTTTTCACAATAAAACAATGCACGTCTCTTTCTATTTCATCGCAAATAGGCTCAGATCAGCGGTTCTGGATATTCAACCCAAATTAGGTATATGATGACACTGTAATATCATCAAAGAAACTATAAACAAAATATTCAAGGCAACACACGAAAAGAAATTTCACAGTTTTCAACGAAAACTTAAATTTATCATCAAGTAAAATATATTCCAGTTTTTGGTTTAGTGTCGTTTTTACTTATTTGTTGGAACATTCGTTTGAGCATCAACAATCGAGAATATCTTTCCATAAAAAAATGCTGACTATTGGGTTTTAGGGGGATGGTCTAAGAAACTCAACTTTCTGTTGAGATCATCGGGAAAATCGAAATTTTCGAAATTTCGTCAAAAAGTATGCAAAGTTTGTTGTTCTGCCTCTGGTATTAATGAAGATAAATTTTCAAGTTCTACCAATAGATCTAGAAAACGATACATTGCTTCATTTTCAATTGTGGATTTGGGTACTCCTACCATAAAACCGAAAGAGGTTAAATTTTTTTTTCAAGAATTCTTTCACAACTTCTACCCTGGCTGGATGGATGAGGAATTCTGAAACTTTATGACATGTTCGAGGATAACTTTCGTTCAAATATTATCCTTACGTCTTTTGATATGTCATGTTACAATTTTCTGCACCAGAAAAAAGACGATATTCGATAAGGCCCACAATCGATGCTATATTCCATAGTTATCTGTTGACAATCACTGTTGTTGAAGTCACTTGTCACTTCACTTGACAAATTATATTATTTTGACGAATGCTGATAATACTGACAATAATTGATAGGATAAACGATAAAAAAATAAAATCGGACTACTATTTTGAGCCATATTGAACATTGTTCATTGGATATTTTTATCTATCACAAACCAGAATTTGAAATTCAAATTCTATTATGTATTCATTACTTCTTACATTCTTGATAAAAATTTCAATGAATCCATACTGACAACGTTTGCTGGCAAGGAAATTCCCCTTTAAATCCCAAACAGTTTATTGCTACACCAAACTTAGAACGTAACCCGATTTAAATCGAAGATTAATACAATGACTATGTAGTAGGTAGCGTTCCTAATTATTTAGAATACTGATAAGTGAGTTGTCAGTGAAATAAAATCGTTCAAATCTCAAAAATGCCCACTAGCATTTCATAAGTAGCAGACATACTGCGAAAGGTTCAGCTTTGGCAACACTGACACAGCATCGCAGCATGACGTTGCGGCGTTGCCGCGTCGCAGACGTTTGTTGCCCGCGGCGGGCAATCAAGAATGAATAAATTCTATGTGCCTACATGCGCTGCATAGTCATTACGGTGTTCTCGTTTCACAACCACTTCGGACAGAACGGGCAGGACTTCGAAAATAAATCTTTCCACCGGATATGTGCACAGAAATAATTATTCAATTGATCGGAAACGGTCATTATCGAAGTGAGAGATTTTGTTCCAAAGATTTAAACAGTCATTCGTCGTTGCCTCTGAGGCAAATAAAAAAAATAATCATTCATTTCCGTCACAACTTATATTTTTTGTGTCCATTCAATAGCGACAAAATAAATTATTTTTTGAACTAAAAGAACAATGCAAAATTTCTCTATAGGTTGGAAAATTGGCAATTGTTCAGCAAGAAGAATCATATGTTGGAGAATACCAACTTCTCAACCTCCTAATTTTCTTCAGATGAAAAGTCAATTCCTAACAAAAACCTGTGAAATTCATGAAAATAAACCTTTCTCGGGTTTTATTATAGGAAGACATATTTCCTTCAGTAATACTGAGGAAAGCATTGCTCATTTTTTCATGAAATCCTCGAATTGTCATGAAATCCTCGATGGAATCCAACAGATATGAGTGACGCCTCCGTATAAAACCCAAATTTGTACAATTTCTAAACTATACCTAATTAGTATTTATATTCACTCCAACTTTCTCAACGATCTTCTCCAACAATTCAGCTATTCAAAATCATGCTATCGACCTAAACTCGAACTATTCCGCAAACAAGCACACAGAAGATAAATTATTAAACTTAACAAGGAGTAAATGAAGATAAATAATTGAGAAAATATACAAACTATCTCCTACATTTTTTTCCTGTACACATGAAACTTTGGTAGTGAACCCAAATACCCTTTGATTGAAAAAACAATCAATATTAATCATTATTTTACTCGACTACTCGCAATATTTCGCCTAGTATTTGATTCTTCTTTCTTGGTAATTCCATAAAAAATTAACAAGTACTATTTTTCCAAATCTCAGCAGATTTCGAACATAAGGTGATTGAATAAATTCGGCAAAGATTTGCATTTTCTCATCATTTACTTCTCTGGAGAAATATAAATAGAAATATAACTAATTTTCTGACCTCAGGAAAAAGTGAATTATTAGCTTGTATCAAGTATATTTTGTATCGAGGATCAAATTTAAATGAATGACTGTGATACATATTGTTGAGGCTGAATGGAACATTCAATTATGGACCTATTGAAATAACAGATTTTTGATTCAAATAACGTTAACGCTCGTTACTTGTTTGGGGAAGATATGAAATTGATAAAAATCGAAATGTAATAATTTTACAGTTTGTAACAAAATAATGAATGTTCAACTATTGAACAATGTTTACCTATCAATTTTCTTTGGGAATTTTCTAATTGAAACAATTTTACTTTTGAATATGTATACCAAAAACACATGATTGATATTCTAATTCCGTCCGTCAAATATAGTGTTTTTCCGCTTGTTATAAAACCTAGAACATGTGGTAACCAACAGCTGTCCTTTGTCCCCAACAACAATAACAATACATACACGTTCAACACAATCCAAAGATCAACCACTCCATTGAAATATCAAATGGAAAGTCGAAGAATGAACGATCTGGGCATGACGGCATTATCATTACGAATGACTATTTAAATGCACTTGTAGTTTAATGTATCTTGGGAACATTAATAGTTGAATGCATTATCTTGTCCCATGCAAATTGTACGATGTTTATGCCAGAGAAACAATCAATTTTCCGAAAGCATAATGGATGTCGATTATCCTTTAATTGTCAGCTGATGTATAAATAATTTCGACGGAACACAGAAATAAAGACTTATGTAATGTCATGTTCGAGTTTAACTGGAATCCGTTACTTTTAATCACTCCTAGATAAATTACCTACTGTCTCAACAATGTTGGTGGCTAAGAACAACACCCACAGATATTTAAAAGTCGATTTTTCCTGCTAGATGTTGGTGACTGATAAAAATCAATTTTCTTTGGCAAATTTCTTTTAATAAAAATAATAATAAATGATTTCTAGTTGAGAATATAATTTGAAGAGTTTTGAATAGCAGTGGTCGTAATAAGGTGATTGCAGTAGGCATACGATAAAGATTGAATAAAAATAACGTATTCGAATAGATGAATTAACAAAACGAATGTTGAAAAAAGTATTTTGAGATGAATTTAGGAATAACTATAGTGCCCAGAGTAAGGTGATTGCTCGGGTGATTGGTACCGCTTATTAAGTACACAAAAAAAAACACTGCAAAATAATTCATCAGTCTCACACAACTTCGAATTTACTGGGTTGATACGATTATAATAGAACTTTCTAAAAAGGATTGTAATTAGATATATTAGCGGAATCTACTTTCGAGTTCAGTGACTTTTTGAGTGACATTGCTTATGTGAAAACACGGGGTATGTCAAAATGAGACGCACACACTTCATGTTACGTTTGAAATTATCAACGATATCAAAATCGCATGTTCAGGAAACAGGTAGGTAGTTTTGAATGGATAAGTACGATTATTCGATGATCCAATAAAAGTACACAGTTTCATTTCTTTCATTGAAAAAAATAAGCGGAATATCTAATACATCATGAGGTCATTTATTATAACCTTGACGATTTATCAAAAACTAACCGCCCAAGTATAAGTATGAATACGTTGAAAACCGAAAAGTGGCAACGAAATAAATGCTCGTTTATTTTGTTCTTGATGTACCTATGCTCGATCGAACACCGTCATTGGTTTAGTCACAGAAAAGTTGCTTTATGAGTATAAGTTGGGATTACCTATTACTGGAAATTTTTGGGTACTTGACAATCTCAAGTTATTTGAATTTTGCATTTCTTTAAATAACTATTTTTAATTTGATGAATTATTTTTTGCTTTTTTTTTTCTCCGTATAATATAATATAATAAATAACTTCTATGAAAGAAGTAAAATAAAAAAAATACAAACACTCTCTTTTGATAGGTACGTGTATATCATTCATTCTCCACAAAAATACCAAAGTCCCTAGGTATTTCTAATTATTTTCCATTTTATTTTCATACTTCAATACAATTACTGTGTTGCAAATGGAAAGTAAGACTGAGAACGTTATGATTCGAACAGGAACATCAGCAACAATGTGAAAATTGCAAACACAAGCAAAAACACAAAATTGATGCACTGATGTTCAGCAGAATTTTTATTTCAATATTTGAAAAAAAACATATAGCACAAAAATAGTTAAAAATATATACCACAATTATTATAATGAAAAAGGTGCATTCAGAAATTATTTATGCAATATCTGGTCTATTACCGACAATTATTTCCGAACAGTTATTGGTCAAATGTAATAATGCGAAAACAGGCTTGATTCAGCCAAGGTGGAAAACAACTAGATAGTCGAAATATGTCAGAAGACTCAACGTGACTCAAAGAGAAAAATTCGAGAACTCAAAACCTGAATCAGGACTACAATAAGAAAGTTGGTAAAGATTCAGGACCAGGACTCAAAATTGCCTAATATATTTTATGAGAATTGAGATAGATGTTCCTTCGTTTCAAGTTTCAGATCAAAATTCCTAACAAAACTCATTGGAAAAATGTTGTTATTTGTTATTTTTGTTTGTATGCATACCTACTGATTCAGTTCGTCATGAAACTAGGCAAACTCTTGTTTCGAAATTTTATTGATTTCATATCATTTTTATTTCACAGTTGAAATCGAAATCTGCTTATATGAAATTGAATCAAACTCGCGTTGCCCCTAATGTATACCATAACTTTTGCGAGACCCCGTAGTGAATACTGTTTTGAGGTCATTCTCGAAATCCACAAGTGAAATCCAACAACAGTTTCGTTCCACGCCAATTATTTGATATGACGGATGAACTTTGAATCGCATGCATGTATGCAATAGTTGCAGACTTGCGTCCTCTATTATAACGCGCGGCCTGACCTAGCTGAGTTGGCTGTACGAAAAGAATGGAAACAAACGAACAATACCTAATGCACTCGTTAAGAGAGCAAATTCGAGAAGAGAATACACCAGTTGGCCGGAGGGTCTCGAACTACCTGCCGGTTCCTCAAGGGTCACAAAGTCTGAAGAATAAAAAACGTTTATGCAGAGGGGCCGGAGATGTGCAGGTACTGATCTTCCCGGATCTTTGAAGAATTTATTGTCGGTGTGAATGGTGGCTGGGATCGAAAACGTACCCTTTATTGCGGTTGTAAAAGTTTCGGGTTCAGACATGTCTTCACTTGGGGGATAAGTTTTGCAGGTTCATCGAATTGGAACTGTTTCGGAATTTTACGGTAGTTGTAAACTAATATTGTTGGTTTCTTACAAAAAGTACTGCTTACTTACTATTTGAAATCCATACCTACAATCAGGTTTATAGAGGCATTTTTTTATCAAATAATGCTAATCTAGTACCTACTTACTATTAATATTTCATTAATTTTTATCATTTTTTGTGGCTTGCTTTTATTTCCTCAGTTCTCCGATGTTAGCTGAATATATAAATGCGATTTTCTCCATGGATACTGTTTGCAAGCCAAAAATAAATCTATATGTTGAGAAGGTACAAAGACCATCAAGATCAAGACCATTCAAGGAACTTATTTTTGGTTCTCTAAATCAATATAAAAAAAAGAACAACTTCTATGAAAGAAGCTATATTGGATAGTAGGTATTATATTATTGATATGTTCATCAAATTAAAATCGAAAACAAATACACACTCAAAATGGAAGAAAGAATATAGCTGAGAGAAAAAAATTAACTGCTTTTTTTTACTATACCTATGTCTTGTCGGGTATTTAGTGACATAGTATACCAAGCCCAATTTAATTGGATATTTCTACAGAATATAAAACCAAATAATCATTGCGAATTATTTGACTATTTCATTTGTAATTAATGAATGTTTAGCGGTGCATATGCTATTTGAAATGAAAAGAAATCGAGAATCCTGCTGTACCACCCAAATAAATGAATGATAACAAATCAATGATGAAACTGAGATCAGAACAAAAACTCGAACAAAAACACCCTCTGGTTTTTGAACCGCGTGAGGTGAGTACCACTCGATATTTCTAAAAATGTTTGTTCTCGTTTTTGCTTTTGTAAGGGTAGAAAGTCTAACTTCCCTGGCATTCCTTCTTCAAATGGAACATGAAAGAAGACACAATGATTTGTTATTCATTTGGAAAAATAAAAAAAATAACAATAAATTCTAATATTACTATGATCTCTACCAGAGCATCCAATATCCAGAAATGGACCCTTCTGTACTCTGTCGGAAAGTATTATTGCTGTGGTGATTATCTACTTCACACTAATAGTCTAAACATGGGAAAATCGAATTCTGACGAATATTTCATAGCCTTCGACTGATCGGCTTAGGCGAACTTTGGCATTCAGGTAATCCGAAATTAGCCTCGCGGCAATTAAAAACTCCGAAATGTTATTAAATTCGGCACTGAGAGAGCAGGATCATCCCGACTAGGTAATAAAGGTTTCGATGAGCTTCACCGCCGAATAACTGACATTATAACGTCCATTTCGAACCAATGGGAAGACTTGACCATGTCGACGAAATCTGGACACGTCATAGAACGAATTTTTGTGTATGCTGGAAGGCAATTCGATAATAGGGCGGGAAATTTCAGACCGAAAAAATTCAAGTATATTTGAAATGTGATGCATAAAAGTTTATTAGGTAGTAGGAATTGCTCTAGAAATTCATTTAATGAAGATAACCTCTTTGATCGAAAAAGTTATGTTATTCATTACCAAGAAAATGTTGCCTTTTTTCTGTAATTTTCCACTGTAATTCCATGAATATACAATTCAGGAAAAAAACATCAGCTGAGAGTATTTTGCTTGTGAAATATTATACGAGAATTGATTTGAACTTCTTACAAGAAATATTTCCGCAGAGGTGAATAATGTGGTTTTTCGATTGTGCCAGCGAGAAATTCTGCTTTTTTTCAGTTCAATTGCATCCTAACCTAACCATTCCCCTGGGACACCACTAAGTCTTAATTTTTTTAACAACTCCAAAATTGTTGAAAATAATGAAATAGATTTTCACTTATAGCGAGTCTATACGAAACAGTGGCCATAGGTTCAAAAAAAAAGCAATTACTCGGCATAGATTCAACTCTATAGCATTAAAACGCCGAGATTAACGCAAACAACCTACAAATTTTCAAGCTGGACTGGACTAGCACTTCCTACAAAAACTATTAGATTTTATTCGTCTTTTCGAATATTGTTCAAATCTCATTTTTACAAAACAAGCTATAAGTAATTACTTACCATGTTTTGGCTTCTGACTTTTTTTTACGTATGAGCAATTGCCGACTAAAATAGTTTGTGCGACGGAAAATAACCCTTCATACCTGATTATCGCGAAGGCAAAATTGTCCCCCACACAATTATTATTGTTAGAATGTGACAGAAACTATATAAACTGAAAACAGAGGTCGTTGGTTCGATCCCCAAACATAGCAGAAATTTTTTATTTCGAGAACTTTCTTTCTGTCGTATTGGGATATGACTTTGACATATATGTTGACGGCCAGAACAGTTCAAAGCAGTTGCACAGGTATAAACTGGACATTTCTAAGCAGTCGACTGTCACGACATGTCTGTGCAACTTCTTGGAACTCTGATGGACACGATTCCGGTGCTCCCATCGGCATCGGGAGAAAAACAAACCTGATATTTCAGCTTAATTTACTTTATTCCTGAAAAAGACTATACATATCCTACTAGAGAAACCTCGTTCTGGTCGATTCTGGTAGTATTCATGGTTGAGTGCGAAATATACAAACTTTTGTCGTTAAATTAGCTTCAACTGTGAGAATATTACAAAGTATAGGTTTTGGATTGGACAGAACAAGTGCATATATACAGTGTTTGGCATTTGGGTCAAGACAGAACGAGTGCATATATACAGTGTTTGGCATTTGGGTCAAAAACGTGATACATGCAAATAAATGGCCTATTGAATCGCGTACAGAATTTTTTCATAATTCATGATTTTATTTTCATAGTTTTATTACTCGGACACAAAGTTTCCCAATCGCGAAAAACAATACCGTGATAAGACTTCTCATATAGCACCAGTGACATTTGAACGGTTTGCGCTGATTTTCCCCGACTTCCCGCTAACAGGGAGACTCGCCACAACACGACGCGTCGTCATAAAACGAATCTGTGTGCATGCTAAAGGGCAATTTAATAATAGGCATTGCCGAGAATCGTGTATTTCGCCAGTGCTCTATCACGCCGATCTCGTTTTTGTTCAGCATTCACCACCGCGTCTCTCTCGTTTACGATTGTAACGTTTCTCGTTCGTCGAGGCATTAACTTTTCATTAAACAAATTAAAATCGAATACCGCGCCGTTTGCATGCGCCACGTGGAGACATCAAATGCCACCAACAATTGATGGAAGTTTCGCAATTGTTGTCGGTCGAGGGCGTAATTTGCACGTATTCGGCTGCACCCGCTGAATTAAGCCAGCTTCGATTATCATCATTATTATCATCACTTTCGAAAAATACGTCTTTTGATATCGGATTGACACGAAGAGAATGTCCTGTAATGCTCAGAGAATAATCAATAGACACTCTAGTCTAGTATGTGGTTAGAATTTTTAGCAGCTGTAGCCAAGGTGGAAACCACCCTTGGAAAGACGTTTCAAGCTTATCTACCTCGCTTGAAGACGACCCCCGAAGAGAAGGTTCACACTTAATGAGTGAGGGGGCTATACTTGTTAGTTTAATCGAGCAAATTGAGAAATTAATCCCAAATTAAATCCTTGATGATCCTTGAAAATACGGCGTTTTCACTTGAGTTAGGTACTTATCTTTCGATATGGAGTAAAAATAATGTGATTGTTTAAATTTATCCCTGTGGACTACGAGCATTTATGGGTAGGGGTCAAATAAAATTGAACAATATCGACAACCACATAGAGAGATACCAGTACACAACTGAGGTGGATGAATGAGAAAACCACAAAAAAAATTCTTGGACCAACTATTTTTCACGCCACAATGATTATCATTCGCAAGGTAGTTCGTTATTCAAACAAGGTTCTCAAGTGCTTATTTTCGAAGTGATTTTCTCTTGTCAAACAACCCTAGGAGGGGAGGCTCCCCAGAAGACAGCACCTTTTTTTCAAAATGACGATTGAATTGTTCTGAATGAAATCTAGAGTTACAGTGTTTTAGTGCAAAAATTCAAACGAGACAATCAGTTTTCAATCTTCAAACTGAATGAGTACAACGAATTCAAGCCAGTTTTTGAGTTATGCCTAAGATTAAATTCTCAGGTGAATTTCTAATCCATGAATATGAATTTATATCATTCTTCCTCGTGAATTCTAAATATATTTCGGGATTCAGAGAATTTGCTACCTCCAGTGAATAATTATCATTATAATTGTTACTACGTAAAATTCGGACAGTTTTTATCTCGGTTTGAAAACTAAAACATAAGTATCAAATTTTTTGTCACTGGAGGCTCTTGTAACACAGACGTTACAAACTACATCGAATACTTAATTATAGTATTGCACTGTAGTCTCGCTTTGATTTATACCTACCAAACCTTGCCCACTTTCGAATTCTCCGTACCTGAGTAAGCTAGATTTCTAAAACAATTGATTTACGATTTACATTGTTCGCCTAAAAACGCCTACTCGGTGCCCGATTGTCACATGCTTGTATGCCCACAAAACCCACATGAGTAAATAAATTGATTTATAAATGATATGTCTGTAAGTGAACTGATACATAATGCAACACGCATTTTACAGGGAAATAGTAATTGCCTAGCAAAATGGAATAATATACTAGATAATATACCAGGTGGTCAAGAAATACGTAGCAATATTCAATTTCAAAAAAAGTATCTTGTTTTCCAATCGAGATCAAGTACTTAGGTAGAAGGTAAAGTTGTCATCAAGGTTCTATTCACATCTTCAGGGGGTTAGAAATCAGGACAAAAAAGGTTTTGTCAACACAAAAACCTCCACCAAACAATAGTATTTAGGTAGTATTTGGAATATTCGTCTGCAACTGATAATTAATCCGAAACACTACTTAGTTGACAAACACCAAAATGACATCGATACCTGTAGGTGCATTCAGAGCTGTCTCTATTCTGTAACAGTTTTCTCAGACAAGTATCGATTTCCCTGAATGCACTACCATTTCCATTCCAGCTGAATGATTTTTGTGGTACCAGAGTTCTTACAACTGCGAGAATTCAGACCCGTCACACTGCTAGAATTACTAAAAATGTATCGGATTTCACTGTAGGCGGAAACCCCAGATATCGAGAATAGCGATCCTGGCAAGAAGCTGATGAAAATATCGGTTTTCTTGAAGCCCACATTTTATCAATTTGAACCATAAAACGAGGACAATCAAGATAAGCAAAATTTTTATTGTAATTGAAAATTGAAACTTAAATTCATGCAAGATTTCACAACGCTAGTAATACGTTTCGTTACTAATACGTTTATTAACAAGTAATGTGAGTCGTTACACAAAGCATTAAGGATAGAAATCAAAACCTTCACGCTCTATATGTAACTCGAGAGTTGGCAAGTCTAAGTACTTTTTTTTTTCGTAGAAGGAAAAAACTGAAAAGCTCAATTAGAAAGTACTGGAAAAGATATCAAGCAGTGGGCATTTTCCTCGGCATTTGCAAAACAAAAATCGGGTGGAAATGGCCAGACGATCAATCGCATTGTTATTATAGGTACGTATAGGTACTCGTATGACTTTCAAAAGGTGAAAATATTTACCTAGATAACTTGAACAACAATCATGTATCAGTAGAATCCTAAATGAGAAGAATGAAGAACTTCGTTTTCTGAAAGTATGATAGAAGTGAGAGAATCAACGGTACCTTCGTTAATCAAAAATGAATAACTCAGGATAAAACGCAAAAATAACTCGAATTCGTGGGAAAAATGTTCGAGCCATTGAATTGAACTGCCGATACTTGATGAAAATCAATATTAACAAAACTATCAGTTCCTGTACGATTCTCTCTGACAATAGGTGTACAAAACCCCGACACGTGTTTCCTCAAGCAGGATGAATAAAAATATCATGGTTGAAGAAGCTATTGTATAGCGAAACATTTGTCGCAGTTTGATGAAGCAAGCAGGATACTTAATTGAAGATCTTGGTTTAGGAAACTACTGTATGGGAAAACACGGTTTTTTTAAATCAGTGAAAATCGTACAGGTGATGTGATATCTTTGTTGTTCGAATCATGTTTTAAAGTTCTTTCGCTGGCTTCCTGTTGGTACTGCGAGCAGGAAAATGATCTCAACAGAATCAAAGGGAAACCAAATCCAAAACTAACTCTACTGCATATGCTATCATAAAACCGATAGAGCAAGTTTTCACCAACTTCTTGGTGAATTAAACCTTCTGCTAAGATGCATTCATCTACTGGTCCAATCTGATAGACCATCGATCGTTTCTATTGGTTGAAACGGTCCATCGAGAATGTTTCGATCAACTTATTCAAACTCAAACTACGTAGTAATGCAACTGAATAAAACAGAGCCATAAAACTGTAAAACAATAACCCGAGTATTCAGTGGGTCAACCGTGTATGATGATGACTCAGTAATCGCTTCGATCATCTGTTTTTATTTTTTTTACAATATAGGTAGCTACGGATGCCGATGGCATGCCCGTTACAGGTGTTGGTCATTGTAAATGCACACAATTATTTGACATCAACAGAAACAGGAAGCAAGGTGCAAACAATTTGTTCGGAGCCATTTGCATTCTTTTTTCACGTCGGTTTAATTGGGCTTTCTAGTTGAACGATGGGTATCCTTAATTCGTTGGCAGACGGCAAAACAAAGGAACAAAGGAACTTTTATTCAGTTTGATTTTTCCATTACGACGAGAAAGGCTTTCAGTGGACGCTCTTTCCATTACGATAAAGGATTTCTCTACCTATTCGAGTGTTTAGAAAAAGAAGGTTTGAGACGCGACCCAGAAAAGCATTGTTTGCTTCCAAATGTGGAATTTATCCTTACCATTCTCGAACGAGTTCTCGAATGAGAAAAACAACTTTTTATAGAACTTCTGTTGTCCGCAGGAAAGGAAGTGTTTGAAGGAAAAAATCCCTACTCTTTCGTCGTAACTAATGTTACGTTGTAATCGAGCTTGCAAACCGAGTTGCAAACGCAGATTGAAAAAGCTGAAAATACGTCATTTTGATCATTCAATTTTCAGTGCTTCACTTGGGGATCCCATTCACAAAAAATGAATTCATCCTAGTGGTAATATACTTCACTCACAGACTCGCTCAATTCCCAGGGAATCCGTAGAACAGTCAGCAATTCAATCCATTTCTACGAATATTACCACTGCTGTTGCAATTCTAAAATATCATTTATCGGTCCATCTTTGATAGGTCAATTACGGTAGACAACGTATACAGGCTTTCACACCTTTTGTTGTTTTTGTTTTCTCTCAGAGGTCATTTTTCAATAAATAAACGAGGGATGTCTTACTTCGGAAATCTGGTGTTCGAAATTCACTAGAAATCTTCTGGGAATCCATGAAATCCAGAAATCCCACCTGGAATCTTCGAAGGAATCCTGAAATCCACTAGAAATCCTGATTTTGTGTACAAATTTTACGGAAGTGAAACACGCCACGTAAATATATTCTCTTGCCGAAGAATGTTTTTCCTTGACCCGAGCATGAACCAGCAACTTTCAACTATTTCAAACGAATACGAATCCGTATCTCCTCAATCTTCGTTACTTCCCATAATATTCTCTGAACAATCTGAACATTACAGACAGCATTCTTTTTCGTTTGAACGTGAAGATAGGAAAAAATATTGGCAACACAAAATTTCAGACGTAAGTTAAGTACTACAAAAATTTGTGTAATTGTCCTTGAAAGATCCCCAAATGGGATAGTCGAGTTCTGGCTTAAAGGGTGACGGCCCCCTAACAACCCCTTGATTTTTCTTGTAAGGGAATTTTCAAGGGAATTTTTCAAATGAAAAATGTATTTGAGGCATTTCCAAATTAATATATCTTTAAAATATTTGTATTTCTCAATTCTTCGAATATTCAACTTCGAAGAAATAAAAGTTTCGAAATACTTACTTCAAACACAATTCGAAAAATTTGCCTTATAATAAAATTTGGGGGTATTTCAAGAACCTACTCAAAATTGTTCAAAAGCTCTATTATTCGGAGGCACCAATTTATAAGACTATACCTCGAACTATACTTAAGGTCGAAAGCCTACGCCCCGATGTATTGTGAGTTTTCAAGATGATTGAACATCGAGTAATGGCTATTGTACATATATAGATTTATGTTCATTTTGAATATCGAAATTATTATCATAGATCGCGAATTAGTCTATTCCGTGTCGTTTCGATGGCAACGATGTCGTCTATTTAGTCAATTCCTAAACGTATTATGGGGATGGAATAGGATATTCCGAGAATAACGAGAAAAATATTCGGGAAAAGGCGTTAAAATCGGATGAAGATACCAACGAAAACTAGTGAACAAAACTACAAAACTTTGAGGACTGAAGAAATAATAATTCCAAGCACTCTCTCTGTCAGTATGACATTTCTACATGGACATCATCGAAAATGGCATGGTGTTATCTTTGGGATTCCAAGAAATTCAGTCGAATTTCGCTTTCAAAAAACTCCTTGCTAAAGTCGACGATTCCAGTATTTACTCATTTTCAGTGACGAAAACTTCTTTGAAAATGTAAGTACTTCAACAGCACTAGCGCTAAGAGGCTGAGATTTTTACAACTCTATCATTTAATGATAAACTAAAAATGATTATAGGTTCCCAGACCGGAGCCGAAGTTTTTTGTATATCGCCTTACGTAACACCAACCATTTACCCGTCAATTTTCAATCGCAGACGATTATACGTTGGCCAATTCGTTACATAAAGAACACGACACTTTGTATGTATATATACGGTTGCTGTATTATACTAGGCATGGCGAAATTGCACAGTTTATTTTTAAATAGAAATCCTATTGCAAAATACGTCGGGCAACAACCTTTATTGGTAAAAGTGAACACGTTATTTTTGCACGGCTTTGAATGAACGCTCGGGCGGGATCTTGGAAGTTTATAATAATTTTGCGATTTGTTGAGTTTTCATGGAAACTAACCTAGTTGTCAGTAGCTTGTTAAGTGGCTGACGAACAACATAAAAGTCATAGTAAAATAAGTACCAAGGTATTTCTTGTAAGTTATGCTCTGTAAAAAAAAATCGGCAAAAGAACTTTGAACCTCCAACTGGTTCGCAAAAAAGACTCTATAATTATTGTGCAGTACCAAGTATTGATGTTCGATTTTGATTCACAAGTATTTTGAATTAGAATTCGGATGTGAAAAATTACAAGTATATTCATCCTTTAGGGATAGCCGAGGGGATTACACTTACGAGTATGGGCATGTTATGATTATCAGGAGGGGTGTTTCACTTCGTAAATCTGCTGTACAAAATTCACCCGAAATCTCGCAAACTCGCTCCGAAAAATCCTCGGAAAAATCCATGTTGAAATCAAGAAATTCCACAAAACATACTCGATGAAATCCTGAAATCCGATTGATCCTGGTCCTGGTTTGGTGTACAAAAGTATCTATAATTAGGTATAACAATAAAAACCAAGTTTCATTTACCTCCATAAAGTTAGCAAGGCCACTTGCAGTAAAATCATTGTAACATTTTTTTTAATGTCGTATAATTTTCGAGAATTTGTCGTGGAAAAAAAATAATTGTCGCACTTATACTTTTTTTTCCTAAGGGGTGGCTTTGCTAACTTGATATTAAGTTAGCACAGCCACCTCGTTAAAATTCCTAATAAAACTCAAATTTCGAAACTATTATCGTAGATAATTGTCGAGGAATTGTCGTAGTTCATTCCATATGAAAAACCACCAAAAATGTTTTTAATTTCCTGGAAATCACGCCCTTGTCACGTTTTACCTCGCATATTTCCTACGTTTTCTACCATGTGGCAACACCGCTAGGATGTTCACTGTTTTTAACATTCTTCCATAAAATCGCGAAAGTAACCGGAATATGCAATTGTCGAGAAGTCAGTATCGATATGTCATCACTATTTTCGTTGAAAAAGTGCCTGAGATGAGAAGAAATTGTTATTGTCTTGAACTATCGATTTTATCATGAAACCCTATCGAAAAACTATTTTTTCAAATTCAAAAGTATTGATCAAATGTCGTATGATATTCGACAATTGTTAATAAAAAAAAATCAAATGTCGCGCATATAGTTTTTTTTTCTAAGGGGTGGCTTTGCTAACTTAATATTAATTTAGCAAAGCTACCCCAAAAAAAACTAGTTTCGAAATTTGATTTTTATTACGAATTTTAGCAAGGTGGCTGTGCTAAATTAATATTAAGTTAGCAAAGGAAAAAAAACTATATGCGCGACATTTGATTTTTTTTTATTAACAATTGTCGAATATCATACGACATTTGATCAATACTTCGGGAATTTGAAAAAATAGTTTTTCGATAGGGTTTCATGATAAAATCGATAGTTCAAGACAATAACAATTTCTTCTCATCTCAGGCACTTTTTCAACGAAAATAGTGATGACATATCGATACTGACTTCTCGACAATTGCATATTCCGGTTACTTTCGCGATTTTATGAAAGAATGTTGAAAAACAGTGAACATCTTAGCGGTGTTGCCACAATTACTCGACAATTATCTACGATAATAGTTTCGAAATTTGAGTTTTATTAGGAATTTTAACGAGATGGCTGTGCTAACTTAATATTAAGTTAGCAAAGCCACCCCTTAGGAAAAAAAAGTAAAAGCGTGACAATTATTTTCTTTCCACGACAAATTCTCGAAAATTATACGACATTAAAAAAATGTTACAATGACTTTACTGCAAGTGGCTTTGCTAACTTTATGGAGGTGTTTCATTTTGTAGATCCGTTCGGTGTACTCACACAAGATCGTGTACCTATATCCATGTGCAGAAAATCAAACTGAAATTTTTGAGTCACAACCGAGGTCACAACGCAAATTTGAAACATCTTATCCACGAATCCAAATATAAATCGGTACAAATCTTGAAATCCAAATGAAAATCCTGAAATCTCGGCAGAATCATTGATGAAATTCAGAAATCCTAGGTGATTGAATGCTTAAATCCTCAGCTGAAATCTCGGCTGAAATTCTGGTTGAAATTTTGAAACCCTTCGTGAAATCATGGAGTCTTCTTGGGAATCCCTAATGAAAATAATGAAATTAGCCTATTTAATCTTGTTAGCGAAACACGCTTCCAGATTAAAATCCCTAATGAAATCCCGAAATCTTGAGTGAAACCGAAAAATCCAAGTGAAATTTTGAAATCCCCGGGAAATTCATATTCACGTAGAGTTTCTGCAATCCACAGAAATCCCTCATTTGAAACTTTCGTGTACAAATTTCAAGGAATTGAAGCACACTCCTCGACTCAAGTGAGTGCTAACAGCGGGCTATTATTTGTACCTATTCACTGGTTTGTTCAACTTCCCGATTTGAACGGTTCTAAATCTTCCATATGTGTATTAAAAGCAAATTCGTCTGAAATTTGTGGCACTAAAGCTGTCCGACTGCTCCGAACTGTTTCTGACTCAGTTTTTTGGAAGTCGCAAGCCTACGTATGTTTCATTTTTTGGAGCGCGTTTCACTTCTCATTCCAGTCTTCATTCGGTAATGTTTTATAGTTGTTTATGTATCCTGTTTTTATAAATAGGCATCAGTCGGGCCATACCGCCAACGTTGTAGATGGTGCCTACTTGAAGCCAATTTAATGCTTCGAAGATCCGGCTCGAACATGAATGTATTTTTAACTGATTTATTTTCGGCTGTACTAATACATAGGTAGTATTTAAAAAAAGCGCGAAGACGTAGGTAACCAGTTGCCAGACGCCATCACGATTTTAAATCAAATCAGGTTTTCGATTTGGATATCTGGCGGGTTAGGTTGCCAGTTCATTGCTTCTGCCACGGAACAAAACTTGAAACTACTGTTCAGTAACATGACAATAATTTAATTCGTCCCGTAAGCTTTGGTTCAAGTGTACCCGGTTCAGCTGTAATGCAACAAACGAATCTATCTACTAATGCTCAGCAACTGAACCAAGTTTACTTGAATCACAGTTCACGGGAGTATCTACAACTGGCCCATAATTTTAGTTAACTAACGGTTTTCATGACTTTGCAAAATTTTATCTCTTCTCCTCTCAGAATTAATACTTAAATGAGTACTTAGGTGAAATGCGATTAAGGATAAATAATATAATTTATTCGATTCAAATGAAGAAAAACCCCTCTAGCGTTCAACAAAAAAAAACATTTCTGGTACCTGATACGTTCTTCTCTGAACTCTTCCAATGAAAATAACGTGGGGCTAGTCTCTAGGCTCACAACAAAAGAGTGAGAAGACAAAATACCACGGGTAAAATGGGATGGAACTGATAAAATCTGAACCACTTGAATCAGGCAGAGCAATACTTAGTCATGGAAATATTCATATAAAAAAATCGGTATTCCAGAACCCAACTTCACACATAAGAACGGCATGGAATCAAAAAAGCTGACGGCATGCCGAATATTCCTTGGCAGTGAATGGAAAACTGAGCTTTCGAAAATTAAATTGAACTGGCAGATACCTACTTGATGAAAATCCATATTCAACAAAATTGGCACTAATTTTCTGTTTCATTCTCACTAACAATCAAGACGCACTTTCAGCGATTGTTTTTTTTCCACGAAAATCTTTTTAGAACGAAAAAATTTTTGGTCCAGTCGTTAATCTCCTAAACAAATTGCTGTAATGAACGTGTAGCCCAAAATATTTCTTGAAATAATCGACGCCCACATCTATGAAATCTTTGTGAAGCAACTATTTCGATGGTTTGTTTATTTTTGTAACCTTTTCAGTCTGAATTTTCGTTGGTTTTTTATTGCACGTCTAATAATAAAACGTCGGATATCTTACAGATTTTGCCTCGCGCATGTACAGGCTGCATAAATATTTACAGGATGCCGAATTGGTATCGACCTCAATATGTGGACCTATTTGCTCGCCTATTTGCTAGTTACAAACGAGTGATTGTAGGTGTAAAGATTAACGAATGTGACGAACGCATTATACAGAACTTTTCAACGAAAACTGTGCAACCTGAAGGTCTGCCACATCCATAACTAAGTACCAAGAAGAACGTAAAATTGTTAATTCCGGAGCAAGATGTGATAAATAAATGCCAAAACAGTTGTTTCTGTTGAATTCTTGGTTGAATTTGATGCTGTTAGATGTGGTCTAAAATGGTCCATTTCAATCGTACTATTTATAACTACTTAGAATAATATAACATTGTTCCGGTTCCATTATTTAGAGCGAAAAAAACTCAATTCTGAGATCTTTACAATCCAGAAGAAAACAAAGCCCTACCCAGTATTTTGACAAAAAAATGTCATTTTGTGTTCGTAATACAGAAAAATGTGGTAATGAGGTTTACTACTGCCTATCGGTAAAAATCAAGTCATTACAATAGAAACTCAGATGTGATAGGAAACAACTGCTTTCGAGGTTTCTCCCCAATTAAGTTTCCATGCACTGTCGAAAATCCAAAAATCATTGTGGTGGGTAACCGAACAATTCTAAGCCAGTCAGTTATGCTACTTAATCATATTTTATTTTCCGCTGCAATTTGGGCCTCTTCAAATTTTCTATTATATGCCGTAATAACCTTGGTAATAAAGAAAATCAAACCTGAAGCCAACATTTTTCAACACTTACCGCATGAAAAAAAAAATTGCTCCCATTGATACTAATTAACGAATAAGTACTTATCAATAATTCAACAGCAAATAATGAACACGGTTTCAAAGAGGTCGAGTATTTGTGTTGGTAAAAAGGGTGAAATCACTAATTCCTCAGTAATGTATTGTAGTTCCTAAATGCAATTGGCACGTACCTAGATCAACATTTTTTTTATAAGACTGAGCATTCAAATACCAACTTATTTGTTTTGCTGGCCACGAAAAATGCTATTGGAGCGTATTGGAGTGTTTTTGAGAGGAATCATAATCATTTATAAATAAATAGGTACCTAGGTACTTCTTGTAGGTGGGTAAGAAGTTCATGTCCGATGAGAATTTCATAATGAATAAAGAATGGCATGTTCACTAACAGAATCATAAAAAAACTCAATGTACCTTAGTAACTTAGGTATAAGAATATAGATAGTAAGAATCAGATATAAGTATTTTCATAATCCTCTTTGGAATTGCCCCCTCGGAATTGTCATAAAAACTTTTTGCTCGGAATTACCTACTACTACTTGGCCTCGTTGTTGGAGGATATGTCTGGGATAGTTTCTTACAAGGTTTTTTGAATGATTTTTTTTTACATGAAACTCGATATGAAATAAATGCGCCAAGGGAGGGATTAGCAAAACGTGAGAAAGAACGCTTTATGATCCCCTATTTTTTTCAACATTCAACGCGAAACTAAAGAGAAACGAAGATAGCTTTAAGTATTTTAAATATCTTTGCTAGTCCATTGATCTAGCAAATCAATATTGAAATTATTCAACGAGTTTATGGGGAAAGGAGAAGTTCATTTATAGAAAAACTAAGTATGTGTTTTCTTGCTGATATTTTGAAATTCCATGAATTTTAATATCAGGGCTCTAATTACTTATAAGAAATATTTCGTGGTAGGTATTTGGAAAAAATATCATTGATTACGTAGGTAAGTATTGAACTTTGAGGATTAAATCAACAAATTTCGAAACTTTAGGAAGAACCACTTAGTTTTTCTACTGAGCAGATTCTTATAAATAATAAAATGTAAAGTTCTTATAGGTAGTTGATATTTTTTTGGTGAATCTCACGTCGGTACCTAGGACTACTTACCCCCACGCCAATCTTTCAATCTATGTCATAAAAGGTCGTATAATATATATATATATATATATATATATATATATATATATATATATATATATATATATATATATATATACACCGATAGGTATGTAGCTTTTGGGAATAATTTTCTTGAATACATTTTTCTAATGTTTGAAAAAACAACCAATAGGTCTCCAGACTTCCTAGAGTATACGTGTGCATAATGCAAGTTTGAATCATATATTTCTTCGACAACCAGGAATTTCATGGTTTTGAATACCTACTACCTCTCTCGCTAACTCAATAATAGATAAAAATCGAGAAAAAATTTCATTAGTCCTAGAGCTACTCCGACAGAATTTTTATCTGTTCAAATGGAGGGTAGGTATACTTATATTACATCTGCGCTTACATTTTCGTCTCGAAAGTTTCTAGGTGGGTATAAATTCACTTGAAAATAACGTCGGGTTCATAAGGTAATATAAGAAAACATTGGAACGGACTCACTGCGTGTAGGAGGCTCTGGATGCGGTGGAGCGAACTCAAAAAAACACACAGGACCCCAACATAAACTTTGCCAGGCCATAGATCCTGTTAAACCTGAAAATAATATAACTGATCCAATGGAGTATTTACCGTTTGAAATGTTCTCGTATTCGATCTTCTCGTATATTATCGGGTAAATTTCCTACCCACAAGTGTCTAGTCTCTCTGACCATTGTGCCCTAAACACCACATTGAGGATATTTTGTTTTTTGGCGCACAAACACTATTTCACAAAAAAACACAGCCGTTTCGATTTCATGTTGGCGCACTGGGAGACGACGGGACCTCGTTTCGTACACTAAACCACTTCACATAGCGACACTCACTCGTTGAAAAGCACATGCAATATTATTTTTTTCATTTGTATCATCACTTGTATTTTTTACACTTTTTACACTGTGCGAGCTCGATTCACTTCATTTTCGCTCTACACAACACACTGGGAGCGCGGCTTCGAAATGTATTGCTCCGCCTTGTGCCCAACTGCGAAGTTAGTCACGACATGCTCCTGTCCTCACGATCACAACAGAGAAAACCACTATAGTATGTCGTGTCGCAATCGGACGATTTCGTGTAGCGCGCTATAGCCTTCCTTTATGTTTCGTCTCCTTCTACTGGACTTTTCGGTCGCTTGCGACGCGCTACTATTCTACCTACAAAAATTATTTCTATTTTTATATTTATTACAATAGGTAGGTATTTGCTTTCCATGGTGCTCTGATGGAAATCAACAATTTTGATTCACATTCAACTTACTGAACGTCATCCAATGAATATATTTCAGAAAAAAACAAAAGAATATGACAGCTGTAGCTGCTTTTATGAATGATAATCACGTAGGCAGGGCCAGAAAGATATCTGAATGTTGAGGGATTTCGTACCTAGATGAAAGAAATCAATATTCTCATATTAAAGTTAAAATAGAATTCTCATCAATTAGTTTTAGATATGCCTACTAGGTACCTACATACCTATCTATGATATTTTTACGGTGATAGGTACCTAGGTATGTCAATAATAGTGTTTTGAGTAAGCAAATACAATGTTCGTTATAACCCATTTTCTAATCATTCAAAAACAGAAAGAACCCACTATTGGAAAAATATAAAATACTAATAACACGTCGACTTTGGATCGTACGAAATCTTTTCAGAACGCGTAGTAGGCTGTTTTAATTGAGGCTTGGCCGAGTCCACTTTCTCGTAGGGAGGGAAGGTAGAGCTGTTCAACAACTACACAACGGTATAATACAAAATTCAGTGCATTCTGGTACAATGGTTATTCTTTCCGAATCTCGTATCCTTATCCGTACAATTCTATTGTATCAGACACTATGAGATGTTCTCGTAACGAACAAGTGCAATTGTTTTTTAGTTCCTGAGATTTCACATTCTGTTAATAACCGAGGAGTTTTGAAATTTTTTATGGAAGAACATTTCCAATTGTTCATTTTTAGATGATACCTATAAAATGGGTGGGAGTCGGTGGTTTACACATGAAAATATTAGGCACCCATAATGAGAGCGAGTTGGTAGAGTGATTATTAATATTGACGTTAAAAATTGTAGGAAAATGAAATAACAAGACATTCCTGTTTGTCTTGGAGCTTACCTAACTCATCAGATCTATATAGGTACCTACCTACCTAGCCTATGAATTTTTAGGTAGGTAGGCTGTTCGAATTACATTCGTCTTGAGATAATTTTCATAAGTAGGTACCTAGATTTCAAAATCTCAAGAGTGAATAAGGCATCATGTACCTAAATTTGAAAATATAGGTATTTACCTACCTAATACCTATTGGTCTACCTACTTATGGAGGTTCATCTTTGTTTTATTCGAGGTTTTATTTGAAAGGGTGAGAGTGTTTTCTTCAAATTTATAATAGGAAGTATTCAACAGGAAGGAACGCACATCGAAATATGCTCGTTTTGTAATTTTTTCCTACCTACCTACTTCAATGGTCCATACCCAATCAACTATTTCATTACACATACCTACTCTTTCTTGAAAAACGTTTAACGAACGATTATAGTTTTTCAATTGACTACAAAAAAAATCAAGTCACAAAACGCTGGCAAACTGATACACCACACAAGCGAAACAAAATGGCCGACTTGAGGTGTACATCTTGCGTGTAACTTTTCATCCAACTCTTGAGCCGACTAGATTCGGATACCTATAGTCTAGAGTAATTATAGCTATTCTGATTTTAAAATAGTAATATTTCATTGAGCCCTAGTTAAAAATCTGAAAACATTCAATCACACTCTGTAAACGAAATGCGCAATATGCTTTTTGAATCAAAATGGTTCTACGTTCTACAATTTCTACATTCTCATTCTAAGCAAAGAGCAAAGTGAAGACACATTCGGTAGTGCTCGGTTGTCGGTTAGTCATTCGTCAGCATCCGTTACGTTTATACGCATGCGCTAATGGTGGGGGACCAATTCTCAGAGGAACGCCAATAAAGGAATGAACTTATTCAATCCGAAATTCAGTGTTGCCACTTCGAATTCCCTTTAATTGCTCAAATGGAAATGAATTAACCCAACTACAAACTCTTGGCATGCATTTGTTTTCAGAATTTCTATGCTCGAAATGATTGCATTCATAAATCCAATGCCAAACAGCTGTTTCGACCCACCAGGTCTCATCAGTGACACTTGACTGTACTGTGAACACAAACATTTCGAACTAGGTATCTGCACCTCACTAAGTGAATCTCTGAAACTGGTGCGGATGGTGTCCTCCAAGAGGTAACGCCAAATCTGCTCGGTGACGACCAAAGTCTCAAACTCCTACTGCCCAAGGCAGAGAAGACCTCTTACAGCGGGCCATCGTACGGCGAAGACGTAACAAATAGCCCGCCGCGATAGAGGATAGAGAATCCGACTTCGGTGAACTTGCAGAAATCTGCAACCCTTCACAGAAATCAGAATTTTTATGTTCGAAATGATTGCATTCACAAATCCAATGCCAGACAGCTGTTTCGACCCAACACCCAACAGAACATTTATGGCTCTTGACTGAACTGTGAACACGAACACAAACTTTTCGAACTATATACTCCTTACGAAATAAATCTCTGAAACTGCTGCAGATGGTCAAAACCTCCAATAGGCAACGCCATCTGCTGGGTGACGACCAAAGTCTCTATAAGGAGATAAGAGTTATTCATAATTTAAGTTGGCTTAATAATAATAATAATAATAAATATTCTTTATTGTCATTAAGTGTAAATCTTGTGGACAAAGCTTGTAAATAGCAGTAAGAATGTAGATAAAATAGAGAGAGAAAATATACAATGCTGATAAAATATATATAGAAAACATAAAACTATCTAAAATAAGAGATGAACATATAAAGTAATAGGAACGACACCGTTCAGAGTCACAGAAACTCAGTTAAAATTCCTCTGAGTCGTTAAAAATATACAAACGTACACACACACTTATTTATACACAACATACATATACATATTTATTCCTATAAATTCACATATAGACACATACATATACACCCATACATACTAGTAACGCACCACTCAGAAACTTACATGCCGAATGTGCATCTTGTCATTCAAATTTATCATTGTAATACTCCTGCAAGTTATAATAGGGCCTGTCTGCCAGAAACTTCTTGATAGTTTTTCTAAAATTTATATTGTTCATATTCGCCTCCCTTATGTCTGAGGGAAGGTGATTGTACATCTTAGCTCCATTATAATAAATCGAATCTCTGACCAAGGCTTGCTTGAATACGCCTTCAGTTTTTATCTCTTCATGAAGTATTATATTGAATATTTCCCTCATATAGGTATAAATTGTCCCATAAGAGCAATGCATTTATCGAAAACTTACAGCGGTAACTGCATTGTATCAAGTCACCATAACAACACATTTGAAACCGTATCGCTAGACGTCAGTAAAGAACACAAATAAATGTCAGATAGACTTCAAAAATAGAAAACATTTCGCGTTTAGGTGAGTACTCCATACAATCTATAGAGGAAAGAATAAATGGACAAAAAGTAACATTTCCTTGTGAATATCTTTATTCGTGAAATATTCCGATGAATTACATTCGTGCATAAAAATTACCAGATAATTTTGCATTCAAGCGTGATATCTTATACAAATGGCATTCGGTTATTTTCATATTTTGTGAAAGAGCCCTCGTCCTTCGGACTCGGGCACTTTCGCCAAAATATGAAAATAAACTCTTGCAATTTTTAGATATCACGCTTTCTTGCAAAATTATCGGTAATTTTATGCACTCGTGCAATTATAACCGAATATTGCATGCCGATTTTCGTAAATTCCTACCCATTTCTTTTCACATTTTTTTTTTCATTTTTCTATTCAAGGGTTTATTTAGTCCATATTTCGATCATGTTTTAGTAGTTATGCTTTTTGTTACATTGTTAATTTCTTCAGACTTGTACGTTAGTACGATTCTGAAATATGTGTAGGTATATTAAAAAAATCTAATATCTGCCGAAATTATAACATTTATAGCAACGCTGCAGGGTGGTGGGAAGAATGGAAACAATGACTTTGGTGCGCAAGTGTAGCTATCGTGCCTTCTTGTCTAGTGTGCCTACGTGGCTCTTCGAAATCAATGACAATATTTGTATATGTCGTCCTGCCATCTCCCGGCGATCGCAACGTTTCGATTTTCAATTTTATAGTTTACTTTATCACATAGCTGTCCCTCACCATTGTTTATTGTTTAGAGAGAGATATGGATTTCAAATGAAAATCGCAGCACCACATTCAAGAAAACTTTAACTGTGCTTTAACTAATAAGCACCACTTTGACAACTATTGCTGGATGAGGTTAGGAGTTTAACGATGTTTGAAAATCCAAAAGGGTAAAATTCCTTGAGCGACTCTTACAGTTTTTAGTGTTTTTTTCACTCTTTATGTACTCTTTATGGGAAAGTTAACCATGAATTGTGTTTGATGAACATTATTAATAATTTTATTCATAATCCAAAATTCCAAAATAATATCGCAGCGCCACTTTGACCAAGACTTCAACTAATAAGAACCACTTGTACCAGTTTTCACGAGAGAGCGATATTGCTTATCTTGAAATCCCAATGATGTCGATATTTCCGATTATTGACAATCCACGACAAAGTTTCCTTCTCTAAAGGGTAAAATTGTGCTGCCTGTCAGTTTGACTGAAATGTTGAGAGAAAGATAATGAAGCTTCAAAATAGAGTTGACGATAAAATTTTATAAAGGAAGTGAAAGTTGGGGCATTGAAATACTCTTTAGAACACGAAAGATATACATTTACAGAAACCTCACCTTGTACTGAATTGATTGCCACCTGTTAGTATAAAATATAAGTAATCAAGATTCAGGTGTGTGATTCAGGTTACAGAGTCCATAAAAAAAACGAAAGATATATTCTATATTCAATGGAATTACTATCGCCTGACAAGTGGCGCTCTCTGAACATTCTAGAGCATAACTGTCGAGAAATCCTACTATACACAATCATTTCTTATAGATATATATTTAGTCAACCTCATGAAAATATCATTTGAAGGGATGGGATACTACAGGTAGATGGCACTAGTGATTTCGTTTCCAAGTCATGTCTTTTTTGTTTTTCCATTAGGTTTTTCTTACGGACGTCGTAGCCTGAATGATACATTTTCTTGATTACTTATACATAATACCAAAAGATGACATCCACTCCAGAAACAGAATTAGACTTTTTCGTCAATGTTGTAAGTCATTCATGTTTTGAAGATTATTTTGATGACTATAAACTTTCATTTTCTTCATAAACTTTCATCGTCAACTCTATTTTGAGACTTCATTATCTTTTTTTCAACATTTCAGACAAACTGACAGACAGAATTCTGCACCCATTTTTCCCTTCAGAGTAGAGAACTTTTTCGTGCATTGTCAAGTAAATGGAAACATCGATATTATACTGTAGATGGCGTAACAAAATCCTTTTTATACAGTCATTGATAACTATATCTCTATAAACAATTATACAATGCCCAGCGTGTCCATTTTTGGTAGAAATCCACTTTTTTAGTAGATTTATGAAAAAAATTGAGGAATTCTGGTATGAAAGAAATCTACAGTAGGAATCTACATGTGCGTCACATTTTCAAGTTCTTGATTGCCTGAAAATATTCACCAACTGATACATTTCGCGATATATCATCCTCAACAATATATTGGAGCCCTATCCCTATGTCCTGTACATCATTCAAAATTAAGATCCGTAATTATTTAACACAGCATTGTTTTTACTCTGTAGATGATTATCTGGAACATGTGGTTACTTGTGCATGTGAGTAGCAGATTATTCCAAGAGTAAAAGATAATTTCACTGGTATTACTAGATTTTTCTTCTTTCATTTTAACATGTCCATGTTGTCTTAAATTATGATATTCACCTCACTTGTATGTTCATTATGTCTTTGTGTGAAGCGTATTTTACTATATTTTATCTTATGTGATCCTTATCTCTATCTATGACGAATGTATGCATGTTCAATTGTTTACATGAAATAAATATTTCTATTTCTATTTCTATCTTTGAAAACAAAGAAATAATCAGGAGCATCACATGGAGAATGTTTTTCGTTATCAAATTCTAGGTTTGATGCATGATCAGATTTCTTTGTATTAGTTTCTATAAACGTCCAGAAATTCTTAATATGGGTTTAAATTAAGTTTTCTGTAGTCTTTATATATTTTGTGTGTGCTTATTTATATATTACTCAATTTAGTTTTTCAGTCTTGAAATTATTCATAGAGAAATTGGAAAGATGCCTTGTTGCAAGGAATTTATTTTTCTTTCAATACAGTTTCTGATTTTTCTATCAATCCATACATGAAATTCGGTATACTAAAATATTCTGAAGTATATCATAAAAGTAGCTTATTAATGCATAGTTAACTTCTTGGATTTGAAACAGCGGAGTCCGATACGTTTCTCTAATCATATATATTAAGTTAGAAAAATCACATTTATTAAAATTATATTTCTTCAATCCATATGCTGGTCTGTCAGTAACATTTGTGTGATTTGTTGTGTCTACACTGACTTTTTCGTCAAGCGCAGGATGATGAACATCCTCGGGAATAAGACTATATTCATGTATTTGTGTCTACAAAGTATTATCATCTTCACGAATTAAATTTACATCTACAGTTCTGTTGATACTATTGGCTATATGCTGTTACGTTGTTCAAGGGCATTGATATTGATGAAAATCCATGGAAAATCCATTCTTTTCATCCAAACCACATTATTTATGAATGCCCACCGCTTTTTAAACTAGCCAAATTAAAATCAACCGTTATAATTACATTTCTGTTATAGTCTCTACTGTCTACAAAATCGAAAAAGTCTCGATTTGCCTTCAAACTTGAATTTGGAGGAAAGTAGACTGCCAAAGTATGTACATTTTTCTTTTTCAGTTTGAGTTTTACAGAAACCATTTCGAACTTTTTATTAATTCTATTTCAAGAATTTTGTGTTTGTTTTCAACAGTTATCATTACCTTATATGAATGCACTCTCCTGAAGAATAATTAATTAAGATACAGAAATGTCTTAGAGGAGCAGCAAGGAATGAATGAATGAATACGTTTATTTAGGGAAATCCTAATATACATACAATAAATATAAACGATAATAATAATATTCAATAAACAGTAATCATAGGACCATAAGCATCAATAATTTAGAGTCATGTATCACAATGTCACCTATAACTCTTGAAAAATAGTAATATAAATAACAAGAAAAGGCGAACAAAACTCAAAAGTTACCTAATTAACCTAGAAACTATATTAACAATTTGAAACATTCTAGTGGTAATAAGTGTTGATATTTAAGACAATTGTTGTTCTGCATCAATCTTTCTCTACAAAATGGTGTTTGTTCTGATATAATCGTTCAGTTTAGACCTAAATGTATAAATACTTCTGCACTGTTTTATGTCTTCCGGAAGCTCATTGAAATGCCTCAAACCTTTATAAAACAATATTTTCATTGAGCTGGTCAAATTGCATTTTGGCAAGTGAAAATGATGAATTTGTCTTGTCTCATAATTATGAGTAGTATTACGATAAGTAATGAATTCATCAAAATAAGATGGTAACATATTATTAATGGTCCTGAAAATAAATATCATTGCGGATCTGTACAATCTGTCCTTTATTGATAACCATTGTAATGCATCAAGCATAAACCTTATGCTGGTATAGTGATTACATTTGAGTATTACTCTCATCCCACGATTTTGTAGTTTTTGTAGAGTCGAAATTTTGTTTTGATCACAACCATATAGTAAGGTACTACAATAATCAAAATGAGGCTGAATGATTGTGTTATATATGGTAACCCTGGAAGTAACTGACAAGTGATAAGAGATTCGTGTGAAAAAGTAAAGTTTCTTTGATATTTTTTTAGTTATGTATTCCAAGTGTGCGTTAAAAGATAAGCAGTTGTCTAACATGAAGCCCAGATATTTAAATTCGGTTACAAATTCTATTTGTTCATTATTAATTTCCAAAGAATATGATTTTAAGTTTATGTTTTTATATTTATATGACGTGGTCAGAATCATGGCTTTTGTTTTAGACACGTTTAGTTTCAACTTGTTGATGTTCAAGAATTCATGAATTTCCTCCAAGCAGATATTCATTTTTGTCATAGCTACTTTCAAATCTTTATGAGATGTGGTTAACAGAGTATCATCAGCAAATAAATTCATAAAGTCGCAGTTCTGGCATAAGCTAATGTCATTAATATATATAAGAAATAGTAAGGGGCCCAAGACACTACCTTGTGGTACACCAAATTTAGAGTTAATAGAAGAAGAGTGAAAATTATCAACTTTAGTGATTTGTCTTCGGCCACTCAAGTAGTCCTTGAACCATCTCAGTACTGTTCCTTTGAGACCTATAGCTTCCAATTTTTTTATTAATATTTTACGGTCAATTGTCTCAAAAGCTCTTCTTAAGTCTAAGAAAACTGTCAACACATAATCTCCGTTGTCAATAGATTGTTTCCATTTAGTAATCGTCAGTTGTAAAGCCGATTCACAAGAATGATTTTTCCTAAAACCGGATTGATTGCTGATAAGAATATGGTTGGCCTCAACATAACTCAGGAGCTGATCGTATACAGCCATCTCTAGAAGTTTCTCAATTCCTGGTAAGGTGTTT
This sequence comes from Zygogramma bicolorata, assembly GCA_032362365.1. NCBI lineage: Eukaryota > Metazoa > Arthropoda > Insecta > Coleoptera > Chrysomelidae > Zygogramma > Zygogramma bicolorata. The sequence continues at coordinate 1,025,877 of JAVJAQ010003898.1, forward strand.
ACTGGACGGAATTCTCCCGCTTTATTAGTATTATTGGTTTTGGGAACAGGTATATTATGCTAGTTTTTAGTTGCTCAGGGAATTGTCCATATTGGAGAGAGATATTTATAAAATGTAACAAGACGTGACCGATGACTCCATAAGTAGCTTTAATAAACTTGATATCTACGATTTCTGCCCCAGATTTATTTTCCAATCTATTAATAATTCCTGTAAGATCTTTCAACTCAAGTTGATTGAAACTTTCGAAACTAGAGACTGCCATGATGTCTCCTGTCCACGATTTAGTAGTCTTAATTGATTTAACAATTTCTTCTAGGCTAGATTCGAAATAATTGTTGAAAGTTTCTGCTATTTCAGCTCCATCTCTAAGTATTTTAACTTGTCCTTCTATTTCAAATTCAATATTGTTTTTGTTATCTGCAATTAAATTATTAGATTTTGTGTTAATTAATGATTTGATGGTTTTCCACATAAGTTGTTGGTTCTTAGAGCTCAAATCAATTTTGTTATAATAATATTCTTGCTTTTTAGTTTTTATTAAATTTACTACACGGTTCCTTAGACTTTTATACCTTGCCCAGTTGGCTTCACACCTACTGTGTCTAAATACTCTGTATGCTTCATCTCTTTGCTTAATTATGTGTTTGAGATCACTGTCAAACCATGGAAGACTATTTTGGTAGGAAAAGTAGCTTTTGACTGGAGCAATTGTGTTGACAGTATTCTCAGTCTTATTAATAAAATCCTCATAAAATATTTGAACGTCAACACAGTTTAGTAAATAATCATTATCAATTAATTCCAAACAAATTTTTTTCATGTTTTCATTTCCCAGATTACGATAACTTTTTAGGGTTTGTGGTGCAATGGATATTTTATTCAATAAATTAACAGAAACTAAGGAATGATCAGTTATCTTGGGTATATTGTGAACTACTGTTTGGAGTTCGAAATTACTGATAACATAATCAATCAGACTAGCACTAGTATTAGTTATTCTAGTACACTCTTTGACACTTTGACTCATCCCATACATATTCAATAGATTTTTAATGTGTGTCGAGTAAACGTCATTTCTTTCAAAGTTGATATTGAAATCTCCAACTAATATAAATTTTGATTTTGATTGAGTAAGATCTTCACATATATGTTCAAACTGATCAATAAATACTGAGTGACTTGCAGTAACAGGTATTATGATGACACCTTAAAACTTAGAACTGGTCATCAATACTTTGAAAATGAAATTTGGACGTCCAGATCAGATTGTTGATTCTGTGCTACAGAATATTAGAAGTTTCAGACCACGATACAGACCACGATATGGAAAATCTTATCCAAATATCCAGTCAAATACGATGCATTGTTTCAACTATTAAATCTGTTGATTCGGCGAGTTCTCAAAGAATCCCCAAATAATCCGAGACGTGATTCAGAAACTACCGGATAACCTCAAGCTCCGTTACGGTGAAATGGTAATGCAAAATCATACCAAGAACAACTTGGAAGTTTTTGCTATCTGGTTTCGCAATAATGCCTCAGCAGCTTCTTTTATGCAGTCCAAGAGTCACAGACAAGACCAAGCATAATCATCACTCAGGAAAGAAAAGGTTTGAAAACTCTTTTGCCACATCGGTACTCATCATTGTACTAGGAAAGGACATATGTTTGCTAATTGTACTAAATTCAAGGACAACGACGTAGAAACTAGATGGTCGTCAGCAACAAGGAATAAACTGTGCTTTTCATGTGAATAACTAGAATGGCTGTAAAAACCCCATAAACAACTCCTCTACAAAGATTACCGTGAAAATCCAGAACCAGCTACATCAAATTCAGATTGATTAGAGTGAAAATATATGAACATAATGACACTGCATTGGAAACTACTGCATTATTTGATGGGGGCTCGACAGTGACAACCCCTTTGCCTCCAGTGGACAAATGATATGGTCTTAAGACATGATTCAATAGCATTCAATATGAGAAATCTTGTATTCACAATAGTGTGAAACGTTTCACTCTGAAAAACGTAAGGTCTGTTGAAAATTGATCACTTCAACATCAGAAAGTTTTCGCCAGCCATCTGAACGACATTCCGATAATAGATATTTTAGAAAATGATATTGATCGGCCAAGACAATATCCGCCACACTGTTAACAAAGTCCAGAAAACCTACTAAAAGACACAAAAACAAGTATTGGATGGACGCTGCATGGTATTTACTATCAGAGTTTGTAGAAAAATACATTCAGTTTTCACGTATGTGATCAACAAATATCAGACGAAACGCTACATGAAATGGTAAAGATTCTTTCACGACCGATGCGTTTGGGGTATCAGTAAAACAGACTGGGATCAACAATAAAAAAGTCAGAGCCTTAGATGTCATGGAAAAAATCGCCAGAAGAGTGGATGGTGGATATGAAATCGGTCTTCTGTAGAAGGCAGATGATATCCCACTCCCAGAAAGTGCATCAACTGCATTCAGACGACTTCAATGTGTTGAAAAGGCAGATGTACAAAGACGAGCAGTTCAGAAGAAAATACGGTGATAACATCAAGAAATTCATCGATAAAGGTTAAGCCTCGTTTTCTACGCAGCCTCAAAGTCGAACGGTATGAGCCTCAACGAAAATCTTTTACTTTTCCCAGACTTTTTTAGTCTCTTATTGTGGCCATAATTCTGAAATTCAGACAACGAAAAAAGCGTTTTGCAGCGATTTGAGGGGTAATGTTTCTGCAAGTACGGATTCGACTGGAAGACCAAATCTCTCAACGTTTTTGTGGAGAGATAGAGATGCAAAAACTGAATGCGATATGTAAAAATGCAGATCATGATATTTGGAGCAACATGCTCACCAACATGCGCACAAATCATCAAGAACCTGAATGCCCAGCAACAAACAACATCATCCAACATTCTTCTGGCTATTATCAAGAAACACTATGCTATTGGAACAATTATTGAACTACAGAAGTGCAAATAATGGCTATAGTATTACTTTGTCAACTGGATTTCGAATTCGAAGGAAGTGACTTCAACACTTTCTGTTCAGGAAGGAAAGACATCAATTTAGACAGAAAAAAATCCACCGTGTACTTGGGCTTTCTTGGAATCCACTCTCAGGCTCATTTATCTTTGAACTAAAAATGGCAGAAGAGATCGAACTGCATTCGAAAGGGCCCACTAAACGACTCATTCTCAAAATTGTTATGTCTATTTTTGACCCTGTGGGTCTGATATTTAACTTTACGATCAGAGGAAGACTTATCCTACGAGATTCTTGGAGAACAAGCATAGGTTGGGACGACAGTACCGACGATAAAATATAGCGAACTTGGAGATACTGGAAAGGGGATCTTAGAAGAATGTATGACCTGACAATACCAAGATGCCACTCTCAATTTTTGCCAGTTGTAGAAAATTTTGAGCTACATATTTTTTGTGATAGCCGCAAGAAAGTTTGCGCTTCAGTTGCATATCTTAGGACTAATACTGCTGAGGAAATCGATGTTTGCTTGGTATCAGCGAACGCAAGAGTAACACCTACAAAACCGATCTCATTCCCACGCTTAGAATTGCAAGCGACGGTGATGGGGAGTGGAATGGGAGAATCCTCACGTGAGATTTGGGGATAAAAATTCTGGTCTGATTCCACTACAGTACTTTACTGGATTAGAGGAGCTTGAAAAGCGCCTTGGTCAGTTCGAATTTCATCGTGTGGGGGGAGATTCAGGAATCAACGAACCCTTGTGATTGGAACTGGGTGCCTTCCAAGTTGTATCCTGCAGATATCACCATCAGGACGTATAATGAAGATGGAAGCAATGAAACGAAATTTGACGACTGGTTTTGTGGACTGGATTTTCTTCATTATTTCGACGAAAATGCATGTCCGACAAGAATTCAACAGATCCAGGGAAACCTGAGGAAGAACGAGAATTTACCATTGTTACCACTAGAACAGGTGACATTTCTTTGTTAGACATACGAAGATTCTCCGAGTGGTTGAAATTACTGAAATGTAAAGCTTGTATAGCCAGATAAACTATGGATGAATTTGGCATTTCGACCCTCAGTGGAAGAACAGATCTTGCATCCTGCAAGAATTCAGGAGCAAAACGTCTGATAATTTTACCAAAAAGACATTGTTCAACGATATTGATAATCCAACACTATCATGAAAAATTTCCACACCAATAAGGAATCGAGACAATTTTGAACGAGCTAAGGCAGAAATATTAGGTTATCAACGAACGCTCAGCATTCAAAACTGTATTTGCTGAATCCCAATATCGCCGAGTGAGGACAGATAAACCATATACACCACATAAAGGACAACTTCCAAAATCAACTCGAAATTCAGGGTCTACCGGCTCAATCTAGCTGCATAAAATTCACTCATGAGACATATTGTGTTTTGATTCAGCAAATAATATGTCACAGACATCATCAGTAAGATTTGCAAACGAGATGAATACAATTTGAACTCCGATAATTTGAAAAAAAATCTAAGTACCAGTGGCGGATCCACGGGGGGGGTTTGGGTCCGGACCCCCCCATTGGGAAAATAATAGATTATTTTTTTATTTTTATCGGCTCCTAATTTCCCGATTTTGTTAGGGAACGAAAAAATGTCACATGAGCAAGACAAAAAACTAAAATAGAATAAATTTTTTTGCTTCAAAATTGAACAACTTTAATAATTATTATTACATTCCATTGAAAACTGGTTCAGTCGGTTCAGGCGCTGGATGAAGCCGAGTAAAATATGAAAATAGAGCTCGAAATAGAGTCCTCTTCATGTTGTAGATTCAAAATAAAATGCTTTTTCTTAACTACTATCAAATTGCAATTTTTCACGATGACACTTTAAAGAAAATTGACACTTGTCAGGCTTATCGAGGAAAAGTTCGAGAAATTTTTGACAGTGCTGCCATTGGATCCTTTTTGGCGCAGTATTCAAAAAATTAGACTTGTTTCATTTGTGATGAATATTGTGTATGCCGGTAACGATTTGAATATACTAGGTATGAGTAGAATATGCTGTTGATCAGGTTAAATCAACTCGATTCGATTTAAAGAAAGTAAAGTTTCGAACCTACTTTACCTCCTGGCAACACCTTCAAATTTTGCTCATGTCAATCTCTTTCACCTTTTTTTTGGATCTTGACTAGTTGTTGCTATACGGTAGCTCATAATTTTCTGTTATACATAATATATATATATATATATATATATATATATATATATATATATATATATATATATATATATATATATATATATTTAAATATACAGTGTCACCGATAAAGTCCGTATCAAATGGGAAACTTTTTTATTTATCGTTTTATGTGAAATTTGATTTTGGCAGTAGATTTTGCTTAAGAAATGATGTCAAATGGCGTCTACAAAATAGGTCACGTGATTTCCTTAACCTGTCAAAATTGACATTTAAAAAAAGAAACATCGAAAAATGACATTATTCTTCAAAATATCCAAAAATATCAAAGGATAAAAACATTTTCTTTTGTAATTTTATACCCACACACCAAGTTTCAAACCCATAATAAGTATTTTATATTTTCACTATTTTTCCGCACTCCTGCTTTTTCTACTTATCAAAATTTAAGCACACCTGTACTAAATCATTTATTTTAACTAAACTCGTCACCGAATTTCTTTTTTTGTAATATAATAATATTTTAAGAGCCTCTTTGATGTTAAAAACAAATTTTGAAAAATAAAAGTTGTCAAACTTGATGCAAAGTTCATCTAGTTTCAACGGGGCTTTCAAAACTATACAGTACTTGAGTTTTTCAATGAGCAAATGGCCTCACAATATGAATTAGAACAAAACGGAACATTAGGAAACAATATCTTAGAGTGTTTATTGTTTTTTTAACAAAAAATACAGTGGAATTTAATCTTAATTAAAAGGAACTGAAAATAAACATGTACCTATACCTAATAGCAAAAAAACACGAAAAAAAGACTCACGACATTAAATACACTACATTTCTGTATGTCTTCCATCGCGTTCTATGCAGATAATTGTCCTTCTTGATACATCTTTTATTGAGTTGCTGATACTCACAGGGTTTATGTTTAAAATAGAGTTTCTAATAACAGTTTCTAGGTGATTCACGTCACGAAAAGGTCTTTGTTTATAAACGATTTGTTTTAAGTAACCCCACAAGAAAAAATCTAGTGGGGTTAAATCTGGCGACCTAGGCGGCCATATTTCCTCCATATTTCGCCCAATAACTTTGCCCCTAAACATTTCTAATAGTTTCTCTTTGACTTGTCTTGAACTATGAATAGGAGCCCCGTCACATTGATACCACAGACTGTGTCTTATTTCAACCGGCATATTGTCCACTATATCACTGATCTCAGTATTTAGAAATTGCAAATAATCCTGAGAAGTTAAATTGTGTCTAAAAAAGAATGGTCCCATTACCTGATTATTTAAAACACCGCACCACACATTTGTTTTAAATGAATATTGGTCCCGACATTCTATCACAAAATGAGGATTTTCCTGAGCCCACCACCTACAATTCTGGGAACTGACTACGCCGTTCGATGTGAAGGTAGCTTCGTCGGTCCATAGGATGTTGTAAGGAAATTTTCTGTTTGATTCTACTTCTCCTTGGTACCAGAAAGAGAAATCTAGTCGAACATCGAAATCTCTTTCCTTCAAGGTATTTATAAATTTGGGTTTGTAGGGTTTGAATTTATTTTTATGTAAAATTGCTCTTACGCTTTCTCTTTTAACGCCAGTTCTATCTACAATATTGGTAATACTTGATTTTCCATGTTCGATAACATCCAGGCAGACAGCCAACTGAACCTCATCATTATTGCGTGATGGATTATGACGTTTTTTAAAAGTATTTTCAACTGAACCAGTCAGTTTAAATTTTTTTAAAATCCTACTTACAGTGGATTGCTGTACATGTCTACCAGGATGTCTTGCGTTAAAAATATCAGCCACTTGTCGATGCACTGTGTTTTCACCACAAATTAGCACAATTTCAATTTTTTCTTGTGAAGATAACATATTATTTTAATTTTCATACATTACATTGAACTAACGGGCATTAATTTATTCAGTGACAGTGACGTTTTCTAAAACACATTATGTAGTTTCATATTTTTTCACAGCCTACCCAGTTTTTTTAAATTAGTGTTGTTAGCGGAGTAGGTAAATGTAAATACTATGAGTTTTTTTCTTTTATTGAATGGGCTTCAAGAATCACGAAATGATGTTTCCTAATGTTCCGTTTTGTTCTAATTCATATTGTGAGGCCATTTGCTCATTAAAAAACTCAAGTACTGTATAGTTTTGAAAGCCCCGTTGAAACTAGATGAACTTTGCATCAAGTTTGACAACTTTTATTTTTCAAAATTTGTTTTTAACATCAAAGAGGCTCTTAAAATATTATTATATTACAAAAAAAGAAATTCGGTGACGAGTTTAGTTAAAATAAATGATTTAGTACAGGTGTGCTTAAATTTTGATAAGTAGAAAAAGCAGGAGTGCGGAAAAATAGTGAAAATATAAAATACTTATTATGGGTTTGAAACTTGGTGTGTGGGTATAAAATTACAAAAGAAAATGTTTTTATCCTTTGATATTTTTGGATATTTTGAAGAATAATGTAATTTTTCGATGTTTCTTTTTTTAAATGTCAATTTTGACAGGTTAAGGAAATCACGTGACCTATTTTGTAGACGCCATTTGACATCATTTCTTAAGCAAAATCTACTGCCAAAATCAAATTTCACATAAAACGATAAATAAAAAAGTTTCCCATTCGATGCGGACTTTATCGGTGACACTGTATATATATATATATATATATATATATAAATCTTGAGTTACAGACCCCCACCCTTGACCTGATCCTGGATCCGCCACTGCTAAGTACATAATTCATAACAATAATAAGTTTGTTTTCATGAGGGGCTTGATTTTCAAATCAGGTGAACTCTGCCATCAAGAGAAAATTCGGATGTCTCTTTCTATCTCATGGGCAAAGGCCATAAGATAAGGGTGAAAGACACTGATAACTTTACTTTTGTTTTTGGTAATTCGATGTTGTGGATGCTAATATTTTCCCACTTCTGGTTACTTATTCATATAGATATATATGACTTGAAAATTTGAATGTCTAGTCGAAACACCTCATGGTGTCATGGATTTGTCAGTTTGCGTTGTCAATATTAAAAAATAGGGCTGACTCACAATGATGCCACTACATATTTATAGTTTGCAGCAACAAATTCACCATAGAAATAAGTAAGTCGCTGCAACTAATCGTCCCAAAGAAGATTCATGCAACTCGAAAAACTTGCTTGAACACATGCAATTTTCTCTATTTGTCGGGACCTAGAACCTAGAATAAGGGTTGCCGCTATTTGCAAGACTACTTCATGGTAAATGGGTTTTACCATTTTTTACAGAGATATTCGCCATACGAAATATGATCGCAGCGCTAGCGCGGAGAAACGCGAAACTGCCCATGGTTAAATTGTCATGTTTACATTTAGATGTGTATACAGGGTGTCCCTGGACTTCCTCTTTTCCTTTCGGGAATGTATAGATGGGGTGAAAATATCACCAGTACTTCATATAACTTTTTTTCCTAAAATCCTTCGTTACCAAGTTACGGGCCCTCGAAGTTACAAAATGAAAAATGTTTTTCTTTGATAACTTTTCAAGTGAATATTCAAAATCATCCAAATTTTGGTAATTGACTAAACAAATGAATTCCTTCGATGAGCTTTCATGCAGGAGTCAGTTGTTTTGCTACAAAGTCAGGAACGGACTACCCCCGATGGTCCACACCCCAAAACTTTGAAATGACAGATATTTTTCAATATTTTTCAACAAAATAAGGTTACTTGGACAATTTTATGAATAAAAGTACTCGTGTGGAAAGTCGATCGGAGCAACGAGTCTTGATAAAAATGTAGTTTTACTCGACGACATCAAACCCGCTCGTCCACCATTATTTGAAATGAATAATTATCAAAGCAGAAATAATAATGATAACGTTAATTCAACAACATTTATCCTGAGATGTCTACCATTATTCGAAAATATTAGTTTTTAAGGAAAATGGAAATGATAGGTAAAATGTTCATAACGAATTTTTATAATGCAAACACGTTTAACTAACGAAACTCAAGAGCCTCAAGAGCAAACAGAAAGGAAAAATCCGCTACAGAAACTGCTCGATATGACCACCTTCTCTCTCTATACATTTTCTTAGTCTGCGAAGACACCCTCTCTGTACTTGAAATAGCATTCCAGGGTCGTTTCGTATGGCTTCACAATGTAATGTTATTCTATTCAACAATGCATCTCTTGTGTAAATAGGTGTAGCGTAAACAAGGCTTTTTAGATGCCCCCACAGAAAGAAATCCAATGGATTTAAATCCGGAGACCGCGATGGCCATGAATATGGCCCACCTCTACCAATCCATCTATTGTGGAAAATATGGTTCAGATGGTCACGCACAATCAAACTAAAATGAGGAGGAGCGCCATCATGCATAAACCACATATCTCTTCGGGTTTGCAATGGAACATGTTCCAAAAGTCCATTCAAATCGTTCTGAATGAACTCCAAATAACGTTCTCCATTCAATCGGTCCTGTAGAACGAATGGTCCTATAAGATGGTTTCCTATGATACCAGCCCAAACATTCACGTTGAATTTCCGTTGGTGTTTGGTTTGCAATATCCCATGGGGATTTTCTTCGGCCCATATATGGAGATTATGAGAGTTGATAACTCCATCTCTACTGAAACCTGCTTCATCAGTGAATAAAACTCGATTAATAAAAGTCATATCCTCTCTTTGCCTATCCATGAACCAATTGGCATATTCCAGTCGTGCTGGAAAATCTTGAGGTGTCATGGCATGTACCTTCTGGATGTGAAATGGGTGGAGCAGTTGTTCCCTAATTATTCTATGAATAGTGGTCTTGGATGTATGGAACTGTTCTGATAGATTTCTGATGCTCATTGAAGGATCATCAGCGACGGCTTCCAAAATATTTTCCTCCAATACAACGGTACGTACAGTCCTAGGAGCGCCCTCACCACCTCGTTTTGGCAAAACTGTACCTACAATAATATCGAAATAAAACAACGTGCTCAAATCAATTATCAATTATTACATACCTGTCTCCCTCAAGCTGCGATCGACACGCTCGAATGTTTCTCTTGACGGTACCGTTCGATTGGGAAAATGCTCGGAATACAGACGACGAGCTTCTGCAGCATTACAAAATGCTCGTCCATAAAATACATGCATATCTGCATATTCATTGAATGTAAACTGTTCGGCCATATCGAAAAAATTCAAAATATCCTATAGAATATTGACAATACAATGATAGTCATATGACAACGCACCACTCAACAAAACAAAATCGCATTCCAGTTTCTCATTTTTTATCAAAACTTTCTAAAAGGTTTTTTTGTCAACATCTGTGAAAGCAATTGAACATAATTATTCCCTGGATATTTTTCACCTGATCATGAACAAACAATAATAAACAGAAAAACGCTGAGTCAATAAAAAGGGATTCTCCACCGATAAATGAAAATGAGCTTTCTAAAATTATTTTAGAAGAACGCACAAAATTAAAAATGAATGAATACATTCATTTAAATGATGACGTTGAACCTAGAACAACTGATTCACTGCAGGCATCTGATCAAAACAATTGGGTGCAAGTCACCAATAAACGAAAGAATCGTCAACAACGATTCGTCATTGTAGGTAACAACTCAAATGTTGATGTTAAGGGAGTTCCAAAACATGTGATACTACACGTCTATAGGCTGGATAAGGATACTACCACTGGCTCTCTCTCAACTCTGCTCAAGCAACATTTTCCGGAAGTAATTTGTGAAAACCTGACACCTAAGTATCCGGACTTGTATACCTCATTTAAAGTTACCATTCACGCCAGTAACTTCAGGGCTGCCATGGATCCCAATGTTTGGCCACAAGGAGCGTGCGTGAGCCGTTTTTTAGATCTGACAAGGAAGTCAAGAATGACGACATAAGTTTTCGTCCGTGTTTGTTTTTAGTTAATGTTCAGTGTATCAATCAATATAAAATAGATAACATTCTATTGGATATTCAAGATTTTAATGTTGATATATTGTGTTTGACAGAGACATGGTCTGTGGACTATTCTTTACAATCTTACTGCCTACATGATTTCTCTTTGACGAGTTTCTACAACAGAACACAGATGAGGGGTGGTGGTGTTGCAATATTATCAAGAAATGTTTCGCGCGCTGTTGATTTAGGTTTATCTGAGTATTGTCTGGAGCAGCATTTTGAGATATGTGGCATGTCATGCTCACTGAATAATCGACCTACAATAATATTGTGTTGTTACAGAACTCCTTCTCCTAAGGGGGATCCTGGTATTTTCTTGGAAAAATTATATGAAATTCTCGAAATTCTGTATAAACCAAATGTTAATTTCATTGTGGCGGGAGACTTCAATATGGATTCATTAGTGAATACCGGGGACTTCGGAAAATTGTATAGTATAATGACCTGCTTTAATATGAGGTCATTCGTGAAGTGGCCTACTAGAATATCGTCAGGAGGTAGAGCCTCAATTATTGACCATGTATTCAGTAACATTTCTGAAGATGGTTTATGCTCTGTGACTGATAATCATTATTCTGATCATCGATATATTCTATTTGACTCTGGACTCCTGAAAAATGAGCAAAAGCCAATGAGTGCATTCAAACGTAACTTTTCTGAGACTGCAATAGCTTCATTCGAACGAGATATCGGTAATGAAACATGGGATTCTCTTTTTTCCGTAACAAATATAAATGATGCCTTTGAATATTTTCTAAATATATTTATGTTCCATTTTGACAATCACTTTCCAAAAGTTAAACAATATAAACATCACCAAACTAATCAGTCCAATTGCAAATGGGTCACTGACGATATCAAGAGGTCCAGTGGAAGATTGAAGGATTTGTTTGCTCTCAAAAGCCAACATCCTTCTTTGAATGATTTTTATAAAGTAGAAAAGAAAAAGCACCAACGTCTTATACATAAATGTAAAAAACAATACTATGAACAAAAAATAAATAATTCCGAAAACCCTGTCAAGGCAGCCTGGAGCGTGGTGAATGAATTAACTAATAAATCATATAAGCAGTCAGTTCACTCGATAAAATTAAATAACGAAATATATGAGTCACCAGAAGAAATATCTGAGATTTTCAGCAATTTTTTCAAGAATGAACCCCTCAAATTGATTTCTCAAATTGAGTCTGTGGATGAAGCTATATCTGCCCGATATATGAAAAATATCGAAATACAGTCTCGATCTCTTTTTCTCCTTCCATATAATGAACATGAATTATTTGCAATGCTCAACATGAGATTGAAAAATAAATTTTCTTCAGGGTTTGACGAGGTACCCCATATAATAGTTAAACATGTTCTCAATCACCTGATGGCACCACTTGTCCATCTGATAAACTTGTCATTTGCGAGCGGAACATTTCCACAGGTTTTAAAAACAGGCAAAATCATACCTGTATATAAAAAAGGTGACTCTTCCCTAATAGGTAACTATCGACCAATAACAGTACCTTCTATTTTTTCAAAAATATTGGAATTGTCGTTCCTGGAAAGATTATTATTTTTCCTCAATAGATTCAGTATGATAACGGAAGACCAACACGGTTTCATGCGGAATAAATCTACTTCAACTGCAATTAACTCATATGTTATGAAAGTCATTAATTATATTGATGCGGGCGAGTGCCCTGTTGGGGTATTTTGTGACCTCAGCAGGGCATTCGATTGCATTTCTCACGGTATTTTGTTGAGTAAGCTGTCTCGGTACGGGATCCGTGGTATCACTCACCAATGGATAAAGAGTTTTTTGAGTGAACGTAGAGGCTATGTCACTGTTGGTAATAGTCGATCAACATATAGTGAATATTCTGAAGTAGGAGTTCCTCAGGGTTCAGTCCTGGGACCTACTTTGTTTTTACTATACATCAATGATATTGTGAAGATCTGTAACGACTCAATTATTGTTTACGCGGATGACACATCGATTATCGTGTCAGATGGGGATGAATCACGTTTACGTCTGAAATGTAACAAAATTTCTCTGGATATGGACCACTGGTTCAGGGCTAATTCTCTTTATTTGAATAGAGATAAAACAAAATGTATGCGATTTCATAACAGACAAAAAGAAGTCAGTGACATTGATTTCGGTGATTTGCAATCATTGGATGAGTCCACTCGATTTCTTGGATTATATTTAGATAAACATCTTTCCTGGAAAGAACATTGTATGATCTTGATTAACAAGTTGAATTCTGTCACCTACCAATTACGTAACTTGAGAACAGTTTTATCTGATGATCGGTTGCTGACACTCTACTATGCCCAAGTAGACTCTAGGCTACGTTATGGCATATGCCTTTGGGGAGGGTCCTCCGGTGCAAATGATGTATTTCTTGCGCAAAAGAGAATACTCAGAGTAATGTTTGGCTTACCATATCGAGCAAGCTGTGTTGATGTATTCAAAACTCGCAAGATATTGACTGTGCCATCGCTTTTCATCTTTGAACTGTGTGTATATGTTTTCACTCACTATAACAGCTTTTCGACCAGATCTAGTATTCATGCATATGACACCAGAATAAAAAATCAGCTCAATATACCCTTTTCTAGACTTCAAATATCTAAAAATTGCCCAAATTCACTAGGTCCTTTGTTATATAATAAACTACCTGATTATGTAAAGAATAGTCCAACATTGTCAAATTTCAAAAATAACCTTAAACAATTTCTAATTGAAAGATGTTTTTATAAAGTTGATCAGGCACTGTGATTGTATTTGTGAAGTTTCTGTGTTTATTTTATTTTGTACATGTTTTTTTTTTTTGAACTACTTACTACATAACTGAATATTATGTCATACAGCTCATATACACCTTAGATTAGTTGGTTGAATGACTACTCCTATACAATGTTTGTATTGTCCTTCAGGAGAATAAAGTATTATTATTATTATTATTATTATTATGTGCAGCCGTTTTTGTAGTTCATTTATTTGCTTTTTATTAGTATAGGTAAATATTTTTTCCGATGTGCGTTTTTTCAGCTAAATTTACATTCGTGTTAAAGAATTTCTCCCATAAAATTAAAATTATCTGTGAAGAAAAATTTGAAACATTCAAATGTTGAGTTTCATGAGATTCAGATAACTGATCAACACGAAACGTGATTATTCCACACGTATTACATACAAAATATGGAATGAATTCGATATTTCATAGTAGAGTAGCTTGTTAGTTTGAAAACACCACGAATCTACAGAACTTGATATTTCTTTTGAAAAAATATCTGCTTTCACAATCGTGAATTAAACTTCCATATAGGTACTGTACTTTTTGTTTACGACTTCATTTTAGCATACTTTGTATTATTCCTGTTATAAATGTTGTTGAATTAACGTTATCATTATTATTTCTGCTTTGATAATTATTCATTTCAAATAATGGTGGACGAGCGGGTTTGATGTCGTCGAGTAAAACTACATTTTTATCAAGACTCGTTGCTCCGATCGACTTTCCACACGAGTACTTTTATTCATAAAATTGTCCAAGTAACCTTATTTTGTTGAAAAATATCTGTCATTTCAAAGTTTTGGGGTGTGGACCATCGGGGGTAGTCCGTTCCTGACTTTGTAGCAAAACAACTGACTCCTGCATGAAAGCTCATCGAAGGAATTCATTTGTTTAGTCAATTACCAAAATTTGGATGATTTTGAATATTCACTTGAAAAGTTATCAAAGAAAAACATTTTTCATTTTGTAACTTCGAGGGCCCGTAACTTGGTTACGAAGACTTTTAGGAAAAAAAGTTATATGAAGTACTGGTGATATTTTGACCCCATCTATACATTCCCGAGAGGAAAAGAGGAAGTCCAGGGACACCCTGTATATGAAGCTTCGATGTTCTCGTGTTCCTTTTGTTGGTGAAATTTTCAATTTCTCATTAATTTCTGTGTTAGAAGTTACTCAATCTACAGTTGAATACTTGAAGAACAATTCAATGAACAAATTCGAAGGTTTTTCATTATCGAAACATTGTAAAATTCGAAAGTCTCGAGGTTGTTTCCAGATGAGACTTCGATTAATGAGTTTCTGCTATCAAGTCGGGCTTACTGAACGAATATTGCATAACTCAATGATTAATGCACACCTGAAATAATTGAAAAGTACATCTCTCAGCTGAAACTAACTTCTGTTACGATATTTCCTTCGAGTTCGTTGATTAAAACTCCAAACAATACTTCACTTCTTTTAATTATTACAACTCTTCATCACAATACAATTCAATCACTTAAACTGCTCTGTACTAAACACTCTGAAAAACTCTCTGTTATAGAAATTCTCCACTTCGACTTCTGCACTTCAGCAAGACCAAAGCTCTCTCCACTCAGCTCCGAATAACTATCAGAATAACTCTGCTATCTATCTCAATAACTGTCAATAACTGTATCCGCGATGAAGTGTCTCCTTATATACCTGCGTACGCCTAAGAAGAATTTTCCAGTCAAGTCTCGTTGATCGAATTTTCTCGGTGAGTCGCGATCCCGCAGGTAACAATCTTCCTTCGTTTCTGCGTTTATGAACGACAAGGTCGGCGCTAGGACCTATCGTAACACTTCGATCACTTAAATATAAAATTTAGTCAATGTATTTAAGCAATAATAAAGTATCAGAAGTGGCAGTTTTCAGCTGGTTGATGTGATTCTCCCTAATTAGAACTATATGCATCACACACTCAATTATACATTTTCACCCATACCGTAGAGATTATATCAAAGATTTAACTGCTTTACATCTAGAAATAGAAAACAACAAAAAGTAATATACGCTTGCAATAAATGGAAAGCAGCAAACCTTCCAATTATTTCACTGGAATATTTCCAAACTTCTTGAAAATCCTCACTATCGCTATTAGAGCTTAAACACACAAAATCATAAAAATCCAAAATGATTGGAGATTCAACTCAACAGCTGCGATCTAACGATTAAGGGTTCTCGCAAAAGTCGATAGGGAGCGTATCGCTTATTTTCTATCGCGAATAGTTAGTCATCCTGATGGGAATATCAGTTGAAGGGATAGACTGGTAGATGGCACTAGTGATTTTGTTTCCAAGTCATGTCTTTTCTTTCGTTTTTCTTACGGACGTCTTGCGGACACATTTCCTTGATCAAATATACAATATACCAAAAGATGGCGATAAAATCAGAAACGGAAGTAGAATTTTTTGTCAATTTCGTCGATTATTCATGTTTAGAATATTATTTCAATGCCTAAACTGTAGTTTCCTCAATTAAGTTCTTTACCTCTATTTCGAAGCTTCATTATCTTTCTTTGAACATTTAAGTCAAACTGACATGTTTTCCTTCAGAGAAGGAAACTATGTCGTGCATTGTCAATTAAACGGAAATATCGACATCATAGGGTAGATGGCGTAACAAAAACGCTTCAAATCTTTTTTACCCAGGAGATGGCTAAGGCTGGATTCAGAAAGATTCGAAATCCCATCGTACGACGATCCGATAGCTTTCTGATTGGTCAAAATTTAAATTTAGACCAATCAGAAAGCTATCGGATCGTCGTACGATCGAATTTCGGATCTGTCTGAATTCAGCCTTAGGCTGGATTCGGACAGATCCGAAATCTGCCAGCCAGTGATGCCACTTTGCGTGTTATTTCACGAAATGCGTGACAGCTTGCGTGTCCTATTCGTGTAATAGCATTTTGTGTGTAATTGCGTGTAATCCAGCAGTATGCAAAACTCTGAACGGGAGAAATATCGTTACCTTTACGTTCCAACCTACTCTGAAATTCCAAAGTCACATGCTGATCATTATCGCAGAAAACATGAAAGATTTTGAGTTCTGTTCTGTTAATTCTGTGATTTATAATCGTGTTGAAAATGGTGTCACATGACTGATATGACACATCACTCACAGATACGTCAATTATATTATTGTCATATGATTCATATGTCATTATTGTTGTTTTTTTATTGAAAGGTTAGAGATATTTCTTGAATAAAAATCTAAACTGATAAAATTGCTGTGGAAATGGATAGTTGGTTAAGAAAGGTTAGATATTTGGCTCAATCAATCGTTAATGTAAATGAAACTTACATTTATTTATAGGATTTATTTTGTATGGTACTATTTATATATTTTGTTTTTTATTATAAAAGTTTAATTTTCGGATTGGTTAGTGTTTTATTTTCGGTTTCAAGAGGGACTTGTCAAAATTACCAGAATAATCGACAACTTCCCCAGAGAAGTTGCGAAATTCGAATACACAAACATTTTCACAGTAGTTTTTTCACATTCAATTTCAATTCCAATTCTGAATATTATTTTAGCTTGAGATTTTTCAAAGAGGGTGTCCAAAAGGAGTAATCTAGAGAATTTGCGTGTAAAAAGGGGGAGCATCTCGTTCTACCCACATTTCATAACACCCACAGTGCATAACACCCAAAGTGCGTAACACCCAAATGTCATAACTCCCAAATTTCGTTATGCCCACACTCACCGAACATACCCGAATGATGCGCTGTTGCCAAATTCATCCTTCTTTTAGGTTAGGCTAGTTAGGTTAAGTTAGATTGGGTTAACAGGAAATTGCAGAATATACGGTAAATTTTGCAACAGT
Organism: Zygogramma bicolorata; assembly: GCA_032362365.1. Taxonomy (NCBI): domain Eukaryota; kingdom Metazoa; phylum Arthropoda; class Insecta; order Coleoptera; family Chrysomelidae; genus Zygogramma; species Zygogramma bicolorata. Next base: position 1,043,680 of record JAVJAQ010003898.1, read on the forward strand.
GCATCATTCGGGTATGTTCGGAGAGTGTGGGCATAACGAAATTTGGGTGTTATGACATTTGGGTGTTACGCACTTTGGATGTTATGCACTGTGGGTGTTACGAAATGTGGGTGTTACGCAGCGCACCCGTAAAAAGGGTGTAATTTGACAGTCGACATCGTGTAATTTAGCAAATCCCTATTGGCAACACTGCTGCCAGCCTAAGACACCTTAGTAGTACCGTAGCCTAAACTAACCATATCTTTATAAATCCATAAACACCGAGGTGTCCGAGTAAGGTGGCTATATACTGGTGTTTTCACTCCATATAAAAGATTGTCAGCAAATCAGACGACCGATATGGCCAACTTGATGAAAAATTTGATGATGTAGGCGTAATAGTACTACAAAAAATCCGCCAGGTACCGGCACTCTTGCAGTGGAAATGACAGTCCTGTGTTGCCAAGTGGCCATGTCGTTGCGAATTCTGGTCCAGATCAGTAGAAACACAATGCAAATTTATTCCAACTGAGAATTTATTTTCAAACTACATGGAATAAATAACGCATAAAGTTAAACACAAATTTGGCGCGTTTTGGTGTTTTCAATAACCTCACATATCCAGTCCCGATAAATTCTCTATCCTTTAACAAAAACATCAGAACTGGCAACAGCGTGTTCCATGGATCGAGTGATCACGAAAATTAATAGAAATTTTTGATTACCAGCACCAGCGCCCCTCATGGCCACTGATGAACTATCACGCCTTGTCCACAGGTTTGTCTGAAACAATATCGCAACATTAGAAACACCAGTATATAGACATCTTATGTCCGAGCTTTAAAACCGAAGTCATGGCCCTAATCATCACAGATGATGTTCTGGAAAAATTAACCTGTAACACTTGTGACAAGTTCCTATCAGTATCACCAATAAAAGTATATGCCAATAGGAAAATCACATGTGGAAGGTGCACAGAAGACCAAGAGAATGCTGGTGTAATTTCCTTAATTAATCTACTGGCTAATAAATGCGTCTTCAAGTGCATCAATAGATTTGATGGTTGCAGAGAGCTTTTAAACTTTCGTGAAGTTAAGAACCACGAATCTGAATGTGCTGGTAAAAGTTATCTTTGTCCAATATGCCCAGTTACAACCATAGTACCCACGTTTATGATGATTCCTCATTTTCAAAAACACCATGAAAATATGTACTTAGATATGCCAACATTCTTCATTGATTTGAATGAAGCTGTAAGAGTAACCAAGTTTTTTTTGTATAGACATAAAGATAGGCTGTTTGTTATTATTTTCAAGAATGATTCTTCTATCGATTATATTACTATGAGTGCTATGCTGTTAGGAGATCAAGAAGATGCTAGAAATATGTCACAGAGTTTTACACTACATACTAGTGAAGGTTTTGAAATATATTCTAGGAAAATACCTTGTGTAGCTTTCGATTTGTCCGAAGATTATGGAATAAATGTGGAAAAATGTAAAATTCTGAAATACCACAGGGTCATAAATGTAACATTCAAAATTAACATGTATGTTGATAGCCTAATGAAGTTGCCTGAAAAATATCAATCCACGATTACTAAACAATTTGATGAAGCTCTTGATCATTTCAGATTGAGATATATACATTTAAACGAGATATTTCGAAAAGCTCATCCAGAATTTTCTATTGCGTCAAATTTGACTTCACTAGTGAAAAATGATAGAGGAATCAAAAAAGAAATTATACTTTGTTGTTGGAATTGTTCTCTCCTGATCTATTGTTATACTCATGGAATTGACTATGTATATATCATTGAGAAACAAAAACAATATTTGATTTGTTATTCATGCTATCATTATAAAAAGGATTTTATAAAAGCTTCTTCTGTTCAGCTGAGTAAGGTTGCTTTCGAAAAGGTTCAATTTTTTTGTTTTTGGAAATGTGGTAAATTTTTTGACATAACTTCTCTGGATAAACATGAAATCAATTGCTGCCTTCAACCCATTCGAAAGTGTCCGGTGAAAAATTGTCAATATATGAATAAGTTATTTGATATCAAGCAACACTTGATGAAAATTCATTCTCCAGATTTTTCAGTATTATTCAAAAAAAGAGATGAGGATCTCAGACTATCATTAATAATCGAGGCATCTCCAATGAAATACTTCATTGCTGTGAAACACCATTTCATATTAGTGAAATTCGTTTGGATAGAACCACAATGGAAAATACGTATTTTCAAATGCAATTCAAGCCAAAATTGTGAGGGACTTGAACCAGTAACTCTTATTTTTGATGAAGATGATACTTTATTGAGTAGTCTCAAACAGAATGAATCAGCAACAATTTGTCATAGGGAAAGAGTGAAAATCCATTGCTATTTTGCTATGGAGAAAGATACATGAAAGATTTCTTCTGTTGGAGTGTGTGAATAATGCATATTCAGGCAACTTCATTTCTGTATTTTTTTTCAATCAGTAGAACGAGAAATGATTTGTCATTAGGGGACGTATAACATTTTTTCATTAATGCACAATCTCTTCTGTTATTGGAGTGAGTTCTGAATGAAAATTTCAGTTATCTTCATTTCTGTATTTTTTTTTTTTTCAATCAGAACGGGAATCATTTTGTCGATATATTAGAACAATTTTTCATTCATGGAATCAGTTATGAAAATGTACTTATTTTGGTTAATAAAATCTCCACACCCGAACATCTTGCCTGAATGTTAGGTCTTCATATTTAGGTATTTTTATGTGAAATGTGAAAATCACAACAGAAAGTTCAGAAAGAGGTCATGCCTTATTTTTTGCACAATGTTTTATGATCAAAACATCTATTTTTCGTTAGTTGCCATTTACACCTCATTCCACAATTCTATCACCTTCTTCAACACTAATTTCTAAATTGAATCAATATTTATTATTAAACTCAAGCCTAAATTCCCTAATTGATTTGAGGGTTATACAAGACGGGGGAACGCGAGATGAATTATGTTACAAACAAGAAGGCATACCTGAAATTTGAAGGGCTATCAAAGGCTATAACGAAAGTAGAGCGCCGCGTTTTGAACTCATATTTTCAATCAGAACGCAAATTGATAACTAATAAGTGACACGAATAATATTTCAATGAAAAGTATAATTCCTTTTTTTTTTCAAGTGAACTAACCATCTACAAAAACGTCGATATTTTTGTTTACTTGACAGAGCACAGCACTTGACAAATCACAGCTCTCAGCCCATGTTTCCTTCTGTGAAGGAAGGATGTAGCATGTACACCTGTTATAGGCAGATGTTACATTTTAGTGATAAATAAAGATTTTGCATTTGTGAAGAGTAAAAGACGCACAGATTACCGTTAGATTCAAAAGTAGACAGAAAGCATTGGATATAAAGAAATAGGGGGAGCATGTTGTTGCACCCACATTTCGTAACACCCACAGTCTCCGAACATACCCGAATGATTCAACTTTTGCAAATTCATCCTTCATGACGATATGCTCACAATGAATGTGTTACGATGGGTAAGGTTAGTTAGATTAGGTTACTAAAAAAAATTCAGTATATTCGGTGAATTTTTCAACAGGCATCATTCCAATCCACCTTGGCACAAACTCAGATACTTTTCCAGTTGCAAACTGGTAGTCTACACCATGACAGAAGAAAAAACACCTTCTAGGAATAAATTTCAACACTGAACACATACAATTCACAGAGATTTTTGGGCGTATACGTTATTATTTCTGTGCCAAGATGGATTGAATGAGCTGTATTTTCGGAGACTGTGGCTGTTACAAAATGTGGGTAGAACGCAAAGCACCCAAATAGGGTATAGTAGTATAAACCCAAAATGAGAAGTTCAACTTTCTCTTTTCAATAGGAGTGTTTATACACTTGTCATGCGGAAGGTTGGCCTATCTATTTCCATCTCTTAATACTGTAGCTTATTGAAAAATGCATACTTCACAGTGAACATTGCAGGATTCTATCAACACTGTTTCATAATTATAGAATCGACCATGGTGCAAACATCGCGTTCACAAGGCTTTCGACTGCGTGAACCACGGAGTACTGCTGCGGAAGCTTTATCACTATGGATTCAGGGGTGTTTCACAGAAATGGATAGAATCATATTTATCGAATCGGAGTCAAATAGTAAAAACAACAACATACTCCAATGAGAAACCTGTGAGAAATGGTGTACCCCAGGGATCTATACTTGGACCCACTCTTTTTTTGCTTTATATAAATGACTTGTGCAAAACTAACATATCAGGAAAAATAACATTATTCGCGGATGATACAAGCATACTTTGGCATGATAAAGATGCAAAAAACTTCTTGACATTATCAAATCAGTTAGCTATGAACTTGGCAAAAACTAATATTATGTCATTTTAGGCCAGTAGACTAATACATGAGTTCTATTCAACAGCCGTGCCAAATCGCCAATTTTTTTGTAGGTAGTTTGGACCTCAAGGAATATAGTGTGAAATTTGTGGAATCGAGAAATGACGATTTCTGTCAAAAAAAAATTATTGAAAAAAACAAAAGACATATTTTGATGTTATTATCTTTGGAATAAGATTTATCGAAAAATGTTTCCTACAAAAAATGTGCGCCGTGATGAAATCTACAAAATAAGTCCTATTCAAAAATCACGTAGAATTATTAGTTTGGCGGTAAATCACTGTTAAACAAAAATTTTTCAAAAAAATTATTATTGTATTTACGAGGTTTATTTATGAAGTACTGTCCTCAAACTCATCCATCACCTGAAAGAAACTCTCCTGAAGAGATACCGGTAAGGTTTATCCAGCCATGTTATATAGTTTAGCAACAATGACCGATTTTCGTAAATCTGGCGTGTCGCTATAGCATTTGTTCCACAAGGCCGAGAAGGTGCAAAAAAATCATGGTGATTCTTTTCAGCATGTACATTCAGGATTTGAGTGAAAAAAATATTTTTAATTTTTTTTTAACATGTTTTTCGAATATGTAAGATTTTAGCTTATAAACAAATAGAAGTTACGCCTTATATATTCAAGTTATTTGAAATGTTCTTTAAGATTCCCGTAGATCTCAGCGAGACGCGTAATTTAAAAAAGAAAAAATTCCAATATCTTTATTCTAGGCCGAGATACAATAACTTTTACGTTTGTTTCATTTGTTATTGTTTGAATAAACATTTTCGCGAAATTCAAGTTTTCGGGCATTCGTAATAGTGTTAGGCACAATATTTGATATTATAGAAACCGTTTTGAGCATTGATCTCATGGCAGATCATGATTGTATTCGGTCACTCGCACGCGAAATATACTGACGGCGGCCTCGGTTCAGCCGGGTGACGCGTGCTGGCCTGCTAGCCTCGCTCCAAGGCTCCTCTCGCGCGGCTTACTTAACAATTTCCATATCTCCCTTATAAATTGTCGTAAACGAATGAATTTTTTTTTGATTCAACGTAGTTTTTTCTCGTGAATTCTAAAATGTTCGTGAAAATCAATATTTTTCGATACTTGCCCCAAAAAATTGTTTTTAAATTCAATGTTGATGTTGGGTGGCCTATAAATAATCTTATATTTGACAGGTGACTAGAAAAAAAAGTAAATTTGAATTCGTCCGTGATTTTTTTATTACAATTATCAGCTACATACATTCTTACAAGTACCTTATGAAATACTTTTTTTTCTCTCCGGTTCATAGCTAGCGTTATCATCGTTATTCCCTACAATATTTTCATTGTCACTTAATGCAAACGTTACATCCTCCGTATCATCTATATCGTCTGAAATTCCTGAAAATTGTTCGTCGATTACGTCATCGCTTAGAACTATTTCAGGTTCGATGACATTCGAACAATTTTGTCCGCAACATTTTTTGCACAATATTGTGCATTTCAGCCCTACTTTTCGACACGCACAATTAGTTTGACATTTACTTGTATCGCAACCGCAAGAATATATATATCCCGATATACGACACCTTATCCCCAGCATGCCAAATGTGTACATCGCAGCGACCTGACAAAATTAATGTCTCAGTGTTACTTGATAGTGACATCGCAGAGATGTCATGTCACAGATGTGTTGGCTGGGTCCACGCTTTTACAGGCTGTGACACAACGTCTTCGGTGTACAAGCAGGGAAAAGCCAAATTGATTAAACTTTTGAGGAGTGACCGTAATCATCTCAAGAGAGAAGCTAGTATTTTCAATGAAGTTCGATACAGGCAGCCGGACAGAACATCGTTATAACGCTATATGGCGCACGAAAAAATTATAACTTCTCTTTTGATGAATTTCGGTACTTATGTTTTACGAAGTCAACCCTTGAAAGTACGTTCAATTTGAGCTGTCTTTCCCCAACCGCTGAGGCATGCGATGAATATTCGCTTCGCACTTATTTATGAGTGTGCGAATGGCAAGGCGGTTGTTCAAAGGATCCAATGCAATGGGGGTGGAAAAGAAGCAACGAACGGTATGTTGGTGCCGATCACTTGTAAAAAAGACCCAATTCCGGCCAATTTATTGGAAATCATTTCTTGCGGTTGCGATACAACTCAATGTCAAACTAATTGTGCGTGTCGAAAAGTAGGGCTGAAATGCACAATATTGTGCAAAAAATGTTGCGGACAAAATTGTTCGAATGTCATCGAACCTGAAATAGTTTTAAGCGATGACGTTATCGACGAACAATTCTCAGGAATTTCAGACGATATAGATGATACGGAGGATGTAACGTTTGCATTAAGTGACGATGAAAATAATGTAGGAGATAACGATGATAACGCTAGCTATGAACCGGAGAAAAAAAAAGTATTTCATAAGGTACTTGTAAGAATGTATGTAGTTGATAATTGTAATAAAAAAATTACGGACGAATTCAAATTTACTTTTTTTCTCGTCACCTTTCAAATATAAGATTATTTATAGGCCACCCAACATCAACATTGAATTTAAAAACAATTTTTTGGGGTACGTATTGAAAAACATCGATTTTCACGAACATTTTTGAATTCACGAGAAAAAACTACATTGAATCAAAAAAAAATTCATTTGTTTACGACAATTTATAAGGGAGATATGGAAATTGTTAAGTAAGCCGCGCCAGAGGAGCCTTGGAGCGAGGCTAGCAGGCCAGCACGCGTCACCCGACTGAACCGAGGCCGCCGTCAGTATATTTCGCGTGCGAGTGACCGAATGCAATCATGATCTGCCATGGGATAAATGCTCAAAACGGTTTTTACAATATCAAATATTGTGCCTAACACTATTACGAATGCCCGAAAACTTGAATTTCGCGAAAATGTTTATTCAAACAATAACAAATGAAACAAACGTAAAAGTTATTGTATCTCGGCCTAGAATGAAGATATTGGAATTTTTTCTTTTTTAAATTACGCGTCTCGCTGAGATCTACGGGAATCTTAAAGAACATTTCAAATAACTTGAATATATAAGGCGTAACTTCTATTTGTTTATAAGCTAAAATCTTACATATTCGAAAAACATGTTGAAAAAAAAATTAAAATATTTTTTTCACTCAAATCCTGAATGTACATGCTGAAAAGAATCACCATGATTTTTTTGCACCTTCTCGGCCTTGTGGAACAAATGCTATAGCGACACGCCAGATTTACGAAAATCGGTCATTATTGCTAAACTATATAATATGGCTGGATAAACCTTACCGGTATCTCTTCAGGAGAGTTTCTTTCAGGTGATGGATGAGTTTGAGGACAGTACTTCATAAATAAACCTCGTAAATACAATAATAATTTTTTTGAAAAATTTTTGTTTAACAGTGATTTACCGCCAAACTAATGATTCTACGTGATTTTTGCATAGGACTTATTTTGTAGATTTCATTACGGCGCACATTTTTTGTAGGAAACATTTTTCGATAAATCTTATTCCAAAGATAATAACATCAAAATATGTCTTTTGTTTTTTTCAATAATTTTTTTTTGACAGAAATCGTCATTTCTCGATTCCACAAATTTCACACTATATTCTTTGAGGTCCAAACTACCTACAAAAAAATTGGCGATTTGGCACGGCTGTTGAATAGAAGTCGTCCAAATTCATGTACATTCCGTCTGGACTATTTAAGGGTGAAATAGACGAGCTGGTTATGGGCGAGGGGGTCATAAAAAAACATAAAATTTCTAGGCGTCCAAATAGATTGCAGACTATTGATGAACATGTTTCAATTTTACGCAAAAAGCTTTCATCTGGATGTTATGCTGTTAGAATTACATCAAATTCTTTTTCTTTCTCCCCCGTTCTCTCCCCTCTTTAGTGCCCTCCCTCTAGGGACCCCTCCCTTTCTGGGGTGTGGCATCAGTATTTGTATTGCAAAAACGTGCATTGAAATATATGTGCAAAGCGAAAATACGTGACCCTTGTAGACCTATTTTTATAAAACACAAAATATTAACAGTTTTTGCAATTTCTATTAGGGAAACAGTGTGCTTAATTAATAAACACATCAACAAAAACACTGAGTCTACCCACCACACTACTCGCCAGACTGGCAACATTAGGCTACCGATTCCATCGTCAGCTCTAGTTAAGGACTCGATATTTTATGGAGGCGGCAAAATATACAATAACCTACCTGGATGCATCAGAAAAACTAAATGCTATAAAAAGTTCAGACGAGAAGTCAAAGTGCTCTTGCTGGATAGACCCTACTATAAGTACAAGAAGTTTATGATGATGTATTTCAACTAAGACTATACTGTTTCTAATTTGCGATATGTTCAGACAAACCGTGGACAAGGCGTGATAGTTCATCAGTAGCCATGAGGGGCGCTGTAATCAAAAATTTCTATTAATTTTCGTGATCACTCACCAAACCCTTTCCTTCTATTTAAAGGATAAAATATCGACAAGGGTTTTGAAAACACCAAAACCCCTTTTAATTGTTATTCATTCCATGATAGTTTGAAAATAACACCTCAGTTGGAATGAATTGCATTGCGTTTCTACTGATCTGGACCAGACATTCGCAACGACATGGCCACTTAGGCAACACAGGATTCCATCGTCAGCTCCAGTGCAGGACTGCCGATACCTTATGGAGGCGGCAAAATATACAGTAACCTACCCTAGATCATCAAAATTCTACAACAAGTTCCAGATCGAGACGTCAAGTGATCTTGCTGAACACCCTACTATAAGTACAAGAAGTTTATGATGATGTATTTTAACCTATAATTTGTTTGAATATGTTGTATTGCGTCCCGACCTTATATGGTATTTAAATAAGGCTTTTATAGTCACATCTGTTTGTCGATATTTGGAGATGATGATGTTCCGTTTGCGCATTATTTTTCATGACTAATGTGTGTGTTGTTATGTATCTTTATTTTTTTTATATTTTTACTAATTTTAACATAGGCTACGCTTTGTCAATAAGAATTTTTGTTCTTCAGACAATGAAGTATATTCTCTCTCTCTCTCTCAATATGAATTAGAGAGATAGAACTGAACGTGCAATTCTCTTTACCTCATGCAAAAATATGATATCTGGAGTTTCATAAAGTTATTCCATATTTCAGGTCGGGAGAAAACTCCCTTTTTCCTTAGTGATTTCAACAGCCTCTATTCCTGAAACGCTGCAATTTTCAAAAAACGTTTTGTGATAAAAACATTGAGATGTATTCATAAGAGAAAACCCCTTCATGAACTTGGTAACAGTTCAGTATCACTACTTTTATTCGGGTTTGAAGGCCGTCGTTTTTTGGAATTTCTTCCTGACGTTTCGCTGGCTCGAGTGGCTAGCTTCTTCAGAGGTTCATTCATCTTGGAATTCACTCCGATGACTGGAGATTGTTTCTTCGCAAGTTGTATTTATGCCGATTCAGGTAGTTTGCGGTGCTAATTATTCCATTCGGATTCGGGGAATTGTCATTAATATTAATATTGATTACCTTGTTTACTTCCTGTGGGTTCGGAGAATAATCATCATTAATATCTGAAGAACTACCTGCAGTTATTATCGATTTTCTTAAAATGGGATTCCATATTCGGTTGAGGTTGACAGCTTCTTCTTTTCTGTTGAAATTATCCGTGTGTTTGTGGATTTCTATTGCCTCCCGTACCAGTCGGCTATGGTATCCCTGGTTGGGTGCAATCAGTTTTGCATTTTCAAACAGAATCCTGTGGTTTCCCTCACTAAGTGCGTGTTCCGCCACAGCCGACTTGTCAATTTGCCCTAGTCTGCAGTTTCTCTCATGTTCCTTTCGCCTAGTTCCCATGGATCTTTTGGTGGTACCGATGTATACCTTCCCACAGGTGCACGGTATGCGATAAACCCCTGCTGCAGACAGTGGATCTCTTTTGTCTTTAGCCGATCTGAGGCTCTGTTGAATCTTCTTTGTGGGTTTAAATACAGTTTTTATGTTGTATTTACTCAGGAGTTTTCCAATTCTGTCTGTGACCCTCGGGATGTATGGCAAATATGCATGTGCAACTATCTGAACGTCCTCCTTGTTTCGAACAGTGGAATTCTTCAGTTTCATGGCCCTGTTGATCTCGGGTACACTGTATCCATTCGACCTCAAGGTCACTTGAAGATGTTCCAGTTCTTCCTCCAGATGTTCTGGTTCGCATATTCTTCGAGCACGTTCCGTTAGAGTAGAAATGACTCCTCTCTTTTGGCTGAAAAGAAGAAGCTGTCAACCTCAACCGAATATGGAATCCCATTTTAAGAAAATCGATAATAACTGCAGGTAGTTCTTCAGATATTAATGATGATTATTCTCCGAACCCACAGGAAGTAAACAAGGTAATCAATATTAATATTAATGACAATTCCCCGAATCCGAATGGAATAATTAGCACCGCAAACTACCTGAATCGGCATAAATACAACTTGCGAAGAAACAATCTCCAGTCATCGGAGTGAATTCCAAGATGAATGAACCTCTGAAGAAGCTAGCCACTCGAGCCAGCGAAACGTCAGGAATAAATTCCAAAAAACGACGGCCTTCAAACCCGAATAAAAGTAGTGATACTGAAAACCTCGGCCGCGAAAGCCTCAACTATTTTGGTAACAGTTTTCATTCTTGTTCTCATTTCTGGAATATGATCAAAAAAGAAGATGTGAAAACAAGAAACCACTTTTCAGGGAATAAAACGAATCTCGCATCGATATACATAGTGTTTAATAGATCTTGACGCAGCAAAAATATTATTAGACAAATCAAGGTACATAAAAACAGTTATATAAGTTGTACAAAAGAACACTTAATCACTTACTTAAAGGTACTTAAACGATAATAAAAGCATTTCGAGAACAGGAAGAAGAGAATGCTATTAGTTAAAGTTATAGACATCTAGGAAAAAACAAAACCATACTGATTCAATAATCAATTCTTGCAGTTCACTGGGAGGTTTTGTTCAAGGTTTCATTAACTGTTGGAAAGTTCTATATTCTCATTGATTTTCAACGCATATGAACTCCTTGATCATTCGATTCAATGTGGTGTGTTGACATTTCAAATACATATGAGACAATTATCTAGTAGACGAGGGGATCCCTAGACAAGAAATATAGTTCTGAAAAAAAGCTAAGTGAGAAAGTTTATGTACACCACCTACAAGATACATCCATACTAAACTTTAGTAATACATATTTCAGTTGTACAAACTTAAAAAATATTTGAACAAAGTAAAAATAAAGAATCTATAACAATATCTGCACAAACTAGGTTGTTTTTTTCTGAACAGAAAAAAATTAAACGCTAATAAATACTTTGTTATATACACTTAGTAAATAATTAAATTTTCTGAAACAGAATTTTTGGGGAATGTTAACTTTGGTATAATTATGTTGGTAAAGTTTGTATTCAGTAATATACAGAATCATTACACATTAATAAATATTTAAAAACTAAAAATAAAATCCTCAAAGAAAAATACATTTATAAAAATATAAAATATCACAAAACAAAAAAAAAATTCGAGTTGAGAATTATGTGATGTGAAACTCTTTTAATCTTTAATGTGGAGCGTGCAAACATCTAATTGACATTTTTCACATTGATCTAAACTATTTCATTCAAGTTTCAAAGACGAAAGCAAATCAAAAATTGTATTATTACCCATAAAAAAGTCGAACTGAAAAATAATTCGTGAAAGGGAAACCAAAAAGCCTAAAATTTAAAACTACTACAAAACATAAAGCTTGGAGCTAAATAATGTAAACTTGTTTACATTGGAGATCTGTCACCATTGGGACTATAATCTTTCAACAACTCACGCAACCTTAAAATTTCTTTCGTTGCCACTGCCAAGTCGCCTTGGAGACCTAATTCCTTCTCTCTTAGTCTTTTGATGTCCCGTTGACAACTCTGAAAAGAAAAAAACATTGTTGACACTGAACTTTTATAGAGAAATTGGAGTACCTAATATATATTGATTTGATGAACTACCCGAAGGAACAAATACAATGTTTGCAGACGATACGTCTATAATATATAGGGGAAATAATAAACAAGAAATGAAAATTAACATGATAATGGATCTTCAGACAATATTATCCTTGTTGAATAGTCACAAATTAACATTGAACTTCAAAAATTCATCTTTTATGTATATTTGTAAAAAATCAAATTCATTCCTATCAGAAGATCCCATTCAATTAAAAAATGGAATTATTGAATATTCCTCTGCTGTCAAATTTTTAGGACTACATGTGAATGAAAATTTAACGTGGACCAAACATATAGGAATGTTGAGAAAACAAATATCTCCAATGATTGGTGTCCTTTTCAAATTGAGAAATTTTATACCCATGAAATATCTGAAACTCATTTATTTCTCTCTAGTATATTCCAAACTCCGGTATTTAATTTCAGTTTGGGGAGCGGCAACAAAAACCCTAGTAAAACCTGTGAAAACCGTACAAAATAAATTGATTAAATGTACATATAAACTTGATTATCAGGAACCAATAAAAAATGTATATAAACCTAATAATCTTTTGGATATATATCATCATTATATAAACTCAAACTTTGTTCCTTCATACATTTGGTTAGAAACAAACTAAAACATTCAAATCTTATCTTCAAAATTAATAGTGATCAGCACAGTCATTCAACCCAGATCTTCCAAAAATTTATCAACGATGAAATTCAAATCTAACAATTTATCACACAGGAATCATTTTTTATAATAGATTACCAGATGCAATGAAGAAATATGGAAAACTCCGTTTCAAAGCCAACTTAAAAAAACATTTAATAAAATAGATAATTGGCAATTTTTTATTTATTTTTTTTATTGCCATAATTTTTTTTTTCATTTTCTACAATGGAACAATGAAATAGTCTGATTTTATTGCTTTTTTTTCCTTTAATGTATAATATTCTTAGAGTTGATATTTTTCCCTTCTCTAAACTTTGTAGTTTCTTGGGAAATAAAAAGTTATCATACATATGTTTGCATTCAAAACAAAAATCAAAAGTTGAATACTTGGGCTTAGATACCTCCAGATTTTTTTTCCGAATTAATCAGTTCATAAATTATCAATTATGTGTGTTTATATACTTATGTATTCGTTCATCGTCGTCAAAACCTCGTATCTCAAAATTCATTGGTATTGAGTTTTAATGTGGTTACAAATATATTTTTCATCGATGTAAAAACCCTGCAATTCAATAGGATTACAAAGCACTAGCATTACGCTGAAAATAAATTCCTAGATTGTCCTATCCCCTATAATGCAGATGTGCAAACCTTGTATCCTATATTTGAGATAGGAGGTTTTGACATCTCGGCGAACATATATTTATGTATATAATTGTATTTATTCTGTAATGACTGTAATTCTGTATTGACTTTGCACGAGTTTTGCCAAAAGAATTCGCAAATAGAAATTTCGTCAGAATTCATAATGTCATATATCATGTGTAGAGTTGCCGCTTGGCGCCATCTGTTAACACATTTCAGGAATGTGAATTTCCCTGGATGACATTATCAAGTGAGCTGTAGGATTAGCGTTTTTGTCGAAATCATAAACATTGTACTGGTATAGAAGTAATTTAATCAAAGGTAATACAACGAGTCCTTCAAATTTAATCGATAAATTTTCATTTTCCACAAAAACTTTTTTATTTGACAATAGTATGAAAACAAACCGATTGATAAAATCACTACTGTTACGATCTATCCCTGGGTTCGTCGATTAAAACACCGAACAACACTGAACTTCTTTTATTATAACTCTCTATCACGATACAATACAACACAATCACTTAAATCGCTCCGATAACTTTCCAATGCTCGGTACCAAAACTCTCTGTACTAAAAATTCTACTTCCGCACAAAGCTCTGCTCTACTTAGCTCCCAATAACTTTCACCACTTAGCTCTGAATAAAATTTGTCACTTAACTAACTCTGTCAATAACTAACTCTCCGAATAAAAACTTCTCTCCGCCGCGATATCACGATGCTTATATACCTGCGTACCTATCGAGAATCCTCGAGAGAAGCCCCGATGACGTGTCTCGAATTCTCCAGGCGGCAATCAACAGTTCTTGGAAAATGACGACGCGATCCCTCATCTGCGTTTACGATCTCGTCAGGGCCGGCGCTAGCACGTAACACTATGATAGACGCTACACGCTACGCCATTGCCTATACCACCGTATAGAAGTAAACAACAAGTTCGCAACCAAGTTCGGCATGATGTATCAGGTCAAGATTTTATATTTAGCTGGGCTCTGGCAGCATGTGGTGCGGTAGGAGGGTGTCGGCTGAGAGCATTCTTGGCTCACTTGCACTCACGCCTCAGATACATCGGATGAGCGTTAAGTAATTTAATAATTATACTTCATGTATAAAATAATGATGCTGAAAATGATTTTCTACTTTCATTTTTCATAAAAAATTTGAAAAATAATAAAATTATTAAATCGGACGATTTTTTGTTTATTTAACCAATTGTCATAAAGCTACATGCATGCTATTTTGCATTTCGGCTCAAAAAAGTACATAGCGGCATGCGAAAAGAAGTCACGCCATTTTTTAGATTTTTCTTCAATTAAAAAATTGATGTTTATTCAATTTTTTCACAATTTTTGTGTATTGGGCTGTAGCTACATGCATGCCATTTACATTCATGACTTGAAATAAGGTAAATTCATGAATTTCAGAACGGCATGGAAAAACAAGTCACCTGAATTTGCTCTGTGTTTTTTGCAACTTTCGTCACGCATGTCTCTATTTTGCAACACCCTGGTGTAATGTAATGGTACGAATTAAGTATTTTTTCAATGGCACGCAGTTTGGAATCACAGAAAATCGGTGTTAAAATTTTACAGAATTTTCCGGAAATTTTTCACCGTTGGTCCTACGAGGGGTGCATGCCAATTTTTCCATAGTGTTTTTATTACAAAAACTTCAATTCTTCACATCGGCATGCAATTTGAAAACACGGAATTTTCCTAAATTTTTTTTCAGGTTTTCACAACCCTTTGATCATCTTGGGCCGCTGCAGGGTGCATGCCATCAATTATTAGAGCTTCAATTAGTTTGAACTTCCGTATATTACAATGGCATGCAGTAAAATATCACGGAAAAACACGAAAATTCGCTACAGAAAGAAAAGCGTTTTTCCTTATTAAGAGGACGCGCGGGGGGGCTAAAAACCCGACTATCTTTGATATTTTAGGGTTAGTTATCAAGCCTCAAAAAGGCATGCACGAAAAAATGGTGGAACGTCACCTGTCATGACCTCCCGGTCTAAAAGGTAAACAACGTTTAATCGAAAGGAACAGGCAGTTTTATCAGTATAACCATAGAATACCCGCTACTATTGGTTGAAATGCCAAAAAGGTCACATTTTGACAAGTGAAAAAAATAACCAGGAATATATGCATCTTTTGTTTCGCTCTCTTAGAGCATGAAAATCTCATAGTCTCAATCTGAACGAATGGCTATGGCTTGTCTTTCAGTTTGAGCTTACAGAGTCCCGCTCCAATTGATCTTGGACACACGCCCGATACGATTTACTCCTCAACCTCGCGGGACACTCACCACATTCTGCCTCAACAAATCCAACTTCTCGCACTTCAACTGCACCACCTCCTGCATGAGCGTCTCTGCGCTGGGTCCGCCTCCGACGGCGGCGTCGCTGCCCGGCCTGTCCTGGCACACGCTGCACGCCTTGGCGGCCGTCTCGGCGCTCGACATGCTCTCCAGGCCGGTGTCGCTGTCGACGTACCCGCCGGCGAGGTGCTCCAAGTCCTCGCTCGTCAGCGACGAGTCGTCGCTGGCCTCCGAGAGGGCGGGCCTGGCGTTCGCGTGCGCAGTCAAATCGGGCGAGGAGGCCGTCGAGGAGTTGGGGCTGCCGCCGCCGCTCTTCTTGTTCGACGATATCAGGGAGCTCTTCGATCTGCCGCTCTGGAACGAAAAATTATCGAAATTATCGGGGGTTATATCCCGAGTACACCAAGTTTATTCGGATAAAATGTGTGCTGCACTTCCATGATTCTCGAAATTTTGCTTAGCAAATGACTTGAGTGTTTGATAATTTGATAAAATCCCGAGACCGCAGGTCGAGGGATCTCATTTCAAATTATTATACACGAAAGCATTTGCTTGAAAGCAAAATTTTGAAAATCATGGAAATGCACGCATTTTGGTCGATTGAACTTGGTGGAGGAGGGATATATTTTTAGATTTTTTCCAGAAAACATGTAAACTCAGGAAACATCAAAATCGAACACAGGACCACAGGAACAATAAAGTACCAGAGATAGTACCTGAAAAGTGATCCGAACGCCCGGTTTATTTCGAACATTTAATCGGTTAAAAGGTCTAGTGCATTTAATCGCTGTAAAACTCTGTAAAAGCAGTCTAGCCTTCAACTGTTTCATCGTTTATTCGCATCGAGGGAAATAATCGAAAGAAATACCACAAGACCTTAAAATTTCATCCACATATTTTCATTTTTTAATGAAAACAATACCATGAGGGCAATCAGCATGATAAAACCACTTAGAGAGTTGGATTTGATCAGTGCAGGTACCTCAAATGACTAGCCTCGTATTTTTCAACAACGCAGCTTGCTCAAACGTGGATAGAGAAGCATCGCATCTTGCATGCTCTCTCTTCAATTTTAGTGAAATTGCTACTGTTCAGAATAATGTTTCAATATTATTATTATATGACCAAGTTTCGATTATGATTGTGATATACTTGAATATCATATAGGAATTGGGTTGGTATTCAAGTTGGAGTCTGAATTGACGGATGTCGGATTGTTGTCTTATTTTCGAGATGTTAATTAGGTACCTTTTTTTCATTTTGGTCTCTTGCCTGAATATTTTATTGGTGAGTTTTATTTTTTTCACTTAGTCGTTTTAATTGTCTCAGTAGAATCAAGAGTCACTTATGATCCAAGAATAATGACAACCAGATTTGATGCCATGACTCAGTTTTGTTGTCGGAATTGATTACTTATTAAAGCAATACTGTGTTTCGGTTGCTTAGACTTCAATGGTTTGATCAATTATTTTGCACTGAGGGAAATGATCTTTGTTAAGTCATACAGTGTATTATTTCAAGAGCGAAAATTGCGCCATCAGGGAGAAATGTGAGCAGAATACTACATTTTTTCTATGACTACTAGGTGTTCTATATGCAGTAGAAAAAAAATTATCGAATGAACCAACAAAAAACTTTATATATTTTTTAATCACGTCGACAAGAAAAATAGAAATAATAATGACGAGGTGACGTATAAGCATTACGCTGGCATTCAAGTTCAAATTATTCATATTCATTAATTAGTTATATTTCAGCATCTCCCAATATGTCAAATTCTATAGGTACAAAAAAAAACAAATTCAATTATGACGAGTCATGGTTAGAAATTGTTATGAGTATATGGCGGTGAATAATAAAACACCCGCAAAATCCCAAATACCAACCAGCTATTTCAGATGGCAATATACCTGTGGTGAGTCAGTTAGGAAATCATTGAGTAAAACATTTTCCTAAAATTTTAGTCATTTCAATAACCGAGTTCAAAATGGCGGCGTTATGTTTATTTTGAAGGAAACTTCGAATATTTTGGAAACGAATGAAATCAGCACATTTCACGTCCTAAACGACCCCTCGATCTTTTTGGGAGGTCTGATTTTGAGTAATTTCTTCGAAACATCTAAAAATGGCTGCGGTTAATTCCGCCTGAAGGGATATATCTTAGGCACATGCAATCATTACCAAAAATTGATAAATTTCAAATCAAATTCAATTGAGTAATTGAAGCGTACAATATGTATGGGGGTTCTTTATGTGAGAAATGCTGTATTATACAGGGTGGCCCTGGACTTCCTCTTTTCCTCTCGGGAATGTATAGATGGGGTCAAAATATCACCAGTACTTCATATAACTTTTTTTCCTAAAAGTCTTCGTAACCAAGTTACGGGCCCTCGAAGTTACAAAATGAAAAATGTTTTTCTTTGATAACTTTTCAAGTGAATATTCAAAATCATCCAAATTTTGGTAATTGACTAAACAAATGAATTCCTTCGATGAGCTTTCATGCAGGAGTCAGTTGTTTTGCTACAAAGTCAGGAACGGACTACCCCCGATGGTCCACACCCCAAAACTTTGAAATGACAGATATTTTTCAATATTTTTCAACAAAATAAGGTTACTTGGACAATTTTATGAATAAAAGTACTCGTGTGGAAAGTCGATAGGAGCAACGAGTCTTGATAAAAATGTAGTTTTACTCGACGACATCAAACCCGCTCGTCCACCATTATTTGAAATGAATAATTATCAAAGCAGAAATAATAATGATGACGTTAATTCAACAACATTTATAACAGGAATAATACAAAGTATGCTAAAATGAAGTCGTAAACGAAAAGTAAAGTACCTATATGGAAGTTTAATTCACAATTGTGAAAGCAGATATTTTTTCAAACGAAATATCAAGTTCTGTAGATTCGTGGTGTTTTTAAACTAACAAGCTACTCTACTATGAAATAGCGAATTCATTCCATATTTTGTATGTAATACGTGTGGAATAATCATGTTTCGTGTTGATCAGTTATCTGAATATCATGAAACTCAACATTTGAATGTTTCAAAATCTTCTTCACAGCTAAACTGTTGAGGAGTTTCACTGATAATTATAATTTTATGGAAGAAATTCTTTAACACGAATCTAAATTTAGCTGAAAAAACGCACATCGGAAAAAATATTTACCTATACTAATAAAAAGCAAACGAATGAACTACAAAAACGGCTGCACATGATCAGGTGAAAAATATCCAGGGAATAATTATATTCAATTTCTTTCACAGATGTTGACTAAAAAACCTTTTAGAAAGTTTTGATAAAAAATGAGAAACTGGAATGCAATTTTGTTTTGTTGAGTGGTGCGTTGTCATGTGACTATCATTGTATTGTCAATATTCTATAGGATATTTTGAATTTTTTTGGTATGGCCGAACAGTTTACATTCAATGAATATTCAGATATGCATGTATTTTATGGACGAGCATTTTGTAATGCTGCAGAAGCTCGTCGTCTGTATTCCGAGCATTCGAGCGTGTCGATCGCAGCTTGACGGGGAACAGGTATGTAATAATTGATAATAAATTTGAGCACGTTGTTTTATTTCGATATTATTGTAGGTACAGTTTTACCAAAACGAGGTGGTGAGGGCGCTCCTAGGACTGTACGTACCGTTGTATTGGAGGAAAATATTTTGGAAGCCGTCGCTGATGATCCTTCAATGAGCATCAGAAATCTATCAGAACAGTTCCATACATCCAAGTCCACTATTCATAGAATAATTAGGGAACAACTGCTCCACCCATTTCACATCCAGAAGGTACATGCCATGACACCTCAAGATTTTCCAGCACAACTGGAATATGCCAATTGGTTCATGGATAGGCAAAGAGAGGATATGACTTTTATGTATCGAGTTTTATTCACTGATGAAGCAGGTTTCAGTAGAGATGGAGTTATCAACTCTCATAATCTCCATATATGGGCCGAAGAAAATCCCCATGGGATATTGCAAACCAAACAGCAACGGAAATTCAACGTGAATGTTTGGGCTGGTATCATAGTAAACCATCTTATAGGACCATTCGTTCTACAGGACCGATTGAATGGAGAACGTTATTTGGAGTTCATTCAGAACGATTTGAATGGACTTTTGGAACATGTTCCATTGCAAACCCGAAGAGATATGTGGTTTATGCATGATGGCGCTCCTCCTCATTTTAGTTTGATTGTGCGTGACCATCTGAACCATATTTTCCACAATAGATGGATTGGTAGAGGTGGGCCATATTCATGGCCATCGCGGTCTCCGGATTTAAATCCATTGGATTTCTTTCTGTGGGGGAATCTAAAAAGCCTTGTTTACGCTACACCTATTCACACAAGAGATGCATTGTTGAATAGAATAACATTACATTGTGAAGCCATACAAAACGACCCTGGAATGCTATTTCAAGTACAGAGAGGGTGTCTTCGCAGACTAAGGAAATGTATAGAGAGAGGAGGTGGTCATATCGAGCAGTTTCTGTAGCGGATTTTTCCTTTCTGTTTGCTCTTGAGGCTCTTGAGTTTCGTTAGTTAAACGTGTTTGCATTATAAAAATTCGTTATGAACATTTTACCTATCATTTCCATTTTCCTTAAAAACTAATATTTTCGAATAATGGTAGACATCCCAGGATAAATGTTGTTGAATTAACGTTATCATTATTATTTCTGCTTTGATAATTATTCATTTCAAATAATGGTGGACGAGCGGGTTTGATGTCGTCGAGTAAAACTACATTTTTATCAAGACTCGTTGCTTCGATCGACTTTCCACACGAGTACTTTTATTCATAAAGTCCAAGTAACCTTATTTTGTTGAAAAATATTAAAAAATATCTGTCATTTCAAAGTTTTGGGGTGTGGACCATCGGGGGTAGTCCGTTCCTGACTTTGCAGCAAAACAACTGACTCCTGCATGAAAGCTCATCGAAGGAATTCATTTGTTTAGTCAATTACCAAAATTTGGATGATTTTGAATATTCACTTGAAAAGTTATCAAAGAACAACATTTTTCATTTTGTAACTTCGAGGGCCCGTAACTTGGTTACGAAGACTTTTAGGAAAAAAAGTTATATGAAGTACTGGTGATATTTTGACCACATCTATACATTCCCGAGAGGAAAAGAGGAAGTCCAGAGACACCCTGTATAATGTTTTTGAGATCAAGTATAATAATTCCTTGATACGGCTTTAACTCATGTCATCAAAATAATTGAAATTTTCTGTGAAATATTATTTCTTTTCAAATACGGTGAGACAGGTAGTATAAGGACTTTTAATTAGAAGTTGTTCAAGCATGAAACCAATCAGTCACTGGTTTCGGAGAATTCCAATATTTACATTCCCTTATAAATACTCAGTGTTTTGATTTGGGTAATTAAAATAATCTAACATTATGGTGGAATTCTGTCCGTAAAAATTTGTGACCTTGCCAACTATTCGTCACGGATCTTGAAGATTTCTGATATTACCATCCCTTTCAAAAATATTCAGGGTGGAAAGTATTTGTTGGGAAGCCCTGTATACCTGTTCCCTTTCAATGCAAGTTTGTGTGGTTCGAAAAATAAGTCGTACTCTAGTAATTGGTATTTCCCTAGCACTCTACATGGCTCAGCGTATTCATCTACGGTACCAATATCAGATATTCGTTAGTCAGTTTCTATTCGCACGTCAAAGACTCAAATAAGTTCTGCTCAAAATATCCAACATGGATTTGCCGAAGAGGAAGGGTATTTCGACCTGATTTGGAATTGATCCGCTCGGTTCATCCTTCTCTCGGTAAACGAACAAACTATATTCGTTTTTAGATATGCTGAAGCAAACAAGTGAATGCCCATCATTTAGGGCCAGTTTTTCAATACAATCATAAATGAATGGTCAGATAGATGAAGGAAATGGGAGGGTGCTCGTGAGTGATAATTGGCAGATATAAGGATCAAAACTATTATTTTTATCTGACAGATATCTAGCATTGAAAAACCGGTGGTTGGGGTGGTAAATGTAGGAATAAATGTCGGTCTGAAAGAGATAAATTTGCTTATGTAAGGAAGATAGGGGCAGATATTTTCAAATTTATTTTGGTAACTGACGAGCTGTACCTAAACTTAAGTCTTTGATCTGTGGTGAATAGTCTATCTACATCATCGTATGGGTTCATAAATATCATTAGAGAAAAACAATATCTGGGAATATTTTCTTCAGGTGTAGTCTATTGAAAAAAAAAACAACAAATCCTAGACCTACCGAAGGCGTAGACTCCGAAATCGTCGGCTGGCTACCCTTCTTGGAGAGCCTGTCGTGCCCGTTGGCGCCCAAGTTGTTGTCGACGCTCTGGCTCGCCTTCACGCGGGCGCTCCACACCTTCTTCACGCTGTCGATGAACCTCGACCCGGGGCCGGAGTCGCTCTTCGGCGTGCCCGGGGCCAGGTTGGCGTTGCCGCCCAAGAAATCGGCCGTCTTCTGCTTGAGTTGGTCGGTGAGGTTTTGCAGGAGCGAGGTGCGTGTCCGCAGGCCGAGTTTCGCGAACTTGTCCGCTTTGTAGCAGGCGTTCTCGGCGTTGATCAGCTTCGTCAGCAGGAATTCCTTGAACTCGGCGCCGTGCCGGAAGATGGCGGGCGTGGGCAGCGTCGGCCCGAAGAACGGCACGTCGTCGCGGGCCGTCACGCTCACCTTGTATCTGAAAGAATTTGGAACTCGTTTAGATTATTGTCGATGTGCTTTTCGCATAGTTCAGTCAGTTGGGAATGCTTCATTGTCATCTAGAATAATTTCTGTCGACAAAGCGTACCTGAATCTAGGAAAATATAATAGGTATACAGTATGAACAAAAATCAACAAAACATAACTTTATAAACGAAACAAATAAATAATGTAAACATAAATACCGCAGCCAGATAAGAATCCATGTCAGATAATTTTGAAATATGATAAAATTTCTGTTATTACCGTAAAAATATTGTATAAGAGAAATAGCATAGTTAGCCAATGCCTGTGTAAAAAGCATTTGAGTATAATAACAGTATAATGTCGATATTTCTATTCACTTGTCGATATTACAACAAAGTTTGTTTTCTGCTTTTGTGAAGACTGAAGTACGGGAATATTTCTGTTCGGCAGTTTGACCTGAATATGGACAGAAAGCTATGCTTCAAAATATCATTTTCCTACAGCCGCTTCATGATGAATGAGCTCATTATGATAGATTTTTCATACGGATACAGATTTTTAATCAATTGGAAATCCATTTCAGTGGCAGAAGGCTACATTGAAAATTCGGAATAAAATCAGCATTTCCGTTACAATATTGAGATCTACTGGGACTAGTAATAATGGGATAAATGTAAAGGATTCTTCCACTTCTAGAGCAGTGGGATCTGGAATAAACTTTTCAAACTGCCCTTGAAATAATCTTAATATTTTTGAGAAATCGGATTAATTACAATTTTCATGTTCAACATAAATATAAATAGAATGTTTATAGTTTTCCTATATCCATGGTAATACCCAAGGTAATAACATTGATTACAATTATGTGATTTTTTTTCAAAGAAAAACGAGTGAATATTTCAATGTGTTCAATACAAATATAAATATAATGTAAATAGTTCTTCCTTATTTATCGGGCGTAGAAAAGATAGCATATGCAACTCTCATGTAATGGTTCTTACATGATCTTTGCATAATATACTATTATTTCCTTGTGTGGTTTTTCATTTTTAAGGAGTATAAAAGAGTACTTAGATTATGTCGATTTGCTTTTTCGAAACAACTGATTTATAATAGAATTTGAAAATTTAAAAAATGCCACAACGAATAGTAATCGAGAAGTTTATATGAATGTGACTATTCTTTTTCATTAAACTTACCCAAGAAAAAAGTATGTTGACTGGCGTATGCTTGAATCTGAGAGATGATTTTTCAAATACAATTTGCATATTTCTTTCTCCAGAGCTGATTCTCCTAAGCTGATTTTTAACGATATTCATGTAGTTAAAGACTTTAAAACCTTGTTCGCTCATCATGTTTTGACAAGACCGATTGAAATTTTCAGAGGAAATATCATATCGTAAGACCACGACGACAAAAGGTTTTCTAGTTTTGTTGGATCAGGTCGAATAATTACCATCAGCAACAACCTCGCGAATGCAACTTGCACGAAAACATCAATAAATCAGACGCAAAGTGCAATTTGCAACGTAATAAACCGAAACATTTTTACGGCGGACGTCGGGGTTAGTAAAAGCTAGAATTATAATTTTATGGGCGTACATATTTCACAACACAACGCCAACTGATTTCATCTAGTATGCGTCCGTTGGCGTGAATAGCGACTTAGCGGCTGCACGCCGCCATTTCAATTTCCCTTCCTGATGGCCTATTTTCCACGAAAAATTACGTTATTGATATTCGCTTCGGCTAACGATACCGATTTGATTAGATGCGAGAAAAAGTTGTTGCCCCCATTTTCTATAGAGAAACTAATTTCGGTAAATGTGCACGAAAGCCGGGGATATTAATCATTCTTGCTGCTCTTCCCTTTAGCTTATTTCATGGGTGATAGTTTTTGGCATCGAAGAAGCCGTTGGAGATGATGTATTATAGAAGATAACGACTTAATATGTTCGAAAACTTGAAATTATCTGACTTTCAAACTTTACAAACTAAGTACACTTCTTTTATTGCAGCTGATAATTACATATTGTTTTCAGTCAAGTATCCAACATAGGTAAGCTTTTTGATAGAAGTATCGAAAAGTAAATTTTTATGGATTCGAATAGACATTATTTTCTCAATACGAATATAAAAAAAAAAAAATGTTAACAAAACTTGTTAACAAAAACGAAAACGGATTTAGTTTCCGAAACGTGAACAAAGATTTTCGAATTGAATGCAAATTGTGATAGACCAGAGAATTTGACAATATTTTTTTTTAATGCAGATTAACACGAAAGGGAAGCCCTGTGATGTTCAAAGAACACCGCGTGAATCAAGGGACAGGAAATACGACTTAACATTTACTTTGAATTTCTGAAGTTTGTAAGCCTCAGGAAAAACATCTTTTGGCAAGGAGTTCCAAAGCTCATCTGTTCTATTGAAAAAAGATCCCTGAGCGAGAGAGGTTCGACAGGTTTCCAAGTTCACAACAAAGGGGTGGAAATTCTGTACTCGTCGAGTCATCCGTGTAAATATTGCCAAGGGGGAAACGATTGATAACAATTCGGAAGAGCATCGACCGTGAAAGTGTCTATAGAAGAGAGACAAGTCTCCGACCCTTCTACGATGTTCCAATGAAGTGAGAGAGTCTGTGAGCGAAGAATCACCACGAAGACGAATTGCCTTTCTCTGAATAGACTCGAGAACCTCAATGAATGTTTTGGTGCCGAACTCCACACATGAGAACTGTATTCCATGACAGGTCGTATCTGAGCCTTGTAGATCATAAGCTGACTAGAAGTGAAGTTTTTTTACTTTATATGTTCTTGTGTTTTTACTGAGTGTCAGATTCGAGTTTAACGAGAGATTATGATGGGATTTGACACGCTCAGTGATGGTCTAACAAGGGTATATTTTTATGTGATTAGATTCAAAATGAAGATTTCGGTGGCATTGATGAAATTATTGTAATCGTTGCATAAAACTACTTTTTGCTGAGTTTGATATCAACATCTATTAAAAAATATAACTCCATAAAACAGAGTTTCGAAATGTGGTAACTTTCCTCAATCTGTGACAAAAAGTTATTAACAAATATATAAATAGGAAAAGGAGTTCAAATAATAATGAATGATAATGAAATTCATTCATCTCGAAAAACATTTATAGCTTATAAACACGCCCACATAAATACATAAAATGGTGAAATAGAACCGCACATGACGAGACGAGAAAGAAAACAGAAAAATACCATCGATTTGTTTAATGATCTATATAAATGAACTCTATCTATCATCATGATAAAAAAATTCTTTTAGATCGTGCTTGAATTTTTCAGTGCTCTATTGAGTCATCGATAAAAAACTCAACTTTTCATGGAGATTTTGATTTTGTTTCTGGAAAAACGAAGAAATCTAGGACAGGTGTTGATTTGAACTTTTTTTCCTGGAATATGGACAAGACATCACCCTCTGAAATTAAAGTCACCACTTAACTTGGAACTACTCCTTTATTCGATAATTAACCTGTATAATGGACCATTACCGTTGCTGAAGCTTGAAATTGAAATGATGTTAGATTAATTCAATTCTCCTTTCACTAATCGTGACAAAAATAGAGATGATCATAGAAGAATTACACGAACTCATATGATTTTATGCCGAAGAACCCAACAAAATTTCTCTCTGGGATAACGTTCGATCGACTTAAATGTCTCACATGGAATTGTTCCTCACCATTATGTTTCTTCAATTAAAAAAATAAATAAAATAAATGAGTCATACTTCATTATCATCAAACACCTTTGATATGTAATACTGCTGTATACATCTATAGAACTAGCGTGTGTATGATGTATCATCAATCGGCACACCTGTGTCTGTTGGATCGAGGCTCCTGTATGGTATCGCGTATAGTTCTGCGAGGCTAATTGAGAAAAATCCGAAATCGATATATGCATTATTGGAAGTTCGTTTAGCACGCAATCCGTTTAATAGTGTAAAGCGGGTCAGAAAATCCGCAGTAATAATATAGGACTTGCATTATATAATCTATACACAGGGTGATCCAATTAATTTCCGCCTCGAAGGTTTCTACAAATGAACACTTCTTATGAAATAGTGTTGTTTATAGTGGATGTCAATAACTAAGAATATTTTTATAATCGTGCATGTGAAATACAGAACGGAATATGAATCACTATTGTTTTTGCACTTTCACACATATAAAGAATACTTCGAATCAATAGTACAGATTTTTATTCAGGACACGCCACTTATATCCCGACTGCACCAAGTTTAATCGGTTGAAATGTGTGCTGCACTTCCATGATTCTCGAAATTTTGCTTAGCAAATGACTTGAGTGTATGATAATTTGATGAAATCCCGAGACCGCAGGTCGAGGGATTTTATTTTAAATTATTATACACGAAAGCATTTGCTTGAAAGCAAAATTTTGAAAATCATGGAAATGCACACATTTTGGTCGATTGAACTTGGTGAAGGAGGGATAAATGTTAAGATTATTTCCAGAAAACATGTAAACTCAGGAAACATCAAAGTCGAACACAGGAACAATATAGCACCAGAGATAGTACCTGAAAAGTGATCCAAACGCCCGGTTTATTTCGAACATTTTAATCGGTTAAAAGGTCTAGTGCATTTAATCGCTGTAAAACTCTGTAAAAGCAGTCTAGCCTTCAACTGTTTCATCGTTTATTCGCATTGAGGGAAATAATCATCCAAAAAATACACTAAGACGGATCATTGACGGGATATGATTGCATTCATCACAACCTGATTTTTACCAAACACCTTGTATTTTTTTTATTTATTTTATGCGTAATTCATTTAATGCTACATAAGTACAAAATGAATATATACCCTTTTCTTTAAAATATTATTTTTAGGTAATAATGTTACATTTTTTTTATTGGTAGCATGATTCAAATCAATTCTGAAATGTAGGTGTGGGAAGTAAACTGAATATCCAGTTTCTCTTCGGGTTATAGTTTCATTTGAAGACCTCTCTTTTAAATTTAATTATTGCTCTGAAAACTCCAAGTGTGGCATTTTCGAACGAAGAGACTGAACAATTTTAATGCAAGCATAAAATTCGAAACCGTCTCGTCTTTTTATTGCTGTAGGATGGTTGAGTGTAATTAAAATGAAGAAAGTACAAACTGGATGAATATCGTATATCCATCCAGTTGGATGATCTCCAAATGAGGTCTTATATTTTGGAAAAAATATATGACGGGTCATTTTTATATTGATATAATTTTCAACATGATATGTCTATCGGGGTGAATACAGGATGTTAGAAAGTTGGTTGCGAAGCTTAAGGGGGTGGTAGCTAGTCTTTTGAGTCAAACATATCTTATACGAGGTCTGTTCATTATTTCATTATTGCAACTTTCGTGTTTTTGGTTGCTTCTAAAATTTGACTTCAACTAATCGTGCACCAGTGGTGTGACAATATTATCTGGTTTTATTTTTGTGATGTGACATAGTAAAAATTCCGTTAGAGCATGCTTCTAATGACTCATCTCTAGTAAGCTCAAGAAATGAAGGTTAATGTTTTCAGTCGATAATTTATCTCAAAACTAGTAAACACAAGCTCTTGAATGAGCTTCTGAAGGGATTCCTAGAAACCTGGGATATTTGTAAAAAAATCATTTAAAAAGAGAAGAAACCCGAAAGATCCCTATTTTGAATCAATTCATCACAATCATTTATTCAAAAACTACACTCCCAGAAATAGTTATTTCTATAAGACTCATACAAGCTATTGAAAAAACATGAACACTTCATTTTACAGAGGTCTAGTTCAATACAATGAATAAACTAATTTATAAAATATTGGAGTCCATCTTTGCATTCATTGAAGTTTAATCTCGTGAAGTATATGAAAAATTGATTGCATTAATTCATTCTGATATATATATATATATATATCCACATCCACTGAATGATAATCTTATTGATCTTACTATAATTGTCACTTTCCCTATACGAAACATTGTAAAATGCTATTTTTCATTATTATTCATGTCCTGTGTATTAGGATTCCTCATCAGGTGTGATGCTTACGGATAGATTCACAATATCAGTCAATGAAATCTATTTTATTTCTGATTCCAAATATAAATGTCTTCATTATCGACATTAAAAGAAATAGCTTCAACTATGTGTACCCAGTTTGAAAAGCTTTTGTATTAGGTAGAAGGCTCCAAGTATGTTTTAGAGCAAGAAACTGTCAACAGGATTAGGCAAGGTGGAATTTATATTCATCTTGATTTCCGCAAGTATTTCTCCAGCAATTCACTTATATTGAATAACAAATAAGAAATCTGAAAATGGATCCCATCATCTTATCTTCCCTCTGCTCCATCAAAAGACATCAATAAGAAGAACCGAAAAATAATAATAATAATAAATAATAATAATAATAATCGAATCTCACCTTGTGTTCGGCGTATTCGGATCGATGACTTGCACAGCGATGAAGGCGTGCAAAAAGTGCGACGCTATCATGTCCGGTGTGAACGTTGTGTTTTCCTCTTGGAAAACAATCGCCACAATGTCGTTGCCGATGTGCCTCTTCCTCTGCAGCTGCTGCGGATCGTTTTCGGTGTACGGCAGCAGCGTCGAAACGTGGAACATGATCTCCCGTTCTTTGAACACCTCGTAGACGGCCGTGTCGCCCGTGTGGCCGTTCTGGATGTCCAGGCCTCCCCTATATCTGAAATGATAGAAAAAATAAACAAATAAGAACACAATGTTTCACCGAATCCGAGCTGAGTTCTTGTCCAGGGTGTACCTACTTATCCCTAAGGATAAGAGATAGACAGGTCTGTGTTCAACTATGATCTTGAACAAATGGCCAGGATGATAGTTGTTTTCCAGCAAATCCTTGATCAAACCCTAAAATGGTGGTGAAATAAAGGTGATCAAATTTGTTTTCATTTATTTCCCTCGTGGAACCGTGCTAATGAGAATATGCTTACAAGAAACCACACAAGATATACTCTGGAAATTCATTTCTTTGAGAAAGGGGAATAATTTTATATAGGTATAGGATTATACCCAGGATTCAATCTCAAGATCTACAATTTACACGGTAAAAAAGGTGTCTTTTAACTAATAGTCTAAACACAATAGCACGAACTGTAAACGCGAGGACAGGAATTGAAATACGAATAGAATTCCATATGAACTCGTAGATTGGACCATTGGTGTCAGAGTGAAAATCGTCATTTTGTGAAATTACTGAATTTGAAATAACGTGAGTTCAATAAAAATCATTTTGTATCATCTTTTTGAGTGGAATAACTTCCTTTTAAAGGAAATCCCTGTATATATGACATGATATCCCAATCATGGAAGGACAGGTTAGGTTCCCAAGCAAACGATTATTCTGGCTTACATCAGATTCATAACCCACCAAGTAAATCCAGTTTCGTAACAAAGCCAATCAGTTTATTTGGTGAATGATTTTTGAGAAAGCGGCGAGAAAGGCACAAAATAGATGCTCTGTCATTTCATCATTTTCCGAACAGAGACGGCTCCATGATTCTGTGACAGTCCAACTCTCTTCAAATGATGAATCAAAGGACAGTTCAGGAAGTGTAGTTCATCCTTGCTGATCTAAAACTTGTTTGGTGTATTACTTTGATTGATAAATAATTTCCTTGGAGTGAAAAATGCTGGTAGATTCGACCAGAAGTCTAGAACTCTTCTTGAAGTCCAAATGTTGAGTGTTTGTTTTCAATGCAAACTTTCGACCCCCCCCCCCCCCCAATATGGGAGTTCGCAACATCGTAACCTTCCAGGAGTGTATGATCAGGAATCCAGACCACAGATAATATATCAAGTCTTCCCATTGAAAATACTTTTTTCGAAAGATCAAAATCAGTTTAGACGTTTTTCCGTGAGAGCTAAGTGCTTTCAGAGCCGATTGGCTATTCGAGAATAGTTTTATAGTTCTAAGGTTGAGATCCATCAATCTCCCACAATGGCGTGAATCTCCTTTAGAAATACGATCGCCTAAGACCCTACGCAGGTTTACATTTCTGTACTGATGCACTAAGTAGTCCTTCTTTTGGATTCCATTGGATAAAATATGTTTGGAACAAAAAAGGGAAAGCGCTATATCCAGATTTTTTTTCATAGATCTCAATCAGAAACTGGTGCCATATGATAGAAGTTGAAAGGAAATGTTATTCCCATAACATGTAAAATTCAACAATGTTTAGGATGTCAAAAGGGATTGGAAAAACGACCTCTCAAATCATGTAGAAGCAATAAGAAGCAGCAATAGCTCGAGCTAAGATTCATAGTAGTGTATCCACAAAGTGAACGAATTGCTAAAGTACCTTGACCGAGGTAGCCAGTAAGAATCATAAACGAGCTGATGCTCAAGTTGTCCCAAAAGAATAATCAATAATATTGAACCAGTGTGGAAAAAGATTTAGAATAGCATAAAAATATCTGAAGGAAGCTGAAGCTCACTACACATATGGCGGCATTGAAAAGTTGGTGTTCAAAAACATATATGACTAGAAAACTTCTTGAGGTTCTGACTAGGAACACAAGAACAGACTTTACCAAATTTTTAACCATGATGGTCATTAAAGAAGATAGGTCCGCAAATCTCGTAACGGCAAAGTCTTCGAAAGCAAGTAAGGCATCACCAAACCTAACCTACCCTTTGTGATCCTTGAGCTGTATCCTCTGGCCGAGCAGCGACAGAAAATCGTCGAACGCCGGCGTGGTGACGTTGTTGCAGAAGAGCTCCTCCTCGTCCATTTGGCCGAACTTCTGGTAGAGCACGCCGAACTTGAAGTCCTTCACCAGCACGTGCTCGTCGTACTCGGCGATCAGTTGCGACGCTTGCGGATGCAGCACCGGCACGAAGTTCTTCGCGTTAAGTTGCTCGTTGAGGATGCACGCCATCTTGGCGGGCGAGGGACTCGGGTCCAGGCAGGACGAGGGCACGATCTCGTGCATGGTGCCGGTGCAGAGTCGCAGCAGGATGCGCGTGTGCTCCTGGTTGGCGACGTTCTCCGTCTTGATGGAGAGCAGCACGGGGCCGAGCTGTTCGTCGTGGCCGATGAGGGTCGAGTGCTCCTGGAATAAATATAAAGAGTAAAGTGAGACCAGAACTCAGTAAGTGGTAGCCATTCAATTTGTTTTGAGCAGATTGCCACGATCCAGAAGAACATCTATTGAGTGGTACAGGTTCGAACCTGTATTGTCTTGAGAAAGTCACGGTGGAAATAACAGTAATTTTTACTTTAATTCCGAAAAAAAAAAAAAATGGTTTATGCAGCATTTTCTTTCAAATTACGTACAAGCTATATTCCCGAATGTGATTGGATTAAACCACTAATTATTCAAAATAAAAAAGCTTGAATGTTTCGAACATGAAAATTTTTCTTATCAAATTTGAAGAACGAGTTGTATTCGGAGATATTATTCTTTGAACAAATAGAAGGGAGAACAATTCAGTTGATCAGTATTTCATTTACATAAGAAGGAAAGGAGAATAGGTGAAAATTTTACAAATTTGAAATGTCAAACAACGATGTATGCCCTCTATGATCCAGAAGAGATATGATGCTTACGCAGTGCATATGATAATGCTTGCCGACGGTACCAAGAGATGGCGTCACACCTCTCATTGTACAAGGTTGATAATTGAAAATTTCTTATGAAATGAAAATCGCGCCAGAAGGAACATAAAAAATAAAATCATTCGTTATGTCGTTGTATCAAAATCTTCATACAACGGTTTCTTCTCATACCACAAAAAATGAATTGTATTTAATAAAAACTAATTGCATGCCATCTTCATTTGAGTTCAGGAAACTTTAAATATTTGAATCGGTCGTTCGCTATATCTGTCATAAAGTTGGGGTTATGAGTTATTTACGTGTTTGAGTGTTCATTGAAATGTGTTGTTTATGTTATCATTATGCTGAAAAAGTGAAAAGTGAATGACTATTAATAATAAGGTAACTCTTCATTCATTATAATTTATATAAATATGAGCCAGTTCATTAGAATCGACGCGGTAAACCTTAGAGTTTTGACAGTTCACAGGTAAACAACGTTTTATCAAAAGGACCAGGCAGTTTTATCAGTATTATACCGAATGATTGGTCAGAATAACCATAGAATAACCCGTTACATTGGTTAAAATGCCAAAAACGTCACATTTTGACAAGTGAAAAAAATAATCAGATAAAATTTTCAAAAGCGCACTAAAAGGGGTGGACCCTTTGTCACCATTCATACTATTTTAATATTTTGCTATTTCTGGCCCCTTGGAAAGCATCGAGTAGCCTTGTGTCATGCACTTCTGGCATAGTTATAGAAAGCAAAATGGGGATATCCATTTTTTTTCTTTCAAAAAAAAATCAAAAGGTTTTGAAAATTTAGTAACATTTCTGTACCTACATATGTAAAATTAGCTAGTTGTGAAATTTTCTATCGAAAGGAATCATAGGTTACTAAAGTTCGCGGATAGTTGCGGGATTTTGATCAGAAAGGAAAGAAGCCACACTTGATAATAGAGTTAATCGTACTTTAGTTATGGATTCACAAGTGGTCACTTTTAAAAGTATATGCAAAGTATCTAATCTACAGTGTTTATTAAATAGCTAGGCAAAATGACGTTCTCCGGTAGAATTTTGTTTTCCAGGTTATGGTACTCTTAGAGCGAACCTGGAATTTTTTTGTTTATTATTTCGAGTGTAGGTGTGTGGTTATGATTGTTATAGTCAAAGAAACGGAATAGTGGTCGACCTTCACCCATCTGTTTACCTCTCGGTTTACCTGATGAAACATACTTTTTATAGGGTTTCATAAATAGACGAATACGCGTATAAAATGTGAAATGTGGTTCACACCTGATCAAAATTCCTATTTTTCGTTCTCCTCTGTACACTTTTCGGAAATTTGAAATTTTGACAACTCATATGCAAGTATTCTGCAATACACCAATTTTTATGAAGAATAAAATTTTCTGACAAATCGATAATGAAAAAGTTTCCCATATGGTGGAAATTTTTGAATCACACTGTATATAGTCTGGACCACATTTTAATAGGCAAGCCATTATAGTCGTATTCGTCTATTTATGAAACCCTATAAAAAGTCTGTTTCATCCGGTAAACAGATGGGTGAAGGTCGACCTCTATTCCGTTTCTTGGACTATTACGGGATACACAGAAAATAACTGTCAAGGTCCAGACGAATTACTTCATGAAGTGACTGAGCCGATGCTTTAAAAGAAATTTCAGCAGAGTCAATAATTTCCATAATTTTAAATCGATTCTAGAATGTATCGATCCCTCATTACCCCCCACGCCGTGCTAAATAATGAGAGCCCGTTTTCGCACCGTCCTCTGCAAAACGTGTCTCTAAAAATGCAACGAAGAACGCATGTGACACGATGCCAAACTATTTCCACCGCACGAAACAGATGTGGGTACGTGCCAGAATCCGTAAAAAGCATACTTTACGGCGGACACACAATGGGCTAGGCCGGAGAGGCAAGCACAATGCGAGCGCTCCGCATTTTTTTCGAAACTTTCTCGCCCACGCCCCCGTCTCCGTCCTTATTTTCGAATCGTTTTCATATTCCTCTCTTGTCTATTGTTGTTAGAACATAATGGACCGAAGGAGGTCACAGCGTGTTTGCAGTACGGAGGTGCTTTGCCTCATTCACTATTCAATTTCTTTTGATCTCCTCCTTCTCGAGGCGTTTTTATTCCACTCACGATGTGCACTTATATACGGGGTGATTTTTCTCTTATTTAATCCATATGCTGTAATGAAACTTATATTGAATATTCCAATCGTATCAGATGAGAAATTCTTGTACCACAAAGAACCACGTTTTGGAATTACACCAGTTATTAATAGAGGAAAAGATGGTTAATGAAAAATCAAGGTTGGAAGATTCAGACCTAGGAAGAATCGATCCATTACTAGCCGTATTCGGGTTCGCAATAAGTACTGTTCTAGGACAGTCAAAAATAGTCACCCACCCAATTAATGTAGATATATTCGCGACGAACTCTTCACGCCTCAACAGTCCAACTATTTCGAACCGTTCCTGAACTGTTTTTGTTGTGAACCCGAATACAACCATAATATCAACATTTCACTAGTTCATATCGGGGGATTGGAGCTGTTTTCATATTCAGATTCCTAAGATAAAAACCTCCTTTCATGAAGAATGTTGATAAATAAACTTGGAATGGAACGAATTTACTGAATAATTCGATGGCGTTTGGTATGAAAAATACAATTAATAACATTTTCCTACACTCGTACTATAATAATACACTCATCTGACCATATTCTGTTACATACTGAGATCCATTATGAAACGGAATGAAAATCTGTATGGTAACGGAAAATCTATATCATAATGAGCTAATTATGATACAGAATTTTCATTACGATACAGATTTTCGATCAATTGGAAATCAAATTCAGTAGCAGAAGGCTACATTGAAAATTGGGTTCAGAATAAAATCAGCATTCCCAATACAATATTGAACTACATTATTAAGACTTTGAGATTAGCAGTAGTAATAATAATAATAATAATAATAATAATAATAATAATAATAATGTTTATTTCAGAATCAAGAAAAGAAAATACAGAATATAATGAAATAAACAGAAAAATCACTGAAGATTGAAAGCTTGTACATGATTATCCTATACTAGTATAAAACAGCAATGTAATGTAATATAAATATAAATAAGGTGTAAAATACAATCAATAAGGTATAAAATACAATCACAAAAAAATACATGTCTATACAATAAAACCCTGTATAAACGCTTGAAACATTTCAGTATTCTTCGCAATGAGTAAAATGTCATAATCTGGGTGGTTTGTCGCCATTTCAGGTTCATAGTCATTATAAGATATAAGATATGAGGATAATTGTCATAATCAGGTAACATAGTGATCAATTTTTTCTTTGTCAGTTCATGAATTTTAAGTTTATTATGTCGTTGAATATGCTTCTTTTCCTACTAAACATCCATTTTTTGATATTTCGTTTAGATAATGGGAATGTTTTCATATTTTTCAACTCAGTAGGTAAAATATTATATAATTTAGGAGCCAGAAATTCTACGCAACGTTGACCTATGGTTTTATCACGTATTGGTGTATTGGCGTATTGGCATTGTCTTTAGTTCGTGTTTCGTAGCGGTGTTCGAAGGATTGTAATATTATTTTATTTTTGAAGATGTTCGGCAATATTCGTTCACAGAAAATTTGTCTGATATCGGAGATTTTATTTTCAGAAAAAAGTGAATGGCTAGAATATTGGTTGTCTTTTCTAAATATTATCCTGAGTATTCATTTTTGTATTATATTTAAACTGTATAAGTTGCTTTCCGCTACACCACCCCAACCCAATATTCCATAAGACAATTGAGATTTCACCAGCGCAAAATATAATGTTTATGAGTTATGTAAACTGAGGAAGTCGATCAGATATCTAAATTTGCTGAGTAAGCCTCTCAGTTTGTTTTTTACATGCTCGATATGTAAGTTCCATTTGAAATTCCTATCAATAAATTACACCTAGATATTTCGACTCAGTTTTTCAGTTATGATTGTGTTGTTATCAACTATTATGTGAGGAAAAAACCAGCGAAATGTGACCTCTTTGAGAGCCTGTCATGCTTCAATCCTCTGTCTAAGTGGCAAAATGATGATTTAGTGCTCTATTAGAGTAGTGGATTATTCCAAGGTGTGATTCTCCCACCTACTTCTACAATATTTTTCCTCATCTATCCATACGTTGCCAAAAATTTCAACCAGAAAAATGTAAAAATTTTACTTTGTGAACTTAGCAGCTTAGGCTGGGTTTTTCGATGATTTTCCACAGAAGACAGATTTCATGAACTTTATCAGTTGTTGAGTTATTTCACAACCAAATAAATTCCAGTATATAACTTAGTGATGGGGCCAAATCAAACTAAGATATGAAAAAAATTTGTTGTTTCATCTCAAAAAAATGTAAATAAATTCCAGTGGATTATCGGAAACCCAAATGATACCCCTATGAAATCGAAGGCTATAGCCATAGCGCCACAACTCTCAACCTAGGAAATTTTGATTCCATCTCTTCATGACTATACAAAAGTTCAAATATGTTTTCAACAACAACAACTTCTGAATCAAAGGAAATTTTTATTGAACAGTTTCCTGGCGTTGTCTAAATGTTAAACTAATCGTATTTGAAACTGTTTTAATAATTTCTTTTTTCATTTATCTTCTTCAACCTCACCCCATTCACAAGTTCTCAGGAAATTAATTAGATACATAATGGAGTTCTCGATCTCCTCGATTCAACTTCTCATCATCACAACAGAGAATAGGTTATAATTAAATTTTCATGGTTGGTCATTTGTTACCAGCTGACATACATTTCCACTTGAATATACTATTTGGGTTGGTTATAATTGAAAACGTCTTTCTTAGAAAATCATATTCAATGTAAGTTAGATCTGCAGATGCAGACAGTTTTCTTGGAATATCCAAATGAAACGCATTCAGAAATCTGTGTCATTTACACATGTGAACTAATCTGTTTCTCAGATTTGAAATAATACATCTCCTACCATCGTGTCGGATTTGCTCCAAACATTATCGAACGTAGTTAGATTCAAACATTTACTATCGATCCCGTAACCGTAATTAATCTTGAAGGATCCTCCATTAAAAATCAATTCTAGTACAGTAGCAGTTGTGGTATCGTGCTATCAATTTTTTATGGTTGTAATTTATAATTCGATTATGATATATTTTCTCAGCAGATAACAGTGTGTTTCATATCTTGAATCTTATATTTATTGACCTGTTGAGAAATTATTTAAACATTTTTAAGGAAGAGGTCGCAAAATAAGGGTCCTTGCATTCGACTCAGATTAAAATTATCATGGAAACTATGATAATAGGCTTATAAGTGGTGGCCAAAGTTCATTGTCAACTACTTCATCAATTTAAAGTGAAGTTTCTTGGTTTCGAGTACATAAATGTTATCGAAATGGGTATATAACACTTTCGACATGAAAAATTTTATTTCGACAAACTATTGAGAGTATATAATCCTGTATGCTCTGAAATTAGTTTTTGAATACAATATGCCCAAAGTGTTCGGTAGTCAAAAGGTAAAAATTCGAGGGGCTCAGGACTTGTGGTTCGCAGACTAAAAAGCGAGCTAAAAAGTAAACTTTTGACAGTTGGTTTTATGTCCCTTATTTTTCATCACAGAAAAAAAACACAGCCAAACATATATTTTTTCAGCCCAAACAATCAGTGGTTT
Organism: Zygogramma bicolorata; assembly: GCA_032362365.1. Classification (NCBI taxonomy): domain Eukaryota; kingdom Metazoa; phylum Arthropoda; class Insecta; order Coleoptera; family Chrysomelidae; genus Zygogramma; species Zygogramma bicolorata. The sequence continues at coordinate 1,081,786 of JAVJAQ010003898.1, forward strand.
TCCTTTTTTCAACGCTAAAGACTTCGAGTCAGAGATAAGTCTTCTTCAAATATCCATAACTTCATTCAGTTCAAACCTAGAGCATACAATGGACAATTTATTTCTTTTTTTTCATCATGAATATTTTTTCGATAAAAAGCGGAATTTTCGTAGGTTTCCATGTTAGCCCTCATTTGACCACTATTCACTGCTCTTAAGTGAAAAGTGTCAATGGTAATAGCGAATCTGATAAAAAAATTCTCCATAAAATGTATAAATCGCGAAGAAGTAGTGTAGGAAACAATATAGCCGACGACAGCCGAGACCAAATCCTGTGGCATACTGTATATTTCTCAGACGATCCCAGTTTCTAACCCCATTATCGTGTTGTATGGTGATTTATTGAAATCATCTCCGAAGTGAATTCCCCCGACCACAGTTTCAACCAACAATTTCCTAGAGTATAATCAACGATTCATTAGCATACGGGGGCACGGCCCTCTGCATTGAAATACGTTTGATGAATCGACATTCGATCCGAGCCCCAATTATTCATTATTGCACATACAGGTGGAGACGAAGTCAATTGGCATCCACGGTGGAAAGTAGAAACTTCGTGTTTGTACCACGGCACAAGTGGATAAAATACTGGAAAGATTGAATGGTTTGATATTAATTTGCACATATACTTGACGAAGTTCCCTTCAACATAGATGAAGCTCAATAAATTTCTTGTGCTTTTTCAGCAACGATCGTTCGGGGATGTTCACTACAATAATCGAAGGTTGGGGAGGGGGAAGGATTGAAGGTTCAATCTTGAGACATCTCTACCGATTCTAATTCAATATCACCTAGCGATCAGCTCCGGCTTCGCACGTATGAAAAATGGATATTGTGGGTTCTCTCTGAGAGATAGACATACCACTGCGGACTTTCCTGTATACCTTTTCAACCTGTACAATACCGTAGTACATTATTTTGAAATATCTCGTAGGGTTCAGCCAGCTTTTGCAATGTAAGTGCAATTTACGACACACAAGAAACCTCATTGTTTCTCTATTATACTTTGAATGTATACATACATACATACATAACCTTCCTCTTGAATCACTCTATCTATTAAAAGAAAGTAGTTTTAAAGATCTAAGCATACAGCGGGGAGTGACTTTTTTAATACTATTTACTGGTAGCGATCGTAAGTCACCAAATAATAGTATATTATGCAACGATCGTGTAATGATGGTTATTAATATATGAGCATAAACCGGGATACGAAACGAGCCGAAGGTGAGTTTCGTATGGTTTATGCGAGTGTATTAATAACCATTACATGAGAGTTGCATACGCTATTTTATCTACACCCAATAAATAATGAAGAACTAAAAATATTATAATATTAGGTATTTATATTGAACACAATAATGGTAGGTAATCAATCGTATTTCTTTGAAAAATTCTACAGAATTATAATTAATGGTATAACCACGGAAAATACAACAATGAGAAGAAAAAAAATGAAAAAAAGTCTTTGCCGAGGTCTGGAATTGAACCCGGGACGTTTGAGATCACTGCCCGCGCCGCTGACCACTCGACCATGAAAGCACAGTCAACATGAATGAAAATAACAACATATGTGTTGCATTTGTCAAATGAAAAATATAATCCTTCGGATTGTATTTTTTTCTTGTCTAAGACATCTGTGGAGGAGTCGCTGGTAATTCTTCTATATCACTGCTATAAGACATTTTCATTCGATTATCGAAAATTGACTGAATTCTTCAAAAATTCAATACCTACTGATTTTGACTTGACAAATGTCAAAATGCAAAGCTTGCACATCATGCTTGATTGAAAAATAATGGGTTTCTATTGGTTGAAAATCTGTATCGTAATGAAAATCTGTATCGTAATGAATTTCATTATAAAACGGGTGGTGGGCATATAAATGTATTATTAGAGTACGGGTGTAGATAAAAATATTTACCTTTTGATCTGTTCACACTATTAGGGATTTTTGGTATCGTTATAATAAGACGTTCTGAATTATTGGGGTATTTAAACGTATTTTAAACTCAAATTTATTACATTCAGTGAGAAGGTTGAGATTTGTTCCGTAGTGTTCTTAGTTTGTAACCTACCACAATCTGAAAAAATAAGAATTAATATTGGAATCTATACAATTGCAGAAGGGCAGATTCCGCTTCCGTTTCAAAACTTATACGCAAATTCTTGTACAAATCCAAATATCTCTTGTAGGTAATCTACGTAATTGACATTGGTCAAATATTTCAAATTTGACATAACGTTTGGTCCTTCAGGAGGGGTAGCCATCCGCGATCCATATCAAGCGAACTCATAGATATGCATTCTTCACCAGGCAGCATGATGAAACCAGATTACTTTAATTTTCATTTCCTGCCATTGCTCTCTTTCGTCATCATTTTAGTGTCGTTCCATTCTACTGTGTGATCTCCATCGGCAGTAAGAATGTGTTCTGATAATTGAGAACCACCTATCTGTCTGTTCCTGATGTACATCTTGTATTCACTTTTTCGACTTCCAATGGTCGAGACGTTTTACCGATATATTTTTGACCGCACGAACAAAGAATTTGTTAATAAATACAATTTTTTGTGTTTTCCGTTGTGTTACTTTGGTATGTGTCGGTGTTGACCCTAAAGTATTTGTTGTTTTAAATGTTGTTCTAACATTATACCTGTTGCCGATCCGTTTTATCTTTTTTATCTGTTCCTAGTTTCATCTTTTTTGCAGAAGATACTAATTTATTGCTGTTTGTCGAATCCATAACAGGAGTTCACTAAGGTCGATTACTTCTAATGAACAATAAGATAAATATAAATGAAAGTGAACTCATCTTTTTTCTTCCTCTTCACATTCGAACTTCAGAGTGCCGTTGACTTCTAAATATTTTTATTTTATTGTAATGCATAGCCGAGCGCATCAAAGACATGTGTCTCGTTATGAAAAAAATATTTTTATAACCGGATGCTAGGCATGTTCGGGAAGAAACATGAACATGCAACGGAGAGTGAAAACAATGGATCATTACACTGATGTCGTACATAGAAATCGATAGGTTCGTTTCGTTATGACGTATGACGTGAGAATAGATTCAGAACATCAACGAAACAAGATGAAATTATTTTTATTGTTGAATTTTGTGCACTCGACCACTGGCAGGCATTCGAAAGAGAATAAGAGAGAGTTCATCTTGTGAACCCAGTATTCTTTTTTCACGTGTCCATCAAACTTCCTACAAAGATTAAATACCGAACATTTATATTTCCTTTTCGCATTGAACTTAACATTGAACAACTCTGGTAGCAAAAAGATACATGCACTCTCCTGAGTATTTTTTAGAAAAGTTCTGTTTTTTCAGTCCTTCAATGTGCGTGAAATGATGTTATCGAAATAAAGAACGAATCAAGGATGCTTTGAAATTGATTCCGTTCAATAGTGAAAAGTTCAAAGCGGATACAGGAAGTGAGGAAAACGGGAAACCGCCGAATTTAATGACTTGCACTCGACAGCAAAACAGGTACTTGAACCATAAAAAAAAGAAACACCTGAAGAAGCAAGCGTCTGTGTACCAAAGAATATTTCACATCCGCTCGAGTTGTTTCTTTAACGATGCTGAAAAGTGTCAAAACCACAACGGCCCATTGTTTCCATGAGAATGGGAAATTTCTCACAGAAGTGGCGAGAACAATACTAACGATACCCCCGTTAATCACGGTCATAGCGCGTCGAGATGCAATCTTTCTCTCGTTCCATATTAATTTGAAACGATTCATTAGCATATAATGCAATACTAAAAAGCTCTAAACGATTCGTTGAAGTAACAGACCTAAATGACGGGCAGTCCAATTTCGTAGCCTCAAATGGAATTGAATAACGATTTCATCAGCATGAGAGATCGTTGACACTTCCCGGTTCGAAGACATTTCTGGTACTAGATTCTGGACGCAGAAGATAATTGGCCATAGATTTGGAGCACTTCTCTCGAAGGATTATTCCTATTTTGGAACAAGACCGCACTGTTGACTTTCATACAACAGGACTGAGAGATCTCAATAAAGCCATATTTTCATAAATTTCGAACCCTATGGAACCCCATAAAATTCGTTACGTTTTCGGTACATATCGTTTCCATTGCGCCATATGAAATGTAGAACAAAGTAAAGTTTCGGAAGCTGCTGCTTATATGAGCGGTTCTATCGTTGAATCAAACTCAAATGAAGTAAACGAAGCTACTGAGAATTGGTGGCAAATAGTTGAATTCAGTTTGTTTGGATGACAGAGTTAGTGAAGAATGCTATTTTTGAAATGTACAACTCAAAACAAAGCAACTTTTGGAACATGCAAAAAACGAAATCACTAGGGTGCTGATAGTAAATATTTTCTATATTGTATATATTTCTGCAGTGAAAATGTCCCCACCGTTCGCTGAAAAAATCACTGGCAAACCACTTCGTAACTGAACTGATTGTATAATTACAGAAAAAAATATGACAGAATGGTGAATAAGTTTGGAATGAAAAGATACAACTGAAAGTTTTGGTGGATTGTGGATTTGCTTGGTAGCGGTTTCAATAACAACAACAAACTAGAAAAGGTGTTCAAATCGTGGGCCTTGGTGGGAAAAGTTTCAGTTTTTGACGAATTTAGTTTCTGATTTGGGCCAAAAGATATAGATGACAGTTTTTCAAACAAATGAAGTCCCGATGATATAAATATTATTTCTTTGAAAGATGTTTTTTCTGCAATTGGCGATTTTTTATTAGATTTGGTGAATTCGTGTTCAATGAATGGCTGCGTTCCTGAGAATTTGAAAATCAGTACCATTATTCCAATAAGAAAGGTGTTGCAATCGAATCGAGCAGAAGATTTCAGACAAATAAATATGTTACCAGCAATAGAAAAAATACTAGAACGTGTCGTTCACACACAAATATTTGATCATGTTGAAGACAATGATATACTCTTACCTTTCCAATCGGGTTTTTCAAAAATTGGAAATGATAACATTGAGATGACAGAAAAATTTAAATCTTGGGAATATAGTTGACTGTGATTCAAAATTCAGTCATCACATAGATTACATTTGTAAAAAAAATTCTAGGAAAATTGGTTTACTCAGTAGAGTTGGCAAAAGTGAATCTTCGAGAAAATTATTGTACGATACCACATTTCACCCCATTTCACATTCTGTAGTACAATTTTATATATTTCTTCACAAACCGATAGAAATAGACTCCAAGTATTACAAAATCGGGCTATGAGAGTGATTTTGAGATGTGATAGTTATGAGCGAATAGAGTATGCTTGATAAACTTGAATGATTGAATATCGAACAATTTTCAATATACCAAACGCTAATTTTCATCCCGAAAATAAATAAAAAGTTATTTATATTATTTCAACGACATATTGAAAAAATTCAATGAAACGCACACTCACAATACTAGGGGACAAAATAATTATATATTGAATCAAAATAACCTGAAATCAACGCAAAATTCAATTTTTTCCAAAGGAGTCATTGAATATAATGAATTATCAAACGAAATCAAAAATTTATATAGAAGTTTGCTGTTAAAAAGAAATATTTGAATATGAATTGAATATCAGATTATCTACATGGTAATTGATTTTATATAGGTTAATTTGTAATCTAAATCTTTGAGATAATGCTGTTGAAAATCTTCGAAAAAATATTATTTATGTTGAGTTATCATGAAAGATTGTTAAATAGCTATCGAGCTGAATAAAGTTGTTCTACTCTATTCTATCCCCCTGTGATATATGAGGCACTGATTTCATCTGAAGAATATTATCATGAATGCAGTCCATTTCCTAAATATACTTTGATAAGGCTATCGAAGGCAATTTATCTCATCTGGAATACAGGAACTCGTTGACTTCTTTCGAATACAAAGTGATAATTTGTATTTGTATAGTATACTAGAAATTTTTTCGAACTTTCTGTTCCCTTAATATAATATGATTTTACTTCAGGTGTGAAACGAAGTCTTCGAAAAATAGTAGTAATTTTTCTATTGAATTGTGCCGATGAATTTATGGGTACATGTAACTAGTAGTACATGGTTTTCTTCTTCTCATTGGTACCTATCTTTACAAGTACATAGACTCTAGTCATAGTGATACGCATGATCGCACCTGATGAAAGGCAATTTGTCAAACACCGGCCTTAAAAAATTCATAGTCGTATGAGCGACCATCAAATCGATCCTATCGATACTTTTTCCTATGCACGGACATTTCTTTGGTACCTATCGAGAATCACAATAAAATTACAATCTCCCGTTGGGCAAGAGAGTAGAGTCTTATCTTTGGAGGCACGGCTACGAGAGTGAAATCGTGCGCGACGACGGAAATCAATTTCATTTTTCGAAATTGACGTTCTTTTTTTTTTCGTAAGTTGTGCGCCGCAATAAGGCATTTAATTCTGTGAGATTATGTACGCTGGATGAACGTGCGAGTCATAGGACACGTTTTCTTGTATAGCGACACGGTTATTTTCTTTGAAGAATGTCAAATATTTACCTGATAACCATGTAGACAATTTGGAGAATACCTTACTTTCGAATTAACTGATAACTTGATTCACAATAATTATTTATTCACGACTAATACATAATGTAAGTATTATACTTATGGTTTCTGCAGTATAAGGCCATATATCAATCCTTTGGAAATAATGGCGATGGAATGAAAGTAATACTCTTCATTTCCTTTTGTAGTCCTATCACAAAATTTCTCGAATTGAATATGAATATGGAAACGATTTAACCAAACACCAAAGTGTCAGTGTCAAACGAGTAGGTAGTGTTTGTTTATTTGTATTGAGATGAATGAAACATTTATCTATGGTAAATGAGTCGTAAATAAAGTAGAGTATCCTACTCGCAATTATTCTCTCGGAATATCATTCCCTAGCGATGACGCGGCTCGGTTCGTAAAAATACTTCGAGAATAATAGCTATCATTATTGATTCGTGGTATAATCTACTAATATGTAACTTCATCGACATGCCAGTGATAATAATTAATTCTTAGAAAAGATTAACAAATTTCAGTCAAGACATTGGAATCACTCTGACGGACTGCCTAATTGTTACCCATGTTCCTGAATAATTCTGAAAGTAATCACATGATCCAAGTGAAACCTATATTTCCACTACTAACAGGTAACCCTTTTTGAACATAGGTAAATATTGATAAAGTTCACCTAGATAAATAAGGAAAAAATGTCAATAGTGTAGTCGCTTCGATTTGGAGGGCATATCAAAATCACTATCACTTGAATTCTCATTAATTTTCAGTTCTTATTTATATTTCCATCTGGAATTTTTGAAATGAGTCTATTTTCTGACACATAAGTCAAATTTGTTCGAGAACTGGACTCCTATGATATTGATATATTGAAATTGTAGTGATATCCTTAGGGCTTAGGGTGAATGGCATTGCTCCTTCAGTGGAAATGTGAATGTTAATTAATCAAAGATGTTGTTGATTTTTCAGTGTTAGCAGTGGAAGAAAAATTTTACACCTCGGGTTAGAATGCTATTCTAAAGCTCACTTCACACCCTAGGTCTATAATATACTATTATCAACTCTGCTATCAATTAATAATTATTATAGAATAACATTTTTTCGCAGTTCACAACTCATTTTCCATCAATTATAACGTTTTAACCACTAGGCTAAATCGCTGACCCAATAAGGTTTGTTATGTACAACTTATATACGACAAAATTCTTCATTCCAGGATTTGAAACATTCAGTGTCTCGAAACAAATATTTATTACAAATGATATTTATAAAAAATAATACAGATTAATACAAATGAATCTTCCGCTGAAATCACTTGTTTTCAGAGATATTTCGTTATAAAATTTCAACAGCGAAGTTAACAGATGACTAAGGTGACGTTTCGAGTCAGGGATTTTCATTTATTAATCTTGCAACTAGGGCAATTTCCACTTGAATCGGATCGTTGCCATGGCAATAGGTCTTAATGCGAGAATTTCACAGAAATAAAATGTTCTTCGTTACACCCCATATATTATCCGCCCTTGTATTTGCTTTACTTATGTGTTTCCTATTTTCCGAATTATTCATTGAATTTTTGCTATTTTTTCGCAAAAAACAAAAGATTGATGGCACGTACGCGTGTGATATCTAGCCCAAATGCAGCACTCGTCTAAATTATAAATAAATAGGACACCTCTTTCGAGAACTTTAGGGCCGTTGCGGACTCGGGAGAGTAGACGATGCGTTTCGTCGTGACATATGACTTTTCACTCTTGCTACCCGTGTAATACTCTCGAGATTATGTCTCGAGAGGCTCGAAGAAGTCCTCCATTCTCAATGCCGATATCGAGGTTGAAATTCTGAAATCGATCGTTACAGGGACCAACCCAACCATTGTTGTTAGTTTGGCAACGATTGGGCAATAACGACGTTTCCCAACTATTGCATTTGAGTGTAGTTGAATGATATACAGGGTGTTATGTGAGTACGACGCCAAACTCGAGGGATTCATTCATGCCACTGTTGCTGAACTTTGTAAGGTGTCAGATTCGCACAGCCTTCCGCATATTCTTACAATTGTTTACCCATTTGGTACAATATGATGAGGATATCTTTCTTGATGAATGCGTCTAGCCGCTCCGCTCTTGAATTGCCTTGAGCTATTCCACAGACAAAACGCTCATCTGCTATTTCGGGGTTTCTGAACTGCATTATGCTCTAATATAACTAATTGATTCGATTCTAAGAAAAAAAAAATTATTCAAAATTTGAAGTGTTTTCAAGAGTCCAAGGGTATAACCCTTGGACTCTTGAAAACACTTCAAATTTTGAATAATTTTTTTCTGTTTTCTTTTCACTTCACTTCCAAAACACTGCAGTAACATTTAAGTGGTGTTTCATCGAAAATAGTTGATCTACTAATTCAAAAGATGACTTTCTTGTAATAATAATCATTTAATCATATATGAAACTCGCATTATGCATGTCCATGCAAGTACACCCCACTCGTTGATTTGAAGTGATTTCGATTTTTTTCTCAAAAAACAAAACGAGAAACCGTAAAAATTATACGTATAAGTTGGAGTTTCAGTAGCTCAATGCAAAAAAAACAATGGTTGCAAAAAATTAGGGGGCACATTTCTTTAGTCAAAAATATTGGTTGAGGTACGTTTCGGGTGCCACTTGACATGATGATCTGATATAGTTTTGGCCAAATCATCCCCTCACTAACCTAACCGCCAAATTCCGAAAAAACCGGCTAACTAAGATATTCAGAAAAAAATATTTACAGAATGTTGGAAAGTTAGCGGGACATTTCGAGTGATTTTATTGTATTGTGTTGTGATAAAGAGTTGTAATAAAAGTAGTTTAGTACTGTTTGGGGTGTTGATAAACGAACCTAAGGAAAGATCGTAACAATATTATAAGGAATCGATAATATTCTCTCTGCGTACGATTATTGAAACATTTTCCTCAAATGAGTCCATGAATTATTCAACCGTCGTCGCTCAGGACTTCGAGATTCTTTATTGATGTTGTGATACGTTTTTAAACGATACTTGTCCTCTTATTTACCGTGTGTCATTTCCTATTCGCGTTTAAATCGATGATGTGCGCCTACTTTGCATCCATTCGAAGAGCAGATTCAAGTGGATGATGGGAAAAACGCGATCTGATAACGGCATTTCAATTTGCGATAATTGATTCTTTCCTGATACAACTTATTGAGATAATGGCGTGCACAATTACCGGGACATTTAGAGCATCAGATGACGGAAGACAGTGGAGTTACCACGTAGGTTGCCAGTCATTTAATCGAGATGAATAATCCAAACATTTTACTCTGTATTGATCATAACTTACTATACTTCCAAGTTGTCATCAGTGCTATATCATTGCCACTTAGTTTTAGATACAATAACTATCTGATCAACTCCACTCCACTTAGCTCTGAATAACTCTGCTAATAAACTCTCTCTGAATAAACTCAGCTTTGCGAATAAACTATCCCCTCTGCGATGAAGTGTCTCCTTTTATACCTGCGTACGCCTATGGAGAATCTTCGAGAGAGGCCTCGATGATGTGTATCGAATTCTCCACGCGATCAACAGTTCGCTCTTCGACCCCCCATATTATTCTGCGTTAACGATCGTCAGGGTCGGCGCTAGGAGATTCGTAACATTTTAATACTGCCTCCAATACGAAAAGGCAGTGTACGATCAGCTCTGTATCGTAATATCGACGAAGAGGGCTTTGCAGTGGTCCCCGATATTTGTTCTGAAGTTGTATTTCAGAGTTTTTTTTTGTAGATGTACTACTCTCGAGAAGTGTTACATGTCGGACAAATTGCCGGTTGTCACCAATATCTTCTATTGTTATCAATTTTTGAATAGAGAATATAGATAGTAACGTGCCCCTTTCAGAACCTTTGGTTACGACACTGACACAAAGGGTAAGGACTGATACTAAAGTTATCATATCAATCATATTTCTCCAATTATTATCTATCGATCTGAACAGATAACAATATTGATTTTTCAACTGAATGAAAAAGAGGTTTATAAACTTAACCTGGAGTGGGTAATAAGGAATTTTATAATATCCGCACTATCAAACTCCTTGTACTCAGAATACAATGCTGTGAAGGATTTTCACCTCAACCTTTGATTTTTTCGAAGCATTTACATTATTTAGAAAAGTTTTTTTTCGAAAACTGTGAACGGTAGATTTATTCAAAATTTTTCCTAATAATCCGTTACCTCCCCAATACTTTCTTAGTCGGATTTACATTTTGAAAACATTCAACATTCAGATAATAGTACTTGTTGCTGTGATGATATTATAAATCAAGCACTTTCCTCTCTACATGTCTGATAAAAATGTAAAGGAGCCATTATTCGGCGTGTGGAGTGACGCGCCTCGCTGAGAATAGTACGGCGTGATAAAGTTCCTCACGGAGTGTCAGGCACGCATCAGCGCGGCTTCCACACACCAGGCGTATCACTCGACATGCCGTGTAATGGCACCTCAATAAATCCATTTCATTGTAGTGTCGAATCCCTACGAGATGAACTCTGCTTGAGCATCATATATTCCAAATAATGAAGGGTTGAAATATATTATAATTGGGTGGGTACAGAACGAATTGTTTTGAATAATAGATATTTTAGTATGAGCACAAAGTTTTTGAAGAATTTGAAAGGTATACGAGATCTCAACAGTGTAATCATTTAGAACGGTAGTGTAGTGCGCAGCATATCTGCCTATCAAGCGGAAGGCCGGGGTTCGAATCCTCGCCGGACCACCGTGCTGGGTAATTGCACGTTAAAAGGTAAGGCCTCGTTGATCCATTGCTCGCACAAGTTTCGACTTCTGAGGGTTGACGTTCGTCAGCTGGTTAACAAAAACGAACAATTTTAGAACAATTTCAGAACAACACTTATATCCCAAGTGGTTGAGGTGGACTCTCAGGGGTCCACGAGACTTGACGGGAGTCCACGTTGGCGTGTTCAGAAAATGGGGAATATAGGAATATGGTAAGAAGGGCAGCAGGGGGTCCACTGGAACCAGAAAAATTTAGGAATGAGTTTATGAGAAAAAAAAAAGTTTGGGAACCTCTGATTTAGAACATCCGGAAGGAGAAATATGATATCCAGATCAAAGTGGAGATCAAGGAAGAGATAGAAATTTGTATTGGTTCCGAGTTACGAAAGATTGTAGGAAGAAAAATTTAATGTCTCTATGCTCACAACAAACTGATGGGAGACTGTGCCTGTCAGATGGACCACGATTTAACTGTCGAGGCCATGGAAATATCTAGAAAACAGGAATGAATCGTTGACTTTTTCAGAATCTCGTTATATCAGACCATGCGCCTTCCTTTTATCTCGTGGATCTACTGAACAATTCAATGTGAAATTACAGTGGATTCTGTCAGTACCTACCTAATAGGATAACGAGTCGGATTCTAATCTGACCAGACTCATGAATGACATCGAAATGGACATTGTGCTGTTCGTAATAAAACGGTTATCTAGATCCGGCAATTTCGCTGTCTGAACGGATTTCCAAACCAGCTTAAGGTAGAAATAACTGATGAAGCGTTGGAAATGTGACTTTCAAAACTTTAGAGCATTCAATATTATATGTTATACAGAATATTTTGATTCAGTCTCGGCTTCATATATAATTCATTGAGTGAAAAATGAAATGAGGTGTCGAATAGATATGAATGCCCCCTAATGACAACCTCATTCGAACTGGTCGCACCTTTTATCGTGCGATTTCTAGCATATTCAACTAATGAATGAAAACCCGAAATTGAGAAGAACATTCTATGGCTACCATACTTTCGGGTAAAGAATATTGATTGTTATTTGACTCAAACAAATGACTTATTGGATCCAAACAATTGATTTTTATACAAACGATGCTTTTCAAAGATTGGTGGGTTTTCTGAATGATATAACGCAGTTGACTCTGTTGAATACTTGATATTACTGAAAACACAACTGAAATAGTAGTTTGTACAACAAGAGCGGATATGTGGCCTTATCGTACGAGGACGAAGTTTGAGCAGGCAATTTAAGATGTAGAGTATTATTTGATATTTATAGACATTCTCCGGAAATTCCAAAAAATAATTCTCATTGCCTTAAAAGTGATTCCTAGGCGATATTTCAATCATTGGAAAAAGTACAAAAAAATCGGTTTGGTGAGACTCAAACCAACGACTCTAAAGTGTATCGTCTTGGAGGGCGTACGCTTTAATCAACTAGGCCATTTGGACTTTATAATTTCAGTTGATCATAAGCAAAAAGAATAGATATAAGTCCTTCAATTCCAAAAATACATCACTTGTGACACTTCAAACTTGTAAATTTTTGAAAATATTTTCTTTAAAAAATTTTTACAATTAGGTAGACAGATCAGGATTGTGACGTTTCTACAAGGTTGTCCCTGGTGAGTATTTCGTTCTCTGTGATTGGTGGAATTCATATCCGACCTTGTGTAAATATAAAATCATAACGAATCAGTTGACTGGAATCGCTTTTTTATCCGTTTTAGTAAACTATAAAGAAATGAGCATATTTACAGGTGGGAGTAGAGAAAAAAAAAACGTTTTTTGGGCAAACTGGTACATTCGCACGTACATTCGCCCCGATACGTACCTGCAAAATTGGAAAGGTCTAACAGTCTAACTCCTCGAAACACATTAGGACAATATTTACATTCTTACGAAGTAAAAATGATTACTATTGAATATTGTGGTTAACCAAAGTACTGAGCTTATCGAAAACCACGCCAAATATAGGTTTCAGAATACTTCCAATCGGCAAATACATTGAACTTTCGAATTCAAGCGAACCTGTTTGTTGTTGTTCCTGCAGATCTTCTTATATCCGTCGGTCATTACTCACACAAATCATTATTATTCAGGAAACGGTTGGTACCGAGCCGATTGTATTCAACATGATGAAGAATTGTTTTCTGTAATTGCTTTTCCTATAATTCCTTGAGTACCATACCTTCATGTATACATTATATCAGTGGCGGCCATGAAATAATGATTGCCAACTTTAATTTTATCGTCATCGTTTTCATTAAAATCTTAATTTTTTTTCGTCTGGAACCAGATGGATAGTTTCTGAAAAGTTTAGAATCGCAGCAATGCATGCTTTATTTCGAAATATCAAGTGAAGAGACGACTAAAGTTAGATTCTCTGCTCGTTTCATTTTGCTTGTCAAATAATCTGAACAAATTACAATGAATTGAATCCTTGGAATAATGGTTTTCTTGAGTTGCTCATCAAATGAAATTTGACGAAAGTTGGGCATTAGCCAGGCAAACAGTTAATCGTCAGTTCAACTATATGAAAGTTTGAAAATTTTTGTTGTTATGCTGTTCAGTCATGATATTATAGGTCATTTGACTAGATTTTTAATAACAACTCGAGTGCAATTAAATTCAAGCCAGTAAGTATTTTATTCGGTACCAATGCGAAAAATGTCTTCCTTTCATCGCAATTTGCGATAATTGCATCGACCATGATCGAGGTTATATAATAATTGACTGAAGTACACTATTGCAATTAACTTGATTAAAGTAACGTTTTTGTTGTTATTTTTACATTTTATCGTAAATACGTAACGATATCGCATGCTCCTATTTTATGGTACAAGGTCAGGTCTCTGGCGATTTATTTTTTAGGAGCGATGAATGAATGGCAATATGCAGCAATAATGTATTCGACGAAGTATTTATCATTCTAATTTTATCTCTATTCAAAATGTGCACAATACGTTCATCAAGTAGATACAAGGTGGAAGCATAAACTAATTTAGTTGGGTACATCAATCCATAATTTTCTTTATTGCGTGCATGTTTTTATATCCGCTTTATCCTCTCCAGAACAAGATTTTGAAAAATAGACATTTTATGGATCTATTGTTTCGAGGAGGCAATGGAAATAGATCAGTCTCATGAAGCTCCCAAGAAATGACATTGATAGTGAATGTTATTTATTTACGAGGTTGAAAATATAATAATGTAGGTATACCTAATATGTATGTACATTTTGGTTTCGTTCTCATGAATGTGTGTTTGCCATACCAATATTTGACAAATCTCTGTTGTATCACTAATATTGCTGCAAGGAAGCAATATTTGGATTGTTTACTGAAATATCGACAGCTTTTGGAACGATAAAAACGGACTGACCGTTATGACCGATATTACAACAAGCTTTGCTGTACTTAGAAAAATGACCGACGATGAGGTAACGGTTTACCTGAAAACTGCGTAAATTCGATGAGTAGAATGCCATCTCAAATGAAATACGAAGAGGTTGAAGAGATTCAAAAACGCCGAGAAAGCTATTTCTACCTCGTTTTTTTCTGGAAAAATCGGTCTTTTTCCAACCCGAAAGTAGGATAGAAACATATTCCGAATGAAATAAATTACTCTATATTGACATATATTTCTACGTTGGATGAAAAGACACATTATCCACATACGATCCACGTACCCATTCGGCTATCGATCCCCCCACTGGCCGCCCTTGACCGATAGTGAACTCCACCATCATCGGCTGTGGCGAAGGGCTTGGCAAAGATTGCCGCCCAGATAACATTATGGTATACGCATTACGTGGGAAGATGCAAGATTTATTCTATTAATAGCATTCTGTGTTTTGTTCTCGGTCTCGTAACTTTTCCCTCTTGGGCCCGAAGGAAAGAGAAAAAAAAGCGACTCTTGGCCGCTGGCAACAAGCAGACGGTAACGCATGGTCGGCGATAAAAGGATCGAAGGAAGGCATCAAGCAGATGTTTCGGAGGAGGAACAACGATAATTTGTTTCCGAAAAGTTGGATTCGGTGATTAATTGGAAGCGATACAATGAGACCAATTCGATTCAATTTACCATGATACAAAAAAGGCTTTTTTTTGTATTGTTTTCTGAAGAATCTCATTTCTTCAAGACGATCAGGGTCGCCAGAACCATAGGGGCAATGGGGGCTCGTGCCCCCATAGAGAATTGCTATGGGGGCGGAGCCCCCATAGTGAAGTTCTGTTTTGCGAAACTGTTACCATGCTCTCATAGCAAAAATTTTTCGTTTAGAACAAATTGTGTATCGGTCTCATTAGTTTCGGTATATAAAGATTTTTATTATCACACTGGCAACAGTGTCAGTGACAAAACCGCCGCAGTTACTCAAAGCCGTAGTCACTATCAACAAAGGTGCGTACGTATACCGTATATATTGTAATGAAAAATAAAAAGATGTGATAACTGATATATCAAATCGAAAACGTATTCACGGTCCACGATGACACAGCAAAGACTAAACGATTGTGCTATTTTGAACTTCTACAGAGCTTATCCTTTTTAAAGAAGTTCGTAATCACGAGATAGCAAATATTTTCATTAAAAATAACCAAAGACGGCAGACCTTCTAACATGAGTAAAATAATAATTTTAATCCTATTTGTTACATATTTATATATTATATAGTTCATGCAGAAATTGGATATTTGTTTCTTTAACAATTTTAAACAACAACAACAATTTTGTATTACTCAGGCTCGCCATTTGGCATTTGAGGTTTGAAACTGGCTGTGATTATTAGTTTTTTTTTTTGTTTTTTCTATACTTCACCGAAGATTCTGGAAATTATTTTTATTATTTCAAACATATTGTACTTGGGTCGTTTCGGATTAGTATTCACTTTGTGTTTTTTGTATGTATGTGAACATCACCTGAATATATGATGTTATAATACACTGGCTTTATTTTACCTATTCTACTGTGATATATATATATATATATATATATATATATATTATATGTTTATTTTTGGAGACCGAGCCCGAGTAATTTTAAAGTTCCGGCGCCTATGAAGACGATTATGTTGATAGTTATTGGTAATGATTGAATTCCCCAGTTTTTTGCGATTGGAAACAGATCATCACAATATTTACATAATATGGCAACGTTGACTCAGTGCGAGTCTGTAAAGTGGGATCTGCAGAGGATCATGTTTTTAGGAACTTCACAAAAGGAATCAAAGCAGGTGTCGAAAATATGGCGAAGGATTTGGTATAAAAAAGCTCATGACATATTTTAATTATTCCAAGATGCACGACTTAAATAGCAAGATATATACTACATACAAAGAGTGCGTAACATCCTTGAAATGAACAAATACTCCTTGAGCAATATAAAATTATTCCTTGTTTAGAAAAAAGTACATGTCGGATATTCAAGATACGTTTATGCTAAATGCTTTGGTGATGTTGAAAAAGTTTCGTGAATTATTTACTATTGAATAGCTTATTGCAATGGTTAATTCATTTGAGGAATTTGAGCAAACGATATACTTGCACTCGTACGAGCTGTATTGAATACTTGCTTTGAGAAATTCGATGTGTCGATCTGTATTTACACGATATTTCCTGGTTCGATTATCTGAATAATACTCCGAACAACACCAACGTATTTTTATCAAATCCGCTGTGAAGGACAACTACTGCACTGACTTCAAATTCGCTTACAATACACTTCTCAAATGATTAAAAAATCCGACACTCTTTACTAAAAACTGCTGTCGCTCGATGAAATGCATTTTTATATACCCTGTTCGAATAGGGAAGATCCTTCCAGAACTCGTTCGCTATAGACAAGATCGCCCAGTTTATTCGGGAGGCCGCCTCGGGAGGCGCCGAGCACTGTCTGGATCGCGCTCATCGATCCAGGTAGATATTCTTTCGTGGAATGGTGTGAATTTATGATTATGATGCTCAGAGGCGACGTTAGGGGATCCATTTCGATTTCGTAACAGTATTATGTCGGCGCAAGAGCCTAATGATTAGAACGCCACCAACTGAACCAAGCTTTACCGGTTCGAATCAAGTGTGAGTCAAATATTTTGATTATATTTTTTTTATCATTCCCCTCTTTCACGAAACATTTTTACTAGAATCACTAACACTATCGATTATTTTGATTCCGATTATATGTAAAAAAACGTTATCAATTTCGGTTTCAGATAATTTGGAACGAAATTTTTTCACCGGATACGTATGTTTGGTAAATAAATTGAGCAAGAAAAAGTGACTTCAATGTGATTCAGTTCCGTCGCTGATTTGGATATTAGGCTTCATCATCCTTTTTATGGATGATTCAAATGTCTAATAATGATTCCTCTAGTTGACCTCCATAAAGTTAGCAAGACCACTTGCAGTAAAATCATTGTAACATTTTTTTTAAATGTCGTATAATTGTCGAGAATTTGTCGTGGAAAGAAAATAATTGTCGCGCTTATACTTTTTTTTTAAGGGGTGGCTTTGCTAACTTAATGTTAAGTTAGCACAGCCACCTCGCTAAAATTCCTAATAAGACTCAAATATCGAAACTATTATCGTAGATAATTGTCGAGTAATTGTCGTAGTTCATTCCATATGAAAAACCACCAAAAATGTTTTTAATTTCCTGGAAATCACGCCCTTGTCATGTTTTACCTCGCATATTTCCTACGTTTTCTACCATGTGGCAACACCGCTAGGATGTTCACTGTTTTTCAACATTCTTTCATAAAATCGCGAAAGTAACCGGAATATGCAATTGTCGAGAAGTCAGTATCGATATGTCATCACTATTTTCTTTGAAAAAGTGCCTGAGATGAGAAGAAATTGTTATTGTCTTGAACTATCGATTTTATCATGAAACCCTATCGAAAAACTATTTTTTCAAATTCCCGAAATATTGATCAAATGTCGTATGATATTCGACAATTGTTAATGAAAAAAAATCAATTGTCGCGCATATAGTTTTTTTTCTAAGGGGTGGCTTTGCTAACTTAATATTAAATTAGCACAGCCACCTTGCTAAAATTCCTAATGAAACTCAAATCTCGAAACTATTATCGTAGACAATTGTCGAGTAATTTTCGTAGTTCATTCCATATGAAAAACTACCAAAAAAGTTTTTTATTTCCTGGAAATAACGGCCTTGTCATGATTTACCTCGCATATATCCTACGTTTTCTACCATGTGGCAACACCGCTAGGATTTTCACCGTTTTTTCAACATTCTTTCATAAAATCGCGAAAGTAACCGGAATATGCAATTGTCGAGAAGTCAGTATCGATATGTCATCACTATTTTCTTTGAAAAAGTGCCTGAGATGAGAAGAAATTGTTATTGTCTTGAACTATCGATTTTATCTTGAAACCCTATCGAAAAACTATTTTTTCAAATTCCCGAAGTATTGATCAAATGTCGTATGATATTCGACAATTGTTAATGAAAAAAAATCAATTGTCGCGCATATAGTTTTGTTTCTAAGGGGTGGCTTTGCTAACTTAATATTAAATTAGCACAGCCACCTTGCTAAAATTCCTAATGAAACTCAAATCTCGAAACTATAATCGTAGACAATTGTCGAGTAATTTTCGTAGTTCATTCCATATGAAAAACCACCAAAAAAGTTTTTTATTTCCTGGAAATCACGGCCTTGTCATGATTTGCCTCGCATATTTCCTACGTTTTTTACCATGTGGCAACACCGCTAGGATTTTCACCGTTTTTTCAACATTCTTTCTTGAAATCGCGAAAGGAACCGGAACTATAAAATTGTCGAAAACTAAGAATCGATATGTCAGTATCAGTATTTTGGTTGAAAAAGTGCCTGATGAGAGAAGAAATTGTAAACAATTTTTCCCAATTCCCAAAGTATTGATCCAATGTCGTCGACACTTGTTAATGAAATAAAATCAATTGTCGCGCAAATATTTTTTTTCTTCTAAAGGAAGGGTTTGCCCTGTTTATTCACTTGATCGCTATCTGTAATCAACTGACTGCGCACAGCTTCCCGTCCGCTATATATAAGTTCTATATATAGGTATAATTGTCCGTATTCGAACAAGCATCGATATTTCTAGAGTTTTCGCGATGGGTTTTGTCCGTGTGTGAACAAATAACAAATGCTGTTGGTATCTCTCGAACATTCTCGATGAATCGTAATTAAATAAACGATGAGTTTTGGAACCTTTGGTATAAAAGTTGAAACTTTTCCTAGAGATCAATTACCCTAACACCAAACTGATATTTTTGCACTCGACGCGCGTTTCGCTAACAAGGTTAGCATCTTCAGGAGAGGAAAATTGATACTAAGTCTAGAGCTGTGGTTAGTTATTTATATACCTGAACTTTTCCGGTCCGATATGGACTTGGTTTGTTACTGTTAATGATTCTAATTAATTTCTCGGTAATGAACTGACTACCTGCAAGTTCCGTCATCTGTTAGTATTGATTTCTGATTACTTCCTCAACAATAAATTGAAATTTATATCGATACTGCCTTTTCGACAATTGCATAGTTCCGGTTCCTTTCGCGATTTTATGAAATAATGTTGAAGGAAACGGTAAAAATCCTAGCGGTATTGCCACATGGTAGAAAACGTAGGAAATATGCGAGGTGAACCATGACAAGGGCGTGATTTCCAGGAAATAAAAAACTTTTTTGGTGGTTTTTCATATGAAATGAACTACGACAATTACTCGACAATTGTCTACGATTATAGTTTCGAGATTTGAGTTTCATAAGGAATTTTAGCAAGGTGGCTGTGCTAACTTAATATTGAGTTAGCAAAGCCACCCCTTAGAAAAAAGACTATATGCGCGGCAATTGATTTTTTTTCATTAACAATTGTCGAATATCATACGACATTTGATCAATACTTCGGGAATTTGAAAAAATAGTTTTTCGAATGGAATTCGTGAAAAAATCCATAGTTACAAATTGTTCTCTCCTCAGGCGCTTTTTCAACGAAAATACTGATGACATATCGATACTGCCTTTTCGACAATTGCATAGTTCCGGTTCCTTTCGCGATTTTATGAAATAATGTTGAAGAAAACGGTAAAAATCCTAGCGGTATTGCCACATGGTAGAAAACGTAGGAAATATCCGAGGTAAACCATGACAAGGGCGTGATTTCCAGGAAATAAAAAACTTTTTGGGTTGTTTTACATATGGAATGAACTACGACAATTACTCGACAATTGTCTACGATAATAGTTTCGAGATTTTAGTTTTATTAGGAATTTTAGCAAGGTGGCTATGCTAACTTAATATTGAGTTAGCAAAGCCACCCCTTAGAAAAAATAACTATATGCGCGACAATTGATTTTTTTTCATTAACAATTGTCGAATATCATACGACATTTGATCAATACTTCGGGAATTTGAAAAAATAGTTTTTCGATAGGGTTTCAAGATAAAATCGATAGTTCAAGACAATAACAATTTCTTCTCATCTCAGGCACTTTTTCAAAGAAAATAGTGATGACATATATCATATTCCGGTTCCTTTCGCGATTTTATGAAAGGGTGTTGATAAAAACAGTGAAAATCCTAGCGGTGTTGCCACATGGTAGAAAACGTAGGAAATATGAGGTAAAACATGACAAGGACGTGATTTCCACGAAATTAAAAACATTTTTGATGGTTTTTCATATGGAATGAACTACGACAATTACTCGACAATTATCTACGATAATAGTTTCGAATTTTGAGTTTTATTAGGAATTTTAGCGAGGTGGCTGTGCTAACTTAATATTAAGTTAGCAAAGCCACCCCTTAGAAAAAAAAGTATGAGCGCGACAATTATTTTCTTTCCACGACAAATTCTCGACAATTATACGACATTTAAAAAAAAATGTTACAATGATTTTACTGCAAGTGGCTTTGCTAACTTTATGGAGGTCTCTAGTTGATAACGGAGAAATGTGTTACATTTTTGGATTCATTTTTCTTTCATAAAAGTGTTTGATTTCCTATAATTTTCTGTTCGGAGGAGAAAAAGCGAAAAAACAGTCCCTCACACATCATCCTTCCCACAATATTTCTCAAGTTTCTGAATACAGTTCATCCTGAATTCCAGATCTATTGAATGATTGATATCCATTATTTGCATTTTTTCCACGAAACAAACTACAGTATTTATTCATATATGAGAATATTTCACGAACCGGTATCGAGAGGAAAGAGAAAAACCAAACAAAATGTGATTTCGTCGACAAGTAGCACACATCACAAAAGATAAATGGAAAACGCAATCGTAAAGCAATAACTGCACTCGTCTAAGTAATTGCATTTGAAATATTCAAAATGGTCGAACGCCAAGACGAACGAACTGAAACAATATTGGTATAATAACAGCGTATACACTCGCAATCATAAAATGCAATTGTGTGAGAATGCCGACGGACGTCTATTGTTCTTCGGCTCCGAGAGATGATTCTCATGAACTCTCTAGTACTTCGTCTTCGCATCGCCAATAATTCCAAATTAGAAACACACAGATGCGCGAGAAGGAATTATTCGTGATACAATGGAACTCTAATGATGGTACAATTTCAAGAAATAATGACACTTTCATCGCGTTATTCTCCCACGTGCGTGCCAACTAAACGAGTAATGATAATAATTTGATAGGAAAAAATTATTACACGCCCGACGATTACACATCGGTGTTGAACTAATTGATATATTCAATTGCGTTTGGTATGTAGGTTGACGTCAGGTAATATTTACATTTCACTTTATCGATGCACGTTCACCAATTGTAATAAACTCAACTCTTCCAGTCATTATAAACTCTAACTCGTTGAAAGGCGCATGCATATGTTTATTTCATCGTCAGTAAATTGCAAAAAACAATCCTTTTCTCTAAATTTTTTAATTTCCCTAGTCAAACACTTTTACCAGTGCGCCCAGAAGGGAGCCTTGGGCGGGCAATGGTCGGCAATGATCTAAGATAAGGTGTCGAAGACAGAAAAACCCACATTGCTACCGGGTCGGTTGATGGATCCACTAGGATTGATATCTAGGCAACTATCTCACCTGATTAGCCTAGATAATTTCTATCGCTAGTGCGGCTCAATCGCCAGACACTGTAGACAACTCAGCCACCACCCGACTCAAATAACACAAAATTAAGAATTACGACATGTTTTTTGGAGGAACATCCGCCAAAAGCGCTGATGTTGATGTTTTTAGGTAGTAGGAGATGGCAGCACCATAGCAGAATGTTCTTGGAAAAATGTGTTTCTGTCATTGAGGAAAATAAGCGCCGTACGTTTCTGCATTCTTTCAAGATTCTTTCAATAATAAAAATATACCTTCGACCCAATTCTCCTGGATTTCCATTATTTTGAATGATACTTTACAATTTCACATTCTTCAATTCAATACGCGATTCAGAATATATTTGGTATGGTTGAAGGAAAAATGTTCTTCAACTTTTCGGTGGAGCTACACAAATATTTTCAGTTTTCTCGAACTAAATAGACATATGCCTTGAATTACAATGTCCCAAATAAGGAAATTATCTGTAAAAGGAAATGTTAATAGAATGGACAGACTGTGTGCATATTTTCAATAATTAAATGACTTTAATATCGGCGCATTCTAAAAGTGGATCATAAATTATTCGGTTTCGATGTTCTTACAGTTTCGACTGTGTAATTCTTGTCCTCTACTGCTGTTTAGAATGGTAAACTTTTTTTTGTAATAACACAATAATTTCATTAAAATATTCTCAATGAAATTTGTTTTGTTAATATGTACCAGCTGCACGAGTTTATTTTTATAAAATCCTATCTTCCAAACAATTTTTTCCCTTCAACTAGTTAACACCCTCCTACGGTGATTCGGTTCTAATATTCATACCGTCATGAACAGTTCTAATTCTAAATTTAATTCATTCGAAGATTAAAGATTGATTTAACGACTGAAAAGGTTATTCGTTATTAGAGAAATCACCAATCCAATCGCATCTTCAATAACATCAAATATCCACTGATTGATAATGATCTTGGAATGCAATGCTGTAAAACTATTACTGTCTCTACGACGCAGGCATGATTGAAATTTATCGGAGTCCACAGTAACTGTACTTTTGATAAATGTCGTGAGTGGGTTTAACTCGATTAAGTATTTGTTCATGAAGTAGATGCACAAACTTCTACATAGAATTATTCCAAGATACTTCAGAAATTTTTGTTCAGCAAGATTCCATGTAAAATCCCTAAATTCATAATCATGACGTGAAAATCCATATATTTTCAAACGAATCTGTTCGAAAATTTTCTTTCCTAACCGTAGATAATCTCTGCATGATTATTTTTTGATACAAGGAATTTTTGCACGAAAAACTGAGTTCCAAATTCTCGGAATCATTGATCGTCATTTATAAAAATGTGATAATATAATGATAGTGAAACTACAAGCATCATGCAGCATTACATGATTTGAACATGTTTATCGTCGAAACCATTCTATGAGAAATACATCAACTATTTTGATTAAGTTTTTTATGATTTCGTCGCTTTTACATGATTAATTTGCACAAAATATTTCAAATAAATTTTAGATTTCACCAATGAGGCTAGATTATTATAATTGTTAATAAATATAATAAATATTCAACAATGTTATCAACAGCGTTAAGCTGATACATTTCAGGAATAAAAATGATTCACACTCAGTACTTCATAAAAGTAATAAGACTTTAATTTCAGTGATTTAATTCCTTTTTCATTTATGGTACTGAATATATATAAAATATAATTCATGATTTTTCTATTTCATACATTTCCTGGGAAGACTAGTTTCAACCATTTTCTAAAAACACATTCTACCAGTAAAATATATATCGTTTGCTGTATGAATTCTGGGTCACCCTTTAAACCATGATCCTAATCGGGAAGAATATTGTAGGTCATTATCTGAACACGCGCAATCTTCCATCAAATTAACTAAAGCTGAATTCATCGCACCACCATTCAATATTGGTTCTTAATCAACAAGGATTTATTTATTAATCAACACAGGCTCGAATATTGCCTCAAGGCATCCGTGATTCATTATCAGCAATCAAGAATCTCTACAAATCCAATTTGAAACTCTGTAATTATCCCCAATTCAGCGGGTCCGAATTAGGAAAACAAATGAAGCGCTGCTCCAAAGTTTCACCGTTATCACTGGTCGAATGATTCGTATAGAGAGAGATTTTCTGATTTCGGGTTTAACCGCCCGAGAAATGCTTCCGGAATTTCTATCACAGTCTAGGAAATGGAAAATTTACATATTCGAAAGTTTTCCGGAAGTGTACATTGTATTTTTCACAGATTGAATGGAAATTATCGGCTTGAATGTATAAAGCAGGAATAACTTTTTGAAAGTTTCAAAAGTCTCGACGAGAAAACTGCAAACCAGTTCTCAATGTTGCAAAACTTTGGAAAGAATAACCGTATTTTCACAATGCATTTTATATCTGAAGACGTCAATAGGGAGATCAGATCTTGACCATGTTCAATTATTGTTTGGCTAAGCTAATAGCAATACGTACCACAAAATATGGCGATCTCGGTTAGTGAAAAATTGTGGTATACCTGTAACCACACATTAAGATCCATAAATATCTGACGAGCTTAAGAACAAGCCAATATGTACGCATATTGAGAATGCTCACCTATGCTATGTGGGTGTTATATACCTGATAATTGAAATATGTTTATCGTTAGGTTTTATTTGTTCCAGTTCTTTGGGGGCACAAAATATACTTCTGGTCCTATTAAAATCGAAAAATTCACCCCATCCCGTGATCGTAAAGTTAACACTGAACTAACATGAGAGTAAGAAAACAATAATAGACGAAATATGTCGAAAAAGGTCATTAAAATTTTTGGCAACTATACCTATACACACACACTCAACTACAAATCAGGAATAGTCAACCATTACTCTTATTTTCTGTGAAATATGTTGAAGCTAGATTCAGATGCAACGAGAAACAAAGAAGGACATCTCTACAAGCGATATTTTCGATTCCGATATCTTTTAAAAAATGATTCAACTCACCTTCTTAACAAAAAACCTCCTGTAGCACTTTGCCGTGTCGTCCGTTTCGATTTTAGCCCTCCAAGTGGGGTGGGGTACCATGGGCATACCCCTGTGATCGAAGTGCTCTTCGTGGTCCAATCCGTCTACCCAGTACCCCTTGGGGGGTATCACGATCATGGGGTAGGGACCTGGTCGGGATAACACTTCCTGCAACAACCTCTTCGACTGCGTCGGTTGTTGCGGCGATGCGGGGGGAGTTTGCAGGGAGGGGGTGGGGATGGGAGAGATTTTGACGTTGTTGTTCGTCGAAAGTCGATCATCTTTCATGTCCTTCTCCGAGATCTGGCTGTGCTGCCTCGAAGCGGGAGGAGGCTGGAAAAAAAAAAGAATTTCAGAAATGTCTTCCTGATTATGTTGTCGAGTTATTTCTAACACCCCCGGAAAGTAGTTTGAAGGTACTACTAATGAGACAATGAAAAAATTGAATTTTTGCTGGAATATTGTTTTTATATAGGGCAACAGTGTATTAGAGATCAATATAGATGGAAAATGTTTTTATATCTCTCTTGATCGGGCTAGGTGTCCGATAGTATTGCAGATGGACTACACCAACATGAGCAATGCATTACAAAAAAAAACAGACGCCTCAGAGTGCAACGATGAAACATTAACAGTCCCTTGTCAACACAAGGCTCTGCTCTCCCCAAGTGGAGAAATCAATTAATTCATTGAGCATAAAGAAGTTGAAACTAGACTCCATATTTTCAGAAAAAACTTGAATTGTCTTGTAACCTTTTCATTTCGAGTAGAAACACTCGTAACAACATGACTTTGAACTTTCTTATCTTTACGGATTTCAGACGAAAGAGCTTCAAGAATACTGGTCTGAATTTTCAAAATTAGGAAACGAGATAGGGATATTACTATTTGATTTGTATCGACAGCTCATTCAAAACGGTGGGACCCAACAATACCGGAAAATCTGTCAACATTTGAATCAAGTATACATACATATACATCTGAAATTTATTTATCTACACCCGTACTCTAATAAAAAACTTATATGCCCACAACCCGTTTTATAATGAAATCCATTACGATACAGATTTTTCATTACGATACAGATTTTCAACCAATAGAAACCCATTATTTTTCAATCAAGCATGATGTGCATGCTCTGCATTTGCCATTTGTCAAGTCAAAATCGGTATAGGTATTGAACTTTTGAAGAATATAGCCAAACTTCGATAATCATAACAAAATGTCTGATACCAGCGATATGGGAGAATCACCTTCGACACCTTCACCGACAGAAATACAGTTAGAATGATTAAATTTTTCATTTGACAAATGCATGATTTATTACTTACTAGCTGACCCGGCCACGCGTTGCTGTGGCTAAAGTTTTTGTTATATTACATTATAGTAAACAATCTAAGAGGAACAATAAGAGAACATCAGTCACGGAGTCCACTATGCTTTTTCACACAGATGGTATTTGTAAAAAAATATGGTGATCTCCTCATTTGACTTTCTACTACTATAACCCTTTAGTACAATGAAATTATTTACGAACAAAGACGAAAATGTTGATGTTGGTATACAAATTCACTGGATTGAGATTTGAAGGGGAAGTACGTTGAACACAATTAATTAAAATGTTCCTACACTTGATATTAAGCAGAAATCAATAGGTACAAAATAAAAATTTATCAGATTTATTATTTCCATTAAATTTCATAACAAATATCAGTATATTACAGTATAATACAGTAAATAACATGTGACGCTTAAACTCATGAATGAGGTAGGCAAGGCAGACAGTCTTAAACTTTTAAACATTAATATCTATTTTTTTGAATTATAAATACTATCAATTTCAATTTAATTTAACACCAATCGTTGCACAATGTTTTTGGTTAACCTGTCTTTAGCTAACACAAATAGATTCGACGGTTTCCCAACACGTGAACACGCAACATATAGTTGCCCATGAGAAAAACATGGATTTTCCAAATCTAAACCATTTGTGGTTGTGCATGACCTTCTGCTGTCCTGATTCTTTGAGCTGGATTTCTTGATTCAATTTGATCTGCCAACTGATGGGCTCAGCAGCGCCATCTATTGATTACTTACTCAACCCAGTCGAAAGGTATCGACATCTTGATTCAATTTGTTCTGCCAACTGATGGGCTCAGCAGCGCCATCTATTGATTACTTACTCAACCCAGTCGAAAGGTATCGACATCTGTTAGAATCATTTGGAGTTAACAGATAATTGTGACTGTCAAATAATAACAGACAAATAATTAGCAATAAATTAAAATTGCGACTATAATTTGAGATGTAAACTATCCTATCTCTCAAGTTGGATCAAACTGCACATGGTGTGCGAATTTTATTAATATATATATATATATATATATATATATATATATACTTCACTTCACTTCAATCCACTTGTTAAACGTCATTACATAGCTGTCATTTGCGTTTTGTTATTCCAAGTCTGATTCTTTTTTGTTATACCACGTTTTATAGTGACTGATGACGTTTCATGTCAAGTCACACGGGAACGCTGTCGAACGGGATGAAAAGTATCCTATGTCCATCATCCATTCTGAAATATAGGATGAACATTATAGTCTAACGGAATAACAGTGGAACAAAAAACTGTGAAAGAGCTATCTTTTGACTGGAAAATATGAGAAACTTTTGATTAATTGAAATTCAATAACATTATTGGTAATTTGTTTTGTTGCACTTGTGTGATTACTCTAAACAGATTTGAACAACAATTTGAATTTGCAGAGTTTATCTTGTAAATGAACTACAATTTGTGTTATAGTACCGTGGATACCATCTAAAATCAATAAAATTCAGTTTACCGTGGCTGAGAGCCAAGATGAGCTATTCTTCGAGAGGTAAATTTTATCTTTTGCCAAGGTTTCGATACTCTTTTATTCATGATCAATCAAAACAATTTCATGAAATATACAAGATAAATATGAAGATTAATTTCAATACCTTTTGTGTTTAGGGTAGCATATAAACGAATTTCATGACGCTTCCGCAAATGTCAATGTTGTCATTCTTCGTAAATGTCATTTTTCTATGTGGGGGTTATAATTCTCCTTCAGTTTTATTGAATTCGTTCGGCATGCCAATCATATCTCATAATTTTCCGGTATGTTTCACGAGGATTGTTGCAAATAATAACATTTGGATCACTTACTGAAATTACGTCAATTTCGACTATGAAAATGGACTGGCCTTGAGTGACATTAGAAATTATCTTATAAGAACTTCATGAATACCCATGGCAGATTGACGTTTCGAATAGAAAAAGACCGAATGGGTAGGTGCCAACAGGCAGAGTGTTTTGCCGACTTCGTCTTCTTCTGAGTGAACAAGTTTTCAACCTGAAAGTTATTTCAAAAATCAACCAGATATTGTTAAATCTATACTTTTCAAATCCCTATTCTTTTCATAAAAAATACCCATTTAACAACCTTGTGAATGATTGTGTATACAGTGTGTAACAACGAAAACCTAACAGAGCCGTTGTTGAATATAAAAAGTAAGATTTTTAAAAAAGCTCGGACATGTCGATTTCTAATTGAAGGGGGACACCTTTTAGACTAATCAGATATTTTGTAGTACGCACCCCCTCAGAGGGGTGCGTCCGACGACCCTTGGATAGGAAAAGTAAATCGAGTGGCATCTTGTTTCAAAATTCATTCGAATACCTTTCCAACTCTGTTAATAGAAAATTTTTGTGACGATTAGTTTTCGTGATAATTTGGAGTTTTAAAGGTATTTGTATTGAGTTCAACGCTGTTCAGAATAAATCAAATTGTTTTTGAGGTACAATCTACGTGCAGAACTTTCATAAATGTGATTTCGTATTTTTTGTTTATTACGAGGAGATTTTTTCGGGGGATGGGGTTTGTTACCAATCGTTACAAAAAATTTCCTCTGACCGAGTTGTAAAGGTATTAGAGAGACCTTTAAAACAAAGTGCCACTCAACCTACTTTCCCTATCTAAATAAGGGTCGTCAGACGCACCCCTTCGAGTTGGTGCGTACTACAAAATATCTGATTAGTCTAAAAGGTGTCCCCCTTCAATAAGAAATCGACATGTCCGAGCTTTTTTGAAAATCTTACTCTTTATATTCAACAACGGCTCTGTTAGGTTTTCGTTGTTACACACATAGTAAACAATGTGCATTTCAACAACCTACTCCTCATTCACAGTTTCAGCTGAACTCATTATTTTCAAGACACAACAAGCACGTCGTCCACTGTACGTCCACCTGACCTACAGACGCGGTCATTTTCATCTTTTCTTTGTACAACACTGCCATTACGAACGTCTTCAAAGAACAAGTTCACACGACAGCCTCTCGGCTTGCCCGATTGGCTTACTTACGCTCAACAACAATAACGCAAGAGTAACTGTACACCTGGAGACCGTCGTAGTTTCTAATTTGCGTGATTGGTTTTCCGTTTCGTTCATCCTCAAGGCAGGTGATACTTCAATGTCAAGTTTAACCGACACGATGGTTACTCTCATCAGACAACTGAACACGGTGATTTGCTCTTGATTTCGATTTCAACCTATATCCTCATGTGTTATAAAGGCATTCATTTTCTTACGAGGTGATTATCATTATCACATCATTATAGTCTATATCAAGAATTTGTCAGAGTTAATTCTCAGAATTGAGGTGAGATATTGCCGTTGTACGATAAGCACACCTGCCAAAAAATGTCACCAAAATATAAGCTATTTTAAAAATTCACATATTTTGGTATGTGTGCTTATCGTTCGACAACATTTCGGAGTATAGCTCATTACCAAAAAAAGGTTGGAAATGCGGCCTTCTACACTTGTATAGATTCCAATACAAATTCTTTATTTCTCCAGATTGTGGTGAGTTAGCAACCATAGAAACTACAAAGAAAAAATTCATTCACCACAAAATAATGACTTTCAAAGAATACTTTCCTGAATAACCAACTTCGTTCAACACCATAATCGTCAAAGCTTTGTTGAGTATGAATGAAATATGAGATAAACCTACTTACTTCTTCCTCAACAGAAACGAATCCAAGTTTTTGGAATCTCAGATTATTTCTCAGCTGAAATAAACTGTTCCTTCATGATGGGCAAATTGAATTCACTGAATTATGTCTTAATTATTGCCTTCACGATAATACGTCATATGTCTTGGGTAGCTTTAATAGTATATTATGCAACGATCGTGTAATGATGGTTATTAATACATGAGCGTAAACCGGAATAAGAAACGAGCCGAAGGTGAGTTGCGTATGGTTTATGCGAGTGTATTAATAACCATTACATGAGAGTTGCATACGCTATTTTATCTACACCCAATAAATAGTGAAGAACTACAAATATTATATTTATATTGCAAACAATAATACTAATTTTAACGAATTACTTTGAAAAATTACACAGAATTGTAATTAATGGTATTACTTCGAGAAATTAAACGATGAGATATGAAAAGAAGATCAAAAATCAAAGAAAAAAAGGATTACTCGAGACCGGAATTGAACCAATGTCTCCTCCAGCTAGAATAATCAATGTCAGCGCCACAGACGGCTCGGCTACGGAGAGCCCACGAAATT
This sequence comes from Zygogramma bicolorata, assembly GCA_032362365.1. Lineage (NCBI taxonomy): Eukaryota > Metazoa > Arthropoda > Insecta > Coleoptera > Chrysomelidae > Zygogramma > Zygogramma bicolorata. Next base: position 1,112,914 of record JAVJAQ010003898.1, read on the forward strand.
CGATGAAAAAATCTATTATATATATAAAAGAAAGTCGTGTTAGTTACACCACTTAAAACTCAAGAACGGCAGAACAGATTTGGCTGAAAATTGGTAGGGAGGTAGCTTAGAGCCAGGAGATGGACATAGGATACTTTTCATCCCGTTCGACAGCGTTCCCGTGTGACTTGACATGAAACGTCATCAGTCACTATAAAACGTGGTATAACAAAAAAGAATCAGACTTGGAATAACAAAACGCAAATGACAGCTATGTAATGACGTTTAACAAGTGGATTGAAGTGAAGTGAAGTATATATATATATATATATATATATATATATATATATATATATATATATATATATATATATATATATATATATATATATATATATATATATATATATATATATATATATATATATATATATACTTCACTTCACTTCAATCCACTTGTTAAACGTCATTACATAGCTGTCATTTGCGTTTTGTTATTCCAAGTCTGATTCTTTTTTGTTATACCACGTTTTATAGTGACTGATGACGTTTCATGTCAAGTCACACGGGAACGCTGTCGAACGGGATGAAAAGTATCCTATGTCCATCTCCTGGCTCTAAGCTACCTCCCTACCAATTTTCAGCCAAATCTGTTCTGCCGTTCTTGAGTTTTAAGTGGTGTAACTAACACGACTTTCTTTTATATATATAATAGATTTTTTCATCGAATTTCGTGGGCTCTCCGTAGCCGAGCCGTCTGTGGCGCTGACATTGATTATTCTAGCTGGAGGAGACATTGGTTCAATTCCGGTCTCGAGTAATCCTTTTTTTCTTTGATTTTTGATCTTCTTTTCATATCTCATCGTTTAATTTCTCGAAGTAATACCATTAATTACAATTCTGTGTAATTTTTCAAAGTAATTCGTTAAAATTAGTATTATTGTTTGCAATATAAATATAATATTTGTAGTTCTTCACTATTTATTGGGTGTAGATAAAATAGCGTATGCAACTCTCATGTAATGGTTATTAATACACTCGCATAAACCATACGCAACTCACCTTCGGCTCGTTTCTTATTCCGGTTTACGCTCATGTATTAATAACCATCATTACACGATCGTTGCATAATATACTATTAAAGCTACCCAAGACATATGACGTATTATCGTGAAGGCAATAATTAAGACATAATTCAGTGAATTCAATTTGCCCATCATGAAGGAACAGTTTATTTCAGCTGAGAAATAATCTGAGATTCCAAAAACTTGGATTCGTTTCTGTTGAGGAAGAAGTAAGTAGGTTTATCTCATATTTCATTCATACTCAACAAAGCTTTGACGATTATGGTGTTGAACGAAGTTGGTTATTCAGGAAAGTATTCTTTGAAAGTCATTATTTTGTGGTGAATGAATTTTTTCTTTGTAGTTTCTATGGTTGCTAACTCACCACAATCTGGAGAAATAAAGAATTTGTATTGGAATCTATACAAGTGTAGAAGGCCGCATTTCCAACCTTTTTTTGGTAATGAGCTATACTCCGAAATGTTGTCGAACGATAAGCACACATACCAAAATATGTGAATTTTTAAAATAGCTTATATTTTGGTGACATTTTTTGGCAGGTGTGCTTATCGTACAACGGCAATATCTCACCTCAATTCTGAGAATTAACTCTGACAAATTCTTGATATAGACTATAATGATGTGATAATGATAATCACCTCGTAAGAAAATGAATGCCTTTATAACACATGAGGATATAGGTTGAAATCGAAATCAAGAGCAAATCACCGTGTTCAGTTGTCTGATGAGAGTAACCATCGTGTCGGTTAAACTTGACATTGAAGTATCACCTGCCTTGAGGATGAACGAAACGGAAAACCAATCACGCAAATTAGAAACTACGACGGTCTCCAGGTGTACAGTTACTCTTGCGTTATTGTTGTTGAGCGTAAGTAAGCCAATCGGGCAAGCCGAGAGGCTGTCGTGTGAACTTGTTCTTTGAAGACGTTCGTAATGGCAGTGTTGTACAAAGAAAAGATGAAAATGACCGCGTCTGTAGGTCAGGTGGACGTACAGTGGACGACGTGCTTGTTGTGTCTTGAAAATAATGAGTTCAGCTGAAACTGTGAATGAGGAGTAGGTTGTTGAAATGCACATTGTTTACTATGTGTGTAACAACGAAAACCTAACAGAGCCGTTGTTGAATATAAAGAGTAAGATTTTCAAAAAAGCTCGGACATGTCGATTTCTTATTGAAGGGGGACACCTTTTAGACTAATCAGATATTTTGTAGTACGCACCAACTCGAAGGGGTGCGTCTGACGACCCTTATTTAGATAGGGAAAGTAGGTTGAGTGGCACTTTGTTTTAAAGGTCTCTCTAATACCTTTACAACTCGGTCAGAGGAAATTTTTTGTAACGATTGGTAACAAACCCCATCCCCCGAAAAAATCTCCTCGTAATAAACAAAAAATACGAAATCACATTTATGAAAGTTCTGCACGTAGATTGTACCTCAAAAACAATTTGATTTATTCTGAACAGCGTTGAACTCAATACAAATACCTTTAAAACTCCAAATTATCACGAAAACTAATCGTCACAAAAATTTTCTATTAACAGAGTTGGAAAGGTATTCGAATGAATTTTGAAACAAGATGCCACTCGATTTACTTTTCCTATCCAAGGGTCGTCGGACGCACCCCTCTGAGGGGGTGCGTACTACAAAATATCTGATTAGTCTAAAAGGTGTCCCCCTTCAATTAGAAATCGACATGTCCGAGCTTTTTTAAAAATCTTACTTTTTATATTCAACAACGGCTCTGTTAGGTTTTCGTTGTTACACACTGTATACACAATCATTCACAAGGTTGTTAAATGGGTATTTTTTATGAAAAGAATAGGGATTTGAAAAGTATAGATTTAACAATATCTGGTTGATTTTTGAAATAACTTTCAGGTTGAAAACTTGTTCACTCAGAAGAAGACGAAGTCGGCAAAACACTCTGCCTGTTGGCACCTACCCATTCGGTCTTTTTCTATTCGAAACGTCAATCTGCCATGGGTATTCATGAAGTTCTTATAAGATAATTTCTAATGTCACTCAAGGCCAGTCCATTTTCATAGTCGAAATTGACGTAATTTCAGTAAGTGATCCAAATGTTATTATTTGCAACAATCCTCGTGAAACATACCGGAAAATTATGAGATATGATTGGCATGCCGAACGAATTCAATAAAACTGAAGGAGAATTATAACCCCCACATAGAAAAATGACATTTACGAAGAATGACAACATTGACATTTGCGGAAGCGTCATGAAATTCGTTTATATGCTACCCTAAACACAAAAGGTATTGAAATTAATCTTCATATTTATCTTGTATATTTCATGAAATTGTTTTGATTGATCATGAATAAAAGAGTATCGAAACCTTGGCAAAAGATAAAATTTACCTCTCGAAGAATAGCTCATCTTGGCTCTCAGCCACGGTAAACTGAATTTTATTGATTTTAGATGGTATCCACGGTACTATAACACAAATTGTAGTTCATTTACAAGATAAACTCTGCAAATTCAAATTGTTGTTCAAATCTGTTTAGAGTAATCACACAAGTGCAACAAAACAAATTACCAATAATGTTATTGAATTTCAATTAATCAAAAGTTTCTCATATTTTCCAGTCAAAAGATAGCTCTTTCACAGTTTTTTGTTCCACTGTTATTCCGTTAGACTATAATGTTCATCCTATATTTCAGAACGACATTTTTTTAGCGAGCAAAGAGGTTTCATTATCACTTACTCGATTCCATCATAGCCGTTGGGGAAAATTTCCATCGAATGAAAATATTGTTCTGCGTGACTGTCGGTCGTTCCATCAACTGATAATGTCAGATAAAAACTCTAAGCAACCTTGACATTCGAACGATAATTTGATAAAGCAGGTATAACAGCCAAGCCGAATCGATAAAGCGCTTTTAGTTTTTTGCCGGTTATCGAACATCGAAGAGCTTCATAACCACAAGCTATGATGGTCGGTAGGATTATGTAAAGCTGATCGCATAGTTAAGCGTTACGCGATGCGTATGAGATATCGCCGGGAAGGCAAAGAAATATTTTTGCTTAGTGATGGATACGGAGATATTTCGCATTATGTGTGAGGAATTTTGAGCAACAGATTTGGCTTGAGAACTGATATAAGAATCTTCGTCTCATTCACTTGCAAGAATGAAAATCCCATAAACTCATCTCATGCCTAAATGACGCGACAAGCCTTTAATCAAATGAGAAAAAAATAAGTTCTATTTGATTCGATGTCAGTTCGATGTCATATAGAAAGGGGAAATAGTTACTTATTTATTATAAATGTTTTTTGGCTCCCGTCCTCTTACGTCAAAATTCATAGCTTCTACGAGCCGAAATTTAAAAAATAATGATTCGAACGTCTACGATTGATATACACATACCAACAGGCTTTTTATCATATTAGTTTTTTAACTGAGTACTCATTCAATATTCACTTGGGAAACGTAAATCCAGGAAATTTATTCAGAATTTTCTATTGATAGTAATCGAATACCTACAAGGATTTTTTGTAATTTCAGCGAAATGTTCAATTGGAAGTGATATAGGTTTCAGCATAATTAACACGATAATTATTATTTGTTTTCCTTTTTTTTTCAGCATGACTCAGTGCGGGAATTTTTCACGTTTCAAACTTATATCAGTTACCAGCCAAACTCAATTTCAGGATAAACTAGTTTTGCCTAGGCTAAACTAATTCGTCCTACATCCAATAGGGTAAGCTGGTATAGCAGGCTAAACTGGTTCTTCCTAAGCCCGATAGGATAAAACAGTTTAGCCAAGTTATCTAACCTAATCTAACCTAAAGAGTGTTCGTATCTCAATCAGAATAAAATAGTTTGGCCTAGGCTAAACTGTTTTATCCTATTGGGCTTAGAACGAACCAGTTTAGCCTAGGCTATACCAGTTTATACATGTAGGACGAATTCGTTTAGCCCAGGCAAAACTAGTTAATTCTGAAATCGGGTTTGACCGGAAGCACATCCCACAGTCAGATTTCTTTGAATTTTTATATTTTTTTCATTCATTTGTGACCAATTTTCACGTTTTCTTCGAAACTTTTACACATTGCTTAATTTTTATTTCTATTTCGTGTTCGCGAACTAGGCACAGAAACAATTCAGGAGGCCTTGCTTGGAAGGAAGCTATTGTACGGAATCGAAACATATGTGGTGGTGTTGTATACCCATAGTGGAAACCATATAGGAAACTAAAATTATTTTTGTAGCAAATTGAATTGGTCATACCCGTTCCCTGATCCGTTTTTTCTTAATGATCATTACCATTTTCTTTTGAAATAATCCATATATTCTATATATTCATAATTCGAAAATGATACACAAGAACCGTTATAATATATCTCAAAGGGTTGGCAATTAGTATGACGAATGAGCCCAGAGCCCATTGTAGGTGTATCTTTTTCATATAGTGCATCTTCCAAAACGAAATATCTCCCACGACAGTAATTTTTTTCTCACAACTGTGGTTGTCAAATCGACAATGAACGCTATCTACATATATCTAGTCTAGTCATTTTGGTCGATTTGATCAATCGTCGCCCCCTGCAATCACCCTCATTGAGAAACATTGTAAGGCTTCATTCGAACCCGTAATCTTAGTGAGGAACAACTTATCGCTCTCGATACTTGATATATTGTTATATTTCACGGAGGATAAGGATGAATGTGAACCATGACCCCTTGTGTTTTCAACAATTGAACTTGAATTGTTAGGGTCACTGAAACACATGTTTGAAGCACCTTTCGTGACTCACGATTTATCGGAAGTGGGCCAATTATTCGAAGAAATTATGGACTAGTCCACGAGTTCTCTGTTCAATTATTCACTTTTTCAAGTGATCTGAGAGGGTATCTTCGCCAAGTTTAATGGGTCAAAATGTGTGAACACATATAATATTCGAAATTTTACGTAGCAAATAACACGAGAGAGTAGGTTGAGGAATTTTATTTTGAAATTTAACACAGGAAATCGCCAGCTTGAGAGAGAAATCTTGAAAATTAAGTACCTAAGTGCACGCATTTGGGAAGACTGAAAGGAACAAAACGAAAATAATTATACCTTAAACTTGAAGCAAAACCAAGATTCGATGATTAAAGAGGAATAATTCCGGGATCCATTTTTCATTAAAAAAACTGTTGAAACTCCGTATACAAAATTCGGTTTTAATCAAAACATTGATAAAATGAAATAGCAATCCATATGCTATGAAGTTATTGCGAAATAGCAAAATATATCGATTTAAAACTATATTTAGGTTGACGTTTGCGAATACGCACTGGATAATAACGAACCTGTTCTATTTTCTGACTAATATATGATCTGTTTTTTGTTGCTGGAGTAGGTTAGTTGTAACTTTATATTGTTGATCTCAGTAATATTCTCATACGAATATTTCTTGGAGAGAAAATATAATTTCAGATCTCGAAATTTCCGGGATTGACTTTTTACAATCACGGTCGATTTTTTCTTCCGGGATCACATTCCCAACGGTCTAGCCTTCAACTTTGTTATGGTTCCTTCTAGGAAAAATTTATAACGAACCAATAGATAATGTTTCAGATTATTATTTGTAAGAAATATGATACTGTACGGTGTTATTCACCGTATATATCTCCACTAGAATCACAACGTCATCAGAGCTGGAGAGAACGCTGAATATTTGATACTCTTGTCGAACTAGACCGACTACACGAACATGACCCAGTTGAAGCACCCAACGAGAATGTTCCGATAGGCGAAGCGTGTAAAATCTGTTAGCCGCGCCATAGTCGCAACTCACAATGTACTCCATTCTCTGCTGAAAGATACCTAGAACAAGTTGACTACAACGACAATCCCTGTTTCAATTGAATTTCTGTAAACGAGCAGATCCAGATAGATAATGTAGAAACGGACATTTCATTTACGTCGGATACCTACATTTTACATTGTCGCCTACAATTTACAAAACGGTGCGAGATAATTCGAATGTGAATCAGTACAACGGGTGAGTTGTCGGCTTCTGAAAATTCGGAAGACGGTTTATACTATTATCTCTCAGAAATTGGTAGTTCAGAAGTTTTGGAAATTCTGCTGAACAAAGACTTGATGAAAAGTAGATCAACTATTGAATTGATATGTCGTCATATGATTGGGTAGCGTTCGAGTCGCTCTACAATTAGGTTCGGAACTCCACAGTTTTTATTCTTAAGCAGGTGATGTTGCAGTTGGATCATTTTGAGACCTGAGACTGTTTGCAGAGGTACAATAAACTATGAGGATGATGACAAGAGTTGGAGTTCTTCGAGGTTCTATATTGGGGCCAATTATGATCGGCATCTATATTAATGAATTAGCCTTTGTTCTTTCGAAAGTATTTACCTCCTTCATTGGAAGTCAAAATATATAATAATGAAGAGAGTGGTTTGTGTAACTGTCCTAGGTACAAAACTAGAATATAACCTATCTTTCAATGCTACTAATACACTTATTGTTGAAACTTTTCAAATAAGATCTTCAAAACCAATTTTGAAATATGTAAAGATATACTTTTTTACTTTGATGTGGAGTACAACTCATTATGTCATATTTGGGGTGTCTCTACCACTAAACAATATGTTTTCTCGTCTCAATTTTTGAGTTCTACACGATATTTAGGCCAGAACGAAAAATTGATTTTGGACAATCATAACTATTCAGGTCTGGTTTCAGAATGTCAATACCATCTACATTAATTGGGTACGTCAGCAAGAAGAAAGTTCATGTATTATTTTTTGTACCTTTAACCAATCAAAGCCTCTCATCTTCTGAAATTTGGACCTTCTTGCTGAGGAAAAAGCAAAAAGAATGCTAGTTTCTGAACATATAACTTGAAACACTAAATGAGCTTAGACTGTATGAATAATTCTTGTAAGAAGGAAGTGTATTGTTGCGTACTGGATCTCGGCATTCAGACAGAAATTTTGTATATAAGAATGATTTTTATAAGGCACACAACTAGAAATTTTCCAATAATTGAATCGTTCGATCGAACCAACAAAATATATAAAAAATGTTACCCTCTGGAAATATATGTATATCATTCTATAGAGCCAAAATTGCAAAAGTCTTCAAAATACATGACACTAATGGAGTACAAGTTTGCACCAGCAGCACAGCTTACAGTGCATGGGAAATTTTAGTTTATGATATATGTAGTAACGAATAGATCTTTGCGTTCTGTGCTAATACTGTATTTATCCATGCGACTATATTATATGGAAGAACATTCCAGTATCCTTCGACGTCCTACCCTAAAATGAGACTATCTCTCATCACAGAACACCGCTGAAGTAATTTTCAATGGCGGTTTATTAGAGGCCTAATGCGTTTCGAATGACCTTAAGACTCCCACAGAATAAATCACCATCATTACACCGGAATTAATTGCGAATCCTCTCCGGAGGGGTGTGTCTACGACTTGACCTTTCCCTTTTCCGTTTCGCGTAACTCGACCCCGAACGAGAAAGGAGAAAAAAGCAAAAAACGGGCCGTTCAACTTTTCATCAACTCGTCCCAGGACTTTGTGAACGTTTTGAAGATTAACTCCATAATGAAAAGGTGGGAATTGAAAGAAATTCCAAGGTATATCAGTCATTTCATCAATCACTTGGTTTATAGAACATGTTTGAACCAATATTTAAAATTTAGTTTCGCTATTTATACTTGTAGACCTCGCCGGGTCACCGTGCTGTGTAATCGCACGTTAAAAGGTAAGGCCTCGTTCATCCATTGCTCGCACAAGTTTCCACTTCTGAGGGTTGACGTTCGTCAGCTGGTTAACGGAAACGAACAATTTTAGAACAATTTTAGACATCGGCCTAGTTTCTTAGGAGAAAAAAACATGATTGAATCTGATGGATATAAGATTCTTCACAGAACTGTATGCTAAGGCCCGAATCAACAAAAAACGTAACTGAGTTTTAACTACAAGTGGAGTTGAAAAAATATCTGATGAATTCGCACGCATTTCTATCCAATTCTTTTTGTTGAACGTAACGTGGAGTGTGAACTGAAATTCAATTTTCGGTGAATTTGGGTCTTAGTGTGATTTATCTTCGTTTAAGCTTAAACGGTCTTGACCATGGTCTGACAGGCAAGTTTAGAACTCATCACTGTACCTATTGGTAACGCCCTATCGACCAAAGGCAGCTGGCTGCTATTTCCACATACTGTAAATTGAAAATGATAACACAAAAGACTCACTGATTCCAAAAAAAAGTTCATTGTTTCCTAGATATTTCATTTGAGTTTTATCTTTCATTTTTTTTCTTATTTTTATAAATGGTTGCGGACATGGTATCAAAACACAATGTACATTATAATTGAAAGTGAAATTGAATAATAATAATAAATGGAAAATTTAAAATAAATGAACAAGTGAAATTAATACGCAATTTCTGTAATTCAGTTCAGTTATTATCTTTTTATTGCTATAAAATTTCAATATGGAACTCATATAATGTAAATGAATGACATAGTTTTCGGAAGATGTTGAGACGAACCAACACCGAAGAGAAAACTCTCTGAAAAAGGAACGAAGTGAAAGTTCATAGCATTTTCTCCAGATATAATAACGTAACCTGAAGTGGATTCGCAATTCTCTTTTCACTTGCATACACCCAAACTGATAATTTATCATTCCATTCACCAAAATATATTTCAAATGACCAGTTTCAGTTTTGATGGGTTGAAAACACTCGATTAGAGGATTTTATTGTCTGTTTATTTATCTACCATTTATTCGATCAGCTGATAATGGCAATAAATGATTTATTAGTCAAGTAACCGTTTCATCTATACGTATAAAACTCATCTGAATTATGTTGAAATCCACTAACGTGTGGAACTTATCTTTGAGAAAAAGAAAATGAAAAACTTTTCCTTTTTAGCTTTTTCAGTTGTAATAAATATTCGAATTTAACTTGTACAATTTTTTTCTCAAGAAAAGTGAATGTATAAGCAAAGGAAAAGTAATAATATTTTTTCCTGATCTTATAACCTTTTTGTAACAGTTTGCTGTGAAGGCGAATGTCCAGTAGTTTTTAAGCCCAGTCATCCAATTCTCGAGGAAATATTGCTGACGAGGTCGAATTCATCAAAATCGCTAGGAAACAATGATATCTTTGTTGATAATCTGAAGCTGACTATTTTTTTGAGGGTCATGAAAAGAAATTATCCCAAAATTGAAAAGTATAATCAGATCCACTGAAAAAAAGCTGAAGCCATCAGTTTCAGCCAGACAATAACTGCTATCCGCACAAAATCGTCATGAGCCAGAATCATCATCGTATCACAGGTCCGAACTTCGCATTATGTTTATTTCGATATTTCATTCCTCTCAGATGGGATATTTAAATTATTATCCTCTATGTCACATTTGGGTTCAGGTTGTTCTTTACAGTTTGAGTTGTGTTTTGGAAATGCAATTCTGCTGTAATGGATGAATACAGAAAACAAAATAGATAATTCCTTACCCAGTTTGCATACTCATGTTGAAATATCATTGAACGTATTCGGAATGGATAACGTCCCAGAGTGTTCCAGATGTTTCAAACCAGATGGACCATCACAGCAAGGACTATTTATTTCTGTTTTCTCTCACACGGGCGTGAATCACACCTGGGTTCTCTGGCGAATTGCCGAAATATTCAAATGGAATTCGGGTGTATTTCGTGATGGATCATTTCAAGAATACGTGCGTTCGTAAAGAAGGGTGTACTTCATTTTTATTACAACATTCTCCTTCCTATGTCGCTAGATATTTATTCATGAATGAATCATCACGGCTATTGTTCAGTTTTTTTTACTGGGACGGGCAACTGAATCGATGGATTTGAAAAATCTATATTCTCGAATTGCATCTGCTGACTTTACAACAGCAGTATAATTAAAACGTATAAAACGCTGTTCCACCAGTAAGGGTATAAAAGTATATCTGGAAAAACTAGGTTCTTGTTACCCTTTTCCAATCAGTACACAGAAAGAGAGAGAGTTCAATTCGATAGTTAAAAGTGGCAAGTACAAGTTCTTGAAATATTGTAGACATTTCATACACCTTTCCCTACCCAGTTTTGGTTTCAATCAGCCCCGCACCTAGATACGCAGTGAAACTGGTTGAACATTTCAAATGGCCAGTTGTGCGCATCTACGTCATTTATCAGAAGCAAAGCTAGGATGAAAGAGCTGTACCTAATTAGGCAAGAATACTAGAGATTTCCTTCAAAATTAAGAACAATTTTTCAAGTCAGAATGATTCAATGATAAATATACTACAAAAGTAAAATACTACATTGAATATGTGGAGAATTCACCATAATGTCCAATCAACAAGTCAGCACTTCTGTTCTTTCATCGTTCATCACAGTTTACAATCAATTTCACTTTATCTTGGAGTTCCGTGACAGTTTTATTTGGGTTTCGCCACATATCTAAACACAACAAACTTTATTCGTCTCAGCTATTTTGAAAGAGCACAGCTGGAATCCTCTCAATGCAAACATTCATGAATAAACAATGGAACGTTATTTTTGTACGGAAATAAAGTGACTGAAGTCACCTAATGGCCTATTTTTCGACGTCAATATAACAGATCGGATTTCACACTTATTTGATCTCTTTGAAAATATTGCTCTCATTGTATTGGGAGTAAAATAAGTGAAATTCTTGGGCGAATAATGTGATAACAAAACTGAAGTTGCATACGTAATTTTTTTTCGTATCATATTCCTTCGGATAGGGGACATGCTTTTCGGAATGAAAGAACATAACAATCTCACGAGTACGTTCAGAAGTCAGAGCCTTGTGCTGGTAAGAAACAGCACGTGTTGTGATTGTTCGACTGAAATTTTGAAATAAATTTCAACTCGGACAGAATATATTATACTTCGAATGTAGATCCGAGTGTAGATCTAACAAACGATAAGGATGGCATATCGACAACAAATCGGTAGTTCTCGGTAGTGTAGAGGTTAGCACATTCGCCTTTCAAGCGGAGGACCGGGGTTCTATTCCCCGCCGGGCCACTGTGATGGGTAATCGCACGTTAAAAGGTAAGGCCTCGTTGATCCATTGCTCACACAAGTTTCGACTTCTGAAGGTTGACGTTCGTCAGCTGATTGAAGGAAATAAATGTTTAGAACCAGCTTGGCATCCTTACCTACACATCAATGAATTGTTCCCTCAGCATCATCAACCAATAGTTATTCGTTTTATGTCAAGTTACTGTCGCTCACAAGAATGGGTTTGGATGATATACCATACCAGACATCGTCACCAATGTGAAACACACTGAACGGTGTTCAACATGGGTGAACGTCTGCCTATAAAGGTCAACTCTGAAATGTCGAAACTTGTGCGAACAATGGATCAATGATGCCACACCCCAGAAAAAATCATAAATTGTATGCTTGATACTCGAGCCGTGAAAGTAGACTTTGGAAAAGCAATAATTTTCCGAAAATTTCAAGAAAACAATTTCTTATTGAGAAGCAAAAATCCAAGTGGGATCCGTATAGTCACCTACAGAAAAAAGGATACTGTTATTGATTGAAACTGTCATTTCACGTTTAACATCTGACTCATTGGATAATATTCAATCATAATATTGAGTTAATGAATTTTTTCCCTGTAAATTCTAATGGATCGCAGAATTCATTCAAAACTCTAGAAACAATGTGGATGTCAAAATAAAAAAAAAAATTCGTTTTGCAAATGAAAGTTATTTCGTCGAGAATAAATAAGTGTAAACTACACAATAACTCATTATTTAGTTCCAACGCTGACGGTTTTGAAAATGACTATTCAGCAATTTGTATAACAAATCACTGTATAATTATATGCCCAAAATTTCCTGCCACGCCCGGTAAAAAAAAAACAAGAAATTTATTCAAACATTATCTCTCGCCTTTCACATTAGGTCTATCCAATAACGAAAAATGACTGGCCGTTTAATGAATCGAAATATTTCGGGATTTTAACTCCCACCGAAATATTTGTAATTACACCCCTGAAGGCGGATAACTAACTGCTCTCTGCAGGGATTCCATTCGACTCTCGAGCAGCAAATAGTTTTGGAAGCCGTGGACCACTAAATGATCTCGAACGGCTCACGAATGGGATAGTTATTATTAGTAGGGGAGCATACGGTGCGTGTATGTGCCACGACCTTGGGTAATAACATAATACCTTATTATTAAATCGAAAAGATGGCTGGAATTAGTGCTGATTATGGGATGTTTGACAGGTTAGAAAGCTGGAGATGAGATAGTGAGAGAGATCTTTTTGGGAAACAGAATTCAATCAAAATCTAACCGAGAATCTTACAGTTTTCATGCTAAGAATTCATACAAGTTTATGACTGATAGGAGTCGAATATTCGACAAAAAGGACATAGTTATTCAAAGTACTGTATTTATCATAGAAAAAAACAAAGAACCACCGAAGATGCCCGAAACGAAATACGAAGTGGTATGGGATTTACAACTCACTAACAACAATGTAATCAAATGTACAAATTCCGCAAATCGTTCTGAAGTTGTATTATTTTTCTTCAAGAAATTATATCCCAAACAAAACTGGAAAGAATCAGCATAAATCTATCCTCAACTATTTATTTGTATTTCAACATATAGGTACAGAAGCTTGTCTGATTGTTGCAAGTACAATTCATTAAGGTTAGGTATTTTTCATAGCCTCGATCAGAAAACATTCGGATCATCTTGACATTGGCAAATGAAATCCAAAAAAACTGAAAGTGTGCCCTTTCTTCGAGAAATCCGTTCCAACCACCCATATATCTTAAGTCAGACTACTAAACAGGACATCCATCTCGATGTCTCGACGCTTGATAGTCATAATTCTCACGGTTCAGACCAGACTTGCATTCACTATTATATTCAATTTTGGGTCCCAGAAGTAAGATTGATAATGTATATCTCTGCTCACTATTCTTCCAACAGTTTCCAAACTCGAGAGCGTTGAGAAGTTTGTTGTTTCGGGAAATTCTATGAAAACACATTCGATTTTGAACAATGCTTTTGATGACTAATGGTCAAAATTCAAAGCTTGTTGTTACCGAGGGGTTGACAACTCTCGTGAAATTTGTACACCATATCAAGTACTGAATTACTATAAGGGAGTAATGAGAGACATAAACACGAACTGAAACGAGGACTGAAATACAGGAACAGGTACTGAAATACTGGATTGAAATAATGAAACAAGTACTGAATCTATATATCACTGTACTGAAATACTGACAATTCGAATATGTACACCTACTGAAAGAGTTGTTAACCCCCTCGGTTGTTACCTGACTGGACGTGGCTTCTAGTTTTAGTCGAATTCCATCGAGTATTGGAGTTCAAGCAACGTTGATTGCGAATATGATCTGGATACTTGACCACGGACTTGAACATACTTCCACTCTCTACCACAAGTTGAAAGGTAAGAACTCGTTAAACCTAACGCCGGGGACACACGGTCCGGGTAAACGCCCGTCCGAGTTTTGTCCGGGCTCCCGATGATCCAGAAGTACATTGTGAGAATTAGTGAAGAACACACGGAACCCGGACGGGCGTTTGCCCGTCCGATAGCAAAAACGCCCGGATGTATTCTCAACTGATCATCCGAGACCCGGCCGGGCGTTCACCCGTCCGACAGGTAGCGGGGCATTGTGTCAAATAGGCGGGAACACACGGTCCGGTCCGGGCGAACATGTGCAATGTGCAGTTAAGTTGTGACCGTCGTGTGTGCATTCTAGAGTTGGTGGTTTGGTGCTTGGTTGTGATATACTCATATATTGGAGAGTTGATAAAGACGACGATGATGTTTTGCACATGAACTTTTAAAAAATAGGAACAGTATTATATTATAAAATAAAATATAATATTTTTTATAAAGAGTTGAAGAATTTTTCTTCATCTTCTCTTAATTCGAAAAATAGAGTATTGAAGTGTCCTAATACGTTTCTCTTCTGCACTACAGGATATCCATACACTTCTATTACGTTTCTTTTTACGTCTGTGACGCAGTAAACAAATCACTGCTAATAGTTTACGTCTATCTTCGTCCATAATCAAGCCGAAAATGACGACAAGTGGAATAAAATCGCCGGACGGGAGTTTGCTCGGATCTAGTGTGTTCTGTCCATCAAAATATCGTCCGTCCGGCCAATCGCCCGTCCGGGCCGTCACCCGGACCATGTGTCCCCGGCCTAAGCTCGCACAAGTTCCGACCATAGACCTAATAAAATACTTGGGATGGGCCCAAGACAGAGAGCATCGATCTTCAGACTAAAATAAGATGTAATGTCGTTGTTGGCAATATGACTGATATACCGGTAACGTCTCATTTCTGGCTTGAACATGTATTGGTCTTCAAATTCCAAAAGGAGAAACGCAGTACTTATTCGGTTTTGCTTCATTGGAATTATTTAATATCGGATTTAAAAATCTTTATTCAAATGGTATTTTTTTTGATCTTTGACGTTAGCGTTGGCTTCACACATCCTATTTTCCGTCAGTTGCCAACCAAAGGATCTATCCTTCACGGTAGCTCTCTCTAATCGCCTTTCGACGTTCTTCAACTTTCTATTCTGCTATATTTCTAAATTTCCTTACCATTGGTTCGATATGGTAACATATGATGTGGAATATGTCGACCCGACCAAGATTTACTTACTCAACACCAGCCGCTCTTGCGGTGTGACCTAGTGAAGACCTCCCCTACTAAGAGAGATAGGGGTGGTGGCGGAACCGCGTTACAGATGCAGATTGATTGATGACGGTCAACAAGGGCCGGAGCGGTCGGGTCGTGTGGCAGCTCCGCCGAATCCGGGACCACACAAGCCGTTTCTGCACCGACCGGGGTCAAAACAATCTGGAACGCGTTGATAAAATAATCGACGTTTCACGGTTCGACCCCTTCGAATTTTCTTCTTTTATTGGACCTTAGTGTTATTTATTTGCGAGTATAAATGTCGGTACGGGTGCGTTTCTCGGAGGTTTTCACGTGATGATGAATGGGTCATCATAGTTTGATAAGATAATTGTCTTTTATTCTCTTCTTATTACCTGCCGTTCAATCATAAATTATTGAAAGACCATGAGAATCGATATTATTTCTAATGAATGATGTAAAAATACTTATACATGTACCAAATGAGTAACGGTGGAATTTAATTTCTTCAAAATCTAGAAGGGTGACGTTGTAAATTAGGCATTATAAAATAAGTAAGTAAGTAAGTTATTTATTATCCCAAGAAACATTACATGTTTATGATGGGAGGAATATTCCCGAATTTATAGCCAAAATCAAATTGTCGTGAGTTAAATGACTACTATACCACACTAATTCAACTCTGTGCTCGGAATTACAGAAGTGAGAGCGCCCCTCGGAGAGCCCTAAAGGCAAGGGACGCCTAATGTTGTACCACTTCCTTTAAGGATTCATTTATGAATACAACTGTTGAATTCCTATGTGACGACGGTATTCTTTGAGGTTATTGGTATTGCTCCCTTTCTCTCTCTCTCTTTCTCTCTTTCACGCAGTTTACATCAAACCTTCTGTGTGAATCTTAAGATGAAGGAGATATGGATTGTAAACTTGAAACTGCTTATTTTAATACATGAATACCAGTCATTCCTTTGTGCTACACGATGTAGATATATCATTAAATTTTTGTGTCTGGGAAGATCTGAGGAGATTTTCAATATGACCGATCTGTGGCCGACTTACTGGCCGTTTTGACCAATCATTTAAAAATGTATTTTCCGAAGTTTCTTTCAAATTTCACATGATCAGATCATAAATAATTTCACAAACCCGACAAACCACTTTATCATTACTTAGACCGGTTCATCCATCACCACTTAGTTAGCTAGAAGCTGAAGCACTTGAACCAGCCAAGTACTTCTGTGGGGTGGCAAAAGCATGCATAAAGACGAGCATAAAGACATACACCAACTATAGACTAAATCGGTCAGATTTGCTTTCACATTTTTCAACCGTAAACACATCACCTGGGAAGTGGTATTTGTTGGGAATTAGCAGTGCATAATTTAATTTACAGATGTAGAGAAGGCTTCCAAAATAATAATAATGACCCACTGATGACTGAATTCGGACGGAGTTATCTGTAACGGTCCACCTAAACCGATTTTTATTTATTATCAGTCTCGCTTTTGTGAATGGGAAATGTTTCCATTTGTATTTTCTGGTTTCCAAAATACTTTTCTGATAAGATTTGAAAGATGAATCAATATATCTAGCTCATGGCTGAACCTGGATGTCCAGTGACAATAAACAAAAATTAAGATCGAGATTTTTGTGGGTGGCACAATATTATCACAAGCTCAAAATTCATTATGATTCTTGAATAACGTCTCCTTTCATGCTTTTATGTGAACTACATCAGCAGACGCGTAATGAACTCCACACAAAACGGGAAGGCATTATGGAAGCGTGCTCACGCCATGGAAAGGTGGGTTACTTTATTACATAAGAAACGTATCAGGACATTTAGTGTAAATGTCAGATCGGTCGAGATATTTCGTCAGAATTTATTGCGGCTCGAGAACATTGCAAGGGGCGTCACATTATGTAGGTACGTGTGATTCACGTCGTGAAAAGGTGTTTATCGATTGGAATTCGGCGCCTTCCAGTCTCTGCTGAGTACTTTGTTAGACGGTAGCGATTTAACGAGCTAATTCAGAGAGAACTTTCACAGTTTACATTTCTAGTTGGGTAAAAACAATTCCCATACCACAACAGTACTTCAATTATATCTCTTTTGAATTATTGTTCGATTTTTGTTTTCGATAAAGTTATGAACGTTCCATTGCATTGTGAATCATGACGAACGAACATCTGAAATTGCAACTTTCAAATGACATCGTTTCACAAACACTCAACGACAAAATAATATAGATGAATACATAATGTGTAATAAAATTGGAAAATGAAAGGCCTAGCTTATAATTTATTTTCTAGGTTAGTTGACCGTTCAATGAAATAGGGTTTGTGAAACATTTTAGAACTGATTGTTATCATGAACATAGGTATAGTCAGGTGTTGAGATTATGACTAAATATATAGCAATGAATGTTCTGAACACTATGCTCAGCATGATGGTGTACCACAAGGGCCTGTACCAGGCCCACTGCTTTTTATACTCTTCATAAATGATATACCGGACTATGTAACAAATGGACTGATAACAATGTTTGCAGATGACACTTCAATAGTGGTATCAGCACAGACTGTCGAGGAATTGCAGAACACAATAAGTTATGTTATTGATCCTTCTGAAAACTGGTGTATTAATAATAATTTGATATTGAATACCAAGATAAGTGTATCTTCAATTCAAATGTAAGACAAATAGTCCATGTATGATTACAACAGAACATAAAAATTCAGAGACAACAAGGTCTCTATCTATATCAAAATATAACGTGGGAAATCATATACATCACACTTTGAAAAAACTCAACTCTGCTTTTTTTGCAAAATTGAAATTAGAGAAAACTTTGGATAGGGAAATTCTGATTGATATGTATTAATTCTTTGGTGTATTGTCATATTTCTTACAATGTCACTCTGTGGGGAGAGAGATTGCGCTAATTCTGAGAGGATTTTTATAAGACAGAAGCATATTCTAAGACTCATATTCGACGTCAAGTTCGGAAACAGTTGTAAACCCACTTTCCTGCAAAATAAAATTTAAACTTTTCCTTGCGTATATATACAAAAAATATATTTACAAAATGCTGATTTTCATGAAACAAAATTTGCAAACATCGAAAAAAAATTCATACCTCCACCAGTATTCAACAAGAAATGCGGGAGCACTGAGTATAATCCACCACAGACTATCAAAATTTGAAAAAAGCCCTAGATATGCAGGAACTAAAATTTTCAACAAACTCCCAGAAGGCATACGATACATGAGCCTCAGTAGTTATGAAATGGAAATTAAAAAAATTTTGGTAGGAAAGGTATATTATTCGGTCAAAGAATACCTCAATGATTCGTTAGGTTGATATTTTCAAGTTAGATCTTTTATACTTACGTGTATATTCTATTTTGTGTACTGTTTATGTATCCTATTTATAGACGATTTGTTCACCTATATTGGTATTTTGTAAATAATACTGACGTGTACATCCATCTCCCAAGTACAAATAAATTTATTATTATTATATTATTATACATAACGCCCAGTTGGGTTTATTTGATTTCGATGTTGAGGAACTGTGAATATAGGCAAGTACTACTACACACTTCATTTGAAATATTATGAAATAAAACTTAAAACAATAATGAATACAAAATAGTTGAGGCTTTCGCGGCCGAGGTTTTCAGTATCACTACTTTTATTCGGGTTTGAAGGCCGTCAGGAAGAAATTCCAAAAAAACGACGGCCTTCAAACCCGAATAAAAGTAGTGATACTGAATAATGAATACGTCTTATATAAGACGGATATAAAATAGAAAAATTGAATAATTTCTGTCTTGAGAGAGAAATGTAGCTTATCGAGGTTGAAAGCAGAGGTTTGCATACTTCTTTAATCCCAATTATTTGAAATAATTTCATGATAAATATTGTCAATTCAATTTTAGTTTCAAGTAGGCATGCAAATAGACAATTTCATGAACCTACCAACAAACATCATTGCTGGTGAATGCCATTAACGTTGAGGTTAACAACATTTCAATAAAGGCACATGTATGTACATTTGAGGTTGCAGCAATATTTCTAAAATCTCAGATGTGTCACGAGGATTACTGCATATAGGCAATATTTGGATTATTCAGTGCTAGTACTGCTCGTAGTACTGTAATTTGGTAAATGGTTCATGAAGTAGTAATGTTTTATCTTTGAAAATTGAGTCAAACTAGCTTTTGAAATCGGGGTTTTGATGAATGAATTGAGTACCCCTATCGGATCTTTCTCAGGACTGTTGCAGTTAGAGCGAAAGCCAAAATCACTTTGGTATACAAAAGACAGTTCCTTTGTCTTCTTGGCAGACGTCAACAATCCCACTATATTTTGATCACGTGTTTTGATAAAAACTATATACTTACACTGCAAACGTGAAGGGTCCTCCCTCTTAACTTCCTAAAGTCCTAGATATCAAGATCGAACACATTTCAAGTGAAGGCATAATGTATTACTCTTTTGATAAAAAAATCATCAATGTCATATCAAGATATTTTCCTTTTTTATTGGAAAGGGTATTTTTGTGATATCTCGTCTGACAGGTGATTCGATTCTCTATCCAGCAATGGTAGACTGAATCACGTAAAACAATACCGTGCTAGGAACCAGAACCAAAAGTCAATAACTCATTTCCATTCGGATCCCGATCGATAACCCATCGCTGACGCATTCAGTGACGATTTATCACAAACATAATATATGAACTGGAACAACATGGGACTACACAGCACTAGTATCTGCGATAGCTTTTTCATTGCCTTGACTTCTCGTGATAATGACAATAAAGTTAATGTCAAATGCAGCGATACTGATTGCATGAAAAACGAATCACGCCAAACCTCCTCGGTCTATCCCATATATTCACGATCAATGTTGTACAGCTTTGCGATGAATGGTTACGTGAGAGCATGCAACTGTTTTACAAAATTGGACAGGTAGTGAATGCGGAAAATTTGCGAGGCCACAAGACACTATTCGATGTAAATATGTGCACGCCTATGGATATCAGTAGTTTGTTTATTGTCCGTCATATCGGGCCCAGTAACTTCCTAGAGAGAGTTTTCATATGGATGACATCGGAAAGAATATTCTATTGAAATGACGATTCATGGTTCCACTGGCATGGCGATGAGCATGATTTGCTAGAAACATCAATTCATCCAGAAATGAAATGTTGAATATCAGAATGAATTCGAAATTGAATTTGGGCGACTAATTTTTTGACTCTTCGACTTCTTTGCCCATATAAGAAATTATATTGAGGGAACAACAAAAAGTAATGTTTACCAATAACCTAAAAATACTATCAACAGTGATGATAACATAACATTTCAAATGAGTATTCGAAGAAGATAGTAACATTGGAACTTCTTTTGGTGAACGTTTTTTGAGGTTATTATTTGTGGTATGGAATTTGAACTGGATATGAAATGGGATGGTATTCTAAGTAAGATTTTAGTTTGCTTCGATGTGGTTAGGACTGTTTCTTGCTGGGTGGTATTGGATCGGACTTCCATTGGCTATATATATCCGCAGTCATCACACTAAGACGATTGCAGATAGCAACCATCGAAACGTCGTGACTACACTCAACTTGAAACTTGATTTTATCATTTTTCTATATCGATTCATATTTCTTTTATTAAATTTGATTTCTCTATTTCATATTCAACATTTTAATGTTTTGTCACCAATTCAATTTTTTTGATCAATGAACTTTTATTCTCTGACCAGAATCCATTTCAATCTTTTTTTTTATTCTAGTGCCTCATTTGATTAATTGAATTGATTTTCGTTAAAGTGTTGAATTCGGAATGTAATAAATATAGTCGAGTATTTAGTGACTTTGGGAGTCAGAACAACACAAGTATTCGATGCATGGGATGATTCCAAATACTTGTTTTAAGCATAATAATGAAATTTCTGATGTTATCAAGACCTGAGTCTACATGCCATTATTATTGATTGTATTACAATTGTTTATATTTCTTTTCGATCGAGCACATGTATATCTTTCCACAGATCTCCGAAATATATCATCAGCGTATTGATTTGTTCTTATATTTTTTCATATTCAATATCTCTTTCGAATATCATATTGTGAGACACTTTTGAAAATAATCAAACATTTGAAGACACGCACGGGTTGCATAACAGCCATTGGCCATATTTCAGCGATTTTTTATACAATTTTGATGCATCTTTTTTATATTCCGTAAATTAGCATTATTATTTCATTGAAAGGGGCAAAAATTGAAATGTCATAAAAAATATGAAAAATTGATAATAATTGATGTTTATTGAGCTTTAATTCCTTCGTTTCAGGTTCGAAGTAACAATCGAAGTATTGAAAAAAATGTACTTCGTTATTTTTCGAAATGAGAGACCTATCACTTGATGAAGAGTAAATCTTCAATGTTGACATCTGTTCATTACCGCACATTTCTAGACGAACACCAACTATATCTATGAATTTTTGTTCGCCTCATATACGCATAATCATTAGCGATGTTACGTGATACACGTAGTTACGACCTGCATAATAGCTTTACGACGAAATAATAGACCCATCAAAAATGCATAAGGTATTGAGGCTAATCAATTCATCCAAGGTTGAAACCAACGTAACTTACCTCTCAGGAGAATACGATAATCATCTGTTGACCTATCAAAGCTGACATCGGAAGTGTTCAGACTCGAATGAAATTGTGTGAGAGCATCGCTGTTGAAACGTGTTTTGCTGATGATATGAAACTTTATTTACTTATAGAAAATATCGATGTTTGTTAAAATCACCCCAATTAGTTGAATCTTGACAAAAAAGTAGTGATACTGGTAGATAGTAGAATCTTGTACTGGATATGTACCACACTAATATAAATGCAGCCAAATGTCAATGCCTCACCATCAAGAAAAAAAGAATCAAAAATAGTATATGTACAAGATCGATGGTTTCGTTTCAGGTTGTTGCATGGAACTAAGAGATTTTGGTGTAATTTTCGATGATAAACTAATTTCCTCGAGGCATACTTCTTTTAAAGTTTCTGAGACACTTAAATCCTATGGTTGTATTGCAAAGATTTGTGAAAGTTTCAACAACATCGCTCCAGTCAAACTTCTATGTTTCTCTTTTGATCGTTCGAAGTTGGGTATGCCAGTATAATTTAGTCCCCTTTATATAATGTGTACATACGGGGTATTGGAAGAATTCATAAAAATTTCCGAAATATCTCGTTTTCAAGATCTGTAGAATATATCCAGAACGTTCTACAAGTACCAATGAACTTTGAGATACTATGAATTCGAGATATCATTGGAATATAGACGGAATTGATACTGAGTGGTGTTTTTGTTCAAGCTATCAATTAAGGAGTATAAACCTCAATTGATAGATCTGATATTCTCAAAAGAAAAATTTGAATATCCCATCTGATTCATTGCGGAATAATCTTGTATATAGATTTTTGAATCTCCTATTTAGGTGATGTGTGAAAATGTTAGTTCCTTTTCTGAGTATTTTACTATAGCTTATCTCATCTATAATGTTTCAGACTACTTATTTAAACTCTGATTTGTTATAATTTTTCATATGGAGTTGTAAACCAAATCATTTTGACACTCTCATATTGTATCTCTTATCTGGTTCTATACATTGTAAATGGAAATTTTTGGACAATAAATGCTATTATTATGATTATCATCTGTTGATTACATCTAGGTTTGGTAATAATGCAACTTATTATAAGAGCTCAAATCATTTTATTGAATAAGATATCTATTGTCACTGTGGTACACAAAACAGTAGGAATTTTAACGGTTAGAAACCCGATGAGTTATTTGACCTCAAACTTCATTATTTGTTGCTCTCTTTCTCAAAACGAGTCTTGAAACGAAGTTTCATACGAAAGTTCCATGAAGATAGGAACGTCACATGCTATTATTACCTTCCTCGTATTATCATTTCGGTTCGATTATAATGAATTTCGAACTTCTATGTATTTTTTATTGAACTATTTTCAAAATGTTTTCCTATCGTATTACTTTAGTGAATGCTTCAACTGAAAATTTGAAATGAGTTAACCATTATTTAGCACTGCTACGTTTTGTTCAGACATCAATAGAACTCCTTCAGATGCGATTGTAGATTACCATCAACATTTTTGAAAGAAGTGATTAGAATTTCAGATAGGTACCACACTCGCGCAATAGGAAAAGAAGGCATATCTCGAATAACTCATGAGGCACGGCATTCCCAAGAGCAAAGCCGACTTTTTGAAGCGAATCCCCCGAAAGCAATACCAGAAAACGTTTCTCTCGATTATCGAGCTTCCTCTGACGAATGTGGGGAAATTTTTCACATCCATTTGACTCATCCTCGCTATTTAATTTGAGAGGAAAGCACGCTCGTTCATCCGAACAAAGAATGTCGACCTTAGAATAACTTCGGTGTCATTTTTCTTGGAAATTGTTCCCGAACGTTCTCGATGAGGTTATGCGATAGACTCCTATACGGAAAATTCAATTTGGGAAGCGCGTGCTGCAACATTAATAAAGAGCTGAATGCCTGGATGCAGACTACACAAAGTTAATTGTTGTTTCTTCCGTGGTTTGTTCAATATTCCAGTGTTTGCAGATACATTTCATAGGTTCGTGATGAAAATATATTGGCTTCTCAATATCCGTTTAAAAATGAATTTTGGGTGAACATTAATTTATGATTTTATTATATGATTACGAGTTGTTCAACTCACTATTCGAAAATTGTTGGCTTCTTTCATTTCAGATACTCGATGCCAGCTTCAAAATGTACTACTTAAATATATACCACAGAATGTAGAAACCGAGGTAGAAACAATGAAGCAGCCGCTTTCCTGCATGAAATTTGGAAGCTTACAGCCAACAACCATCGAAGGCGCTGATGACAGTTATTTCATTCCAACTAGGAGTGAAGCTACTGAAATGCAGATTTCCACAATGGTATCAAGTGATTTCGACGTCTATCTGACTATCTGATGAAATACGATTTTGAAATCCTGATAAGTGTGAAGTATGAGTTTTGAATTATTTTGAGGAAATAGTTTTGTGAGTTATGAGCTGTATTTTATTCGAAAAATGAATGAGAACCGTATGTTTTCGCATTCTAACTTTTTCCTAGAATATCTCAAAGATTTTCCATATTTGGATCGAATGAAACAAACCACCAAAAACAAAATTCTCAAATCATATTACGTTTTCGAAGTATATTTTTCTTTGGAATTCACGGTGCCATATTCTGACAGAGGACTTACATAACGCAGTTCTTTTCCTTCGAATTCCAGGGAAGTTATAGAAAAATTATGCAATCTTCTGAACTGTGGAAACTGCTTTTCGCTCAAAGGATGTGCTCTAATTTTGGTGGCGGGTTAGATTTTTATTACTGGTTGTTTTGTATCGATTGACCAAAGTACAGAAAATCTGCCCTCAACTCGTCGATAACACAGATTTCCGCACATTCAATTTTCCCTGACCATCTCCTATGTTGTTTAGTCGAAGTCAACAAACGCAACAAGAATGTGGTCCACTTTAACAACTGTACTTAACCAAAACTATCTTCAGAAATATCATGGTATCTAGTGTTTTGTTTTTAAGTGAATGTTAGTTATGAACTGTACTCATATGCAGAAATTTCAACAAAAACATCGCCACTTTGTTTCAGACTTTACATCAATTCATCTAGTCCAGAAATTTTAGACTAGACATTTTTATTTTCGAATGAAGTAACTGCGATCAATAGAAATCATTTCAAAACTCACAACCAACGTTGGAGAATCAATTGGACGAAATACGAATTGAATCCCATTTGTCTGAATTTGGCCCACCACATTGTTGTCCAACCCTCATGCGGAGGTATCAATACCGTTTGGCGAAGAGATAAGTGACCCATGCGAGTTCATTGTTTCGAATGAGGACCATCGAACGGTACTCATCGACGTAAATACAGGGCCGAGTACTTCGAAACGAATCGAAAATGGAAAACGATCCTCCGGCTTCCGGAGCAGCGAGCCCAACACTCAAAATATTAGGTTGCGCCATTTGTGACGCTGCGGTCGTGAATTCGGCCAGACCTCATACATAATTTACTGAACTCCCGACGGAATGGCAAAAACGCATTTACGGTAATGAAGAAAAAACGCGTAGTTGAGTTCGGGAACATGGCGACAAACGAGCGGATTTTTTGCCACTGTGAAGTCTGAATGCTCCGGCGATAATTTATGTCGTTCATTAAACCGACTCTTGATGACAGATGTGCTCAGGAAGATTGAGTGAGTGTTGGAGTTTTAATGAAACACCTCGTTTTCCTTTTGGAGAAAAACATGAGTACACTTCATAAAGCTCAGGGGTTATTTGCTGTCATAAGTCTACTGCGCTGAAGAGAATGTCTCGTGACAGCGCAGTGGTTAATTTTGGACCACATAACAAGATATTGGTTAATTTCTGCCCATAGCCACATTACAAACCGAATAATCATAGAAAAAAAAGGGGAATTATGGTTTGAAGAGTTCATTCATTGATAAAATGATATAGATAGGGGTTGTATTGATAAATGTAGCCTCTATGTCTCAAAATAGGGGTTATATACATTTTTTTACAAGTTTTGGAAACCACGTGAATCTATAATGGATTTTCAGAACCTATGTGTGATAAAAAATTGGCCTATTGAAACTGCACGAAAAAAATTTACTTTTCTTCAAGTTTATATGATGAAAAAAACCTGCAATATTCTCAGATTCATGGTCTGAGTTTTATTTTTATATGGAAACGATCCCCGAGAGGGGAATATTCAGCCAACTGTGATGGAAATGCCAAAGAAAGGACCATTGATATATCAGAACAATGGTGCTAGAATGGTAGAAAGTAGATCAATCGCCGACTTTTCTTGATTACAAAGAAGCTGGTAAGTCCGTGACGAGTATCACCGACAAGACAAATTGCCAAAAAATCATTGAGTAATTTTTTCTGACTGCCAATAGAATTCCTGTCCAGATATCGCCATTTCTAACGAAAAGAAATCTGGGGAATATTTGAAGAAAACGACAGATTTTTTATCAAAATCTTCGGTTCTCAGAAGTAAAGGTGCAAATTAACAACAAAAAAATAGTTCAACACCAATTTTGGACTCTGACAAGAAAACCGTTTGATGTTTCATTTTGAAAAAAGCAAATTATGAATTGACTAGAGTAACAATTCGCAAGCTAGCTTGTGGCTTCAATACAGTTTTTTTAAGTATTCTCAATTTTTAAATTCATTTTCTGTTTTCGCGTGAATTGCCACTTTTTCAATTCAATTCATGAAAAAAGTAGATTTGTCCAACTCTGGTTGGAATACAAAAAGGGTATACCTATTTGAAATTTTGAATCATATAAAAATAATTATAAAAATAAAAGAATATTTATGACATAATAATTATTTTCACGATTTCAACGATTGGAACGTTTAGTGTATGATTGAAAAATTTAAAATGCCTTTCGTTACACACTCCAGTATGTTGAACATTATTAATATACATTTGCCACAATGAATCACTTCAAGAATTTTATTGGGTTGATATCCGGTATATTCATTTTACTACATTTCTTCACGCGAATAATCTAATGGGGAAATCAAGTACCTATACCTTACTCACTCTTCATACTTATTGCCTCATGGCTATATGGGCCTCGTACCTGAAACAAAAAGAAATGAAAGTCAGAAAATGAATACTTACAAATTGACATGGATTACTGGGAGCCTAATGACGGAATCTTGATTGCAGAGCGTGAATTTATTTCATACCATGTTCATGAATACATCCTGCACCTCCGCCGTTGACAACGTCGAATTGTACGGATTATAATCTATCCTATCCGAAATATACGGTATCCAAGATAGTTTCGTTGAATATGAGTCTAGGAATTGCAACCTATACCAAAATGAGAAGTATTCGAATTTCTATCACTTCCCAAACACTTTTGTAAAACACTACTCGCTGGTTTAAAGCAGCATTACTCATGTCGAAATATTTCCCAAATTAATGTGGTTATCTAGTTGTTGACATACCGGAATCGCAATAGAAGTGGTCACGAATAATGCAAATACTTGTGAAGTGTAAAGTATGCCACAATAATTGGAGTAAAGTAATAAAAATAGTTGCATGGTGTGTTTCGTATAAATGTCTTTAAACGCTCGCCGTTATCATTGTGGTACGACAGTAAAGGTTTATCTATTTGTATTAACATACCTGTTGGTATCATATAGTTCAATCAGACACACATGCGGGCCTCGTTATTACTTCAACACCGATAAAATGGGCTCAATATGAATAGGTAAATATATGAAGAATAGTCGACCAACTAAACACGAGGTGGTAAACTAAAAATCGTAATCATGAATGATGAAAACTTCTGGTAGAATTCACTCTCAACTCCAAAGTGATTTTTATATATACAAGATTCACGCATCCCTTTTTTGTACAGAAATATCCTACGGATGACATACGTTCCATATCAATTCACGATTTTATAATATGCAAATTAGGCGAAAAAAGTTTGGAAGATAAGAATTGAAAATGTTGACTCACTGCAAGAAAATGAAGACAAAATGGATTTTCTCAAATTTTCATAACCAGGTGTCACGAAAATTAACAAATTGAAATTCAATGGACTAAAAATTTCCATAGGTTTCTAGAATTCACACTAACAGATCCCAGACTCTACTCATGCTCAATGAATTGTTGGATATCTGGGATTGAATACAACCGAGTCTTGTGCGCATAGCTCTCTGTCTTCTGGGAGCACAAGTTCGAGTGTTCAATAAAGGGAAATATATATTTAGAAAAAATGAGATTGAAACATTTCGTATTGAAGTCAAGACTCATTCAGAGATCAATCACCCTAATACCAAAATGATATTACTTGCAGGCACTCGTAGGAGAAGGGCATGGATTATCTGTGCTCTTCCCTGTTGATGCTAAATTCGTTAGCGAAACGCGCGTTGAGTGCAAGTAATACTTACCAATTGGGTGTTAGCGTAACTGATTTCTAAAAAGTCTCACACGTATGCCTTTTCAATTCGTATGGAGCTGAAATTAATTATTTATTGATTTAGAACATCACTCCTCAAGTTTTTCCGAGAAGCCATAAAACTCCCAAACATACACACTGTTGACAAGGAATTTTGTTCCGGAAATTCCTAGATCGTGAACTTCACTCGGTTGACGTCCAGAAATATTTAGAATGAATAAGCTTAAGTGTATTCCAATCTGTTTCTCATTTGAAATACCAAAGCGGATTTAATAGCCGACTTCATCTGAAAAAATCACGTGTAATTCAATCCAGAGTTGAAAAGAGGTCGTAAAGCGTATTTCTCATCCTATTAACATAAAGTTTATTGCGCTACTACATATCCCTCTTGAGTAGCTTCTTATCATTCCCCTCATTAAACAAAGTAATAATAACGTGGTGGCTTTTAGAACGTATTATAAATTAGAGCGACACGAAAAGTGATCCTTGTAGGAAATAACCCTTCACTTTTTGAATTAGGACCTTCAAAATGTCTTGTTAAGAATCTTGAGGCTGTCAGATAACCCTTCAACCAGTTATTTTTATCGATGGAATATATTTCATCGCCAAGTTGATGATTGAAACAGGTATTATTTGTTTTGACTATCGAAAGTAAAACATGAATATAATTCGATAATGAAATAAATATACACAAGATGTAACTTGGAATAAGTCAGCATTGTATCATTGGATTCCAATTGGAATATATGAACAGAACATTTCGTATGAAAGCGAACTACACCTGATACCTGGTGAAAAAAAAGTTAAATGTTTCAGGTTCGTTCTCAATTTATTAGTTTTCAGTGGATCTATCTGTAAAATAGTGATAGTATATTATGCAACGATCGTGTAATGATGGTTATTAATATATGAGCATAAACCGAAATACGAAACGAGCCGAAGGTGAGTTTCGTATGGTTTATGCGAGTGTATTAATAACCATTACATGAGAGTTACATACGCTATTTTATCTTCACCCGATAAATAGTGAAGAACTACAAATATTATATTTATATTTGTATTGCACACAATAATACCAATTAAACGAATTCCTTGGAAAAATTCTACAGAATTGTAATTAATAGTATTACTTCGAGAACTAAAACGATGAGATATGAAAAGAAGATCAAAAATCGAAGAAAAAAAGATTGCACGGGGCCGGAATCGAACCAATGTCTCCTCCAGCAAGAATAATCAATGTCAGCGCCACAGACGGCTCGGCTACGGAGAGCCCACAAAATTTGATGAAAAAATAAGTGATGAATCATGCATTTGTAAAATGGAAAATTCAATCATTCTAACTTTATATCTGTCGGTGGAGGTGTCGAAGGTGATTCTCCCATATCGCTGGTATCAGACATTTTGTTATGATTATAGATGTTTGGCTATATTCTTCAAAAGTTCAATACCTATACCGATTTTGACTTGACAAATGTCAAATGCAGAGCATGCACATCATGCTTGATTGAAAAATAATGGGTTTCTACTGGTTGAAAATCTGTATCGTAATGAAAAATCTGTATCGTAATGGATTTCATTATAAAACGGGTTGTGGGCATATAAGTTTATTATTAGAGTACGGGTGTAGATAAAATATATTTTTTAACGGCTATAACACGAAACTGCTCTATCTCAACTGCTCTTGATAGAACAATAGGTACATTTTATGTCTTCAATTTCATTTCCTTACCTGATCAAACAGTGACTCCATAGTGTTACAGCTGTAGTTTTTATTACACCCAGGTGTTTGACGGAATGTGAGATTTCAAGCAATGACAGCTCTATTTACTTGTCGGTCGGTGTGGCCAAGCGGTCTAACGCAAGGTCCTTATATCCGATTTGGCTATTTCAGTGCTGGTTCGGGCCGCAGGCAGAATTTTTCTGACCGGCTCGGAGTGATAGGTTAGTTCTCTAGATACCAATACTGGTGAGTGGAATATCTGGATTTAATACACCAACCCACCCGGTAGCACTGTGTGTTTTTCTGAGTTTCCCTAAAGTTGAAATGACAAATGCGCTAGGTACCGTGAAAATCAGTAAGACGCCCCAGAGCGTTTCGGCACCCAACCGCACTAAGCTCTGCCTCTGGGAGCAGTTGTAAGAGTTTTCAACAAAGGGTAATAATTGTACCTAGGTGGAAATTTTGAAGGACATTGAATTCGAATTTAATGTTGAATGATACATCGTTTTGCTATTATCAAAAATTGGTTTTCGATGAATTTTCATGATCAACTTTGAACTGGTAGGCTTGAGAGCTAACATTGCACATTTTGAGTATGAATTGGTGGGATTACTTCTCAGTTATCGGCATATAAGTGATTGTAGGTTCCAGATGAAAGTGTGAATGAAAATAAAGAAAAGAGGGCCCAATAAAATAAGGAGCTTCGCGATATGCCAGGAATCGTTCTTAATCTAGTTTCCATATTGGATCAACTGTATGCGATCGGACGGATAGAAATCAACCAGTTAGTAATTTTAGGTGAAACCTGATTAAACTGAATTTTTCAAGTTGAAGTGTTGTTCGAAATAATCTCATCATTCAAGTTTTGGTACATATTATTTATAGTCTATGCCTAATCATGATTTTAGTCGAGAACTACGTTACTGCAACAATTATCCTATTCCCTTGCCTCATTCCTCTACCCTCAAATACGTTTTCATCAATTATTACTTTCGAAGAGAACGAACAACAGTTTGATGGTTCGCTCATCATAAATAATAAACAAAATATGCGGATCTCATCTGCCGGAGTGAAAATCACATAGATACTTCACGAACACTAATATTTTAGCTGCCATATACATAATCACAAAGCTTTCACAGTTCTCCGCTTCCATTTAGTAAGTAGATCGTACATTTCAACGGGGTTTACGAAGTGATTCCAGATATCCCGAGAAGCGCTTCTAGTAAAGATCATTGCTAACAACGGTCTGAGGATCATATTTTTTGTCATTCAATCAAATTTGAAAAACCATTCTTAACGATGAACCGAGGGGGAAAAAACTAGCTAAAATCTGTACAAGATTTAAAATCTTTCAAAGACTTAAACGCATGACTTAAAGACTTAAAGGCATGACTTAAATACTCAAACGCATGACTTGAAGACTTAAACGCATGACTTGAAGACTTGAAACGATGACTTGAATGACTTAAAATTTCTAGGTGTACAAGATTGAAAAAAGATGTTTCCCTCTCGCGATGAACAAAACTGACTAGTGGTTACATTCAAAACTAACAAGAAAAATTGGCCAGGTGTGAAGAGTGAAATTTAGGAAATGAACATACATACAAACTTCTCAGAACAGGTAGATTTCATGAAGTTGTCTAATGCAAACAGAACCTTCTTCACCTACCAACCGTAACAATTATCAACATATTCCCTCCCACCTTGTAAGAACCCAACAAAGAATATAAAAGCCGTACTTCCTGTAAGTGCTTATCTACACATTATACATTAGCTCAGTGCCCGTAAAGAAGGGCGAGAGAGGGCCATAAAGACAAGCAAATTAATTCATACTTTATTCACGTTACTAGCTACCATGCACGTAAGAGCTGGAAGTGACTCATTCCGAATAGGAGAACCTTGAATAGAAGTGTTTGTATCGAGTCACGCTGCTAAGGTTACCGGATTTTTTCTACAATTCCTTGGTAGATTGTAATTGTTTACAGGTTGTCGTCGCTTACATCGGTATTTCAATTGCATAATCGATGAACGCTTGAATTATATCATTGATGTTGCTAATATCGATGACCGAACTGAACGAAAGTTATGATACGAAATCATTCATATGGTCAACCACTCACTTTTGTCATTATAACCACTTATGGCTTCAACCAGAAATCTTATTTAACCTATGCTCATGGGGTCAACCACTCATAAATAACATTTCACTTGCAACTTTGTGTTGGCATTTCTTATCTTTCCGAACTCATTTCAATATAACCACGCATGGCTCCAACTAGAAATTTTATTTAACGTATGCTCATATTCATTTAAATTTTTGTAACAATCTCACAAAAAAAGATTCTGAGGGGAAAGACAAGTATATTAATACACTAGGAATCAAGTTCATTGAGTAAAAATATTAACCACAAAACGACATGAAATCTAAAAATCATATGAAGCTGGGTATAAATGAAGCTCTCTCTTCAAGATATTGAATCTTCAGAAAAGTGACACTGATTCTGAGAGATATTTTATTATAAATCTTCGAGAGACTATAAAAGTAAAGAAAGTTGTTCCTCGACTAGGAATGGAATTACTGCAAATCGTTATTCTCATTTGCGAGAATTTAACGAGTTTTCACTTTTCCCTGTTCTATAACCATTTCTCGAGAAGAATTTCAATGATACATCATTCCCTAATGTTTTTTTGCTGTAAACAGTTATTAAAAATGAATTGAAGAAACGCAACAGAGGAATTACGTGAAGAGTTTATACTCTTGAAATACTTCGTTAGATAACAACTTGAAAATGCAACATATTATGATGACCATTAAATATACATTTTTTCCATCATATTACTCAGTCACTTCACTCTGATGCTGGATGGCTAAGGTAACCGGATTTTTTCTACGATCCCTTGGTTCTCCATAGATTGTAATTGTTTACAGGTTGCCGTCGCTTACATCGGTATTTCAATTGCATAATAGATGATCGCTTGCATTATATCATTGTTGTTGCTAATATCGATGACCGAACTGAAAGAACGTTATGATACGAAATCATTCATATTTTCAACCACTCACTTTTTTTCATTATAACCAGTATAACCACGCATGGCTTCAACCAGAAATCTTATTTAACCTATGCTCATGGGGTCAACCACTAATAAATAACAACATTTCACTTACAACTTTGTATATAACCATCTCACCTCATTTGCTCGATTCAAATTTCAGAGATATTTCCATATGAAATAGGTATAGATATTATTATTATTATTCATTTATTCAATTCCCAACATACATTATGTTCATAGTAGCAAAAAAAAGTACATGTAAATAAAAATGGAAAGGAAAATAAAGTATTAAAATTGGAATACTTCCAAATATCACTTATGTATATTCACAAGTGTACAAATAGTAAAAATGTTACTGAGAAACAAAAAAGTCCAACTTACGATGATAAATATTTTTTCACATCGTTTTTGAATTTCAGTTTGCCACAAGATTTCAAATAATTTGATAATTTGTTAATTATAATTTGTAATATTTTATGTAATTTATCAATAAGTAAATATTGATGGAAATTTTACACCAACAGTTTTCGACCATTGAAATGTGTATTTTGTTTCGCGTTACCATTAAAACTTAGGTAATTTATCGGAAGTTTTTTATCGCAGGAGAATATTTGGTTTGACATAACATGTCACTTACCCAGAAGTAAACAGAAGGTAACGTTCAAATTCGGCCCTGAATCAATTTAGCACTGATGAAAACACAATATTGACCCGCACATTTATTTACGAGCCACTGACAATTCACTTCCACTATTATTATGTTTAAAAAAGAAGGATATATACTCTTTGTTGCTCTGAGTACGGATCTTGTGAGGCCTTGTTTCATTGCATTACTGGCCTTTTAGGGCATTGGTATATTCCCGTGATACTTATTTTCCTCAATGTTTGCAGATAATTCGTTATCTGTCGAATCGGGTGAACCTTTATTAAATGCAGTGTTACCAACGTACGTACCAACCCAAAACTGCACTGGGTAGGTAGGTAGGGTGTGACATTTTCTTACCGAATACCACGCCTCCGGCTCGAAATGATTTCCAAAAAATTCGTTATCTCGAAGATATATCCGTGAATAATTCAAACACTTGCGGTAATACAAGTGATAATCCATTAGCTCACTGTTTATGAATCATGACTGCTAACATACCCTCTTCATGTCTCGAATACGGTTCTGCTCCTAAACGCTATTTTCTCAGAGTGAATAAACTCAATAAAATTCTAGTTATGAGATTTTCGCAACTCGGAAATGAACCCAAAATGAAATTCAAACGACAAAATAAACATTTTATCGGCCTTAGAACATCTGTTCGCAGATTATAAATACCGAAGGAAAGCATTCGGGAACTAATTTATCTGGAAGCGTTTTCAGACGTATTGGTGTCGGTTTTTGGAACTTGGCAAAGAATCAAAGAAATTATAAGATGCTTCCTGAAAGCTCCACCAATTAGTCGATGTCGAAATTTGACTAAGTCAAATTTCTATAAAGTTAATATACACGAGAAAATCAAATGTTTTGGTTTACCAATCACCTTATTCAGGTTGTAAATCTATTTTGAGATAAATAAGTTGCAATTTTTCTGAATAAGACAGATGAAGAAACTCGAGAATCATATACCGTGTGATGATTATATGAATCTGAATACTACGTAGTAGAGGTATTTCAGAAACAAACATAGAATTCTCAAATGAACGGCAACAAATTAAAATAGAATGATACCAGACATGCCATATACTTCGTCGAAACAGTAAATATCGATTACATGGTAGATGAGAACATCAAGAAGTTACTTTGATGAGATTCAATGCCTGTCGCGCCATATAGACAAGGGAGCAGTATTTTTCTTCTTGTGAATGAATCAAACGTCTATGAATGAACATATCAAAAGAGTGTTTGTATTTTCTTTCAGAGTTCGACAGAATTGTGAGCCCAATTCAGTTTCGAAAAAGTGAATTATGAATTGAAGCCACAATTCATATTCATAATTTTCATGTCATCTCCTGAAGCACATGAGCTTCTCGTTCTCTCTGTAGACCCTAATTAACGCGCCTGTGACACAATAATATTGTGATGTCGTCCTTCACAGATACCATCCAGTTACAGTGTGATATTTCACGTATGTGTTGTTTTTCTGAATGAATATATCACTTTCAGATTTAATGACAACGAAATGAAAGATTTTTATAATTCGTAAAGTCCAATCAATCATATTGAAAGGGTTACGGAACTAGCATACTTAAGTTCAATTATCTCCATATTAATTGTAAAACAAATTCAGTGGTTGCTGATTGATAGCAAATAGAGGTATTTGCTTTACTAGGCATAAAAGCACAAGATATAATGCCGCGGCTGGTGTTTCATAGCCGAGCGTAGCGAGGCTATGAAACCAGCCAAGGCATTAAATCTGCTTTTCTGCCGTGTGAAACATATAATTTTTTCTTCGAATTTGTTCCAATTCCACGCAAAATCGACTTTTTCACATTTAATTTGCGTTCCATTATCAATATCCAAATAACTGAATTATTTTATCAAAGGTAACTGGGCCCTGCGTTACTGTTTACCGCTGATGACGTTTGTTGAATATGTTTGTTTACTGTTTACATTGTCAATTTTGAAAAGTTGTCATGTTAGAAATGGATTTACTGCAAAGTGAGGATGAATTGATGCAATTAACACCACCTGAGATAAGAGACCAGGCGCGAGATGTGGAATTTAACCTTTTACCGGAAAAATCAAGAGCTGTATATGAACTCACATACAGCAGATTCAGGGAATATAGACGAAAGAAAAATATAGGATCTTTGTCTGAAGATGTGCTGATTGTCTATTTCGTGTTGTAGTTTGTAGTTTTAATGCAATAAAACCAGTTAATTATCATCAGCATTATTTTGAGTTTTCTTAATGTCATTGTCAATTTTAATAACCAGTTTGATTTAAATTATTACTTGGAAGGTTGCCTAGCAACGAACTTTTTCTGCCTAGGCAGTAAAAGTGGACTTTTTCTGCCTAGGCATTGAAAGTACAACTTCTAAGCCTGCCAAGTGTCATTAAAAGGCCGCTTTTGATGTCATTTGGAGAAAAATAATTTTGAAGAAACATATCAATCATCAAAGTATTACTTTTACTGCCTAGGCAGCAAAGTAAGGACTTTCCTGCCTTGGTAGCAGAAGTAATACTGTGCTGATTTATATGTCTGGAGCGAGGTCTGGAGGAGTGAGTACTCCTGAGTCGCTATCACTGTCCATAATGTTGTCAAACTATAAATACTAAGAACATTGCCATAGCAACCAACCATTCCAACACTGGCAAATTCGGTAAAATTCTGTTTCAAATTATCACAACAAATTGTTTATCGAGTTCTTCAGTTTGAAAAAAATAGGGTGCAAATTTAGTGGCAATATTGATTTGATTACTTTTTTATAAAAAGGTGGAAAGATCTTAGATAAAATATACCTTGTATGAGACTGTTTTTTTCACGTAACAGGCATTTCACATAATGAAGGTTTTCACTCTCAACGAGAAAACCGATTGATGTTTCAGTTTTATCGAGAAATAAATAAAATAAATTGAGAGAGTAAGGCCTCTTATACAAGACCGGCTAATTCGCCAGCCGGCGGAAAAACCGAAATAGTCAGTCTGCAGTCTAATGCCGATATTTCCGTTTACTTAACAATGCAAGTTTCCTGCCCTGAAAGAAAAATAGGTACAGAGTTCTTTCTGTCAGTATGACTGAAATGTTGGTGAGAGATAGTGAAGCTTTGAAATAAAGTTGAAGATAGTTTATGAAGAAAGTTAAAGTTAATTCTTTAAAATAATCTTCAAAACATGAATGAATTACGAAATTGACAAAATATTTCACTTCCGTTTCTGAAATGATTGCCATCTTTCGGTATTATGTGTAAGTAATGAAGAAAATGTGTGATTCAGGCTACGACGTCCGTAAGAAAAACGTTCTTGGAAACGAAATCACTAGGGTCCAATATCCATTCCTTCAAATAAAATTTCCATATGCTTGACTGACTTAATCTCCATAAACAATGCTTGTATTTTCAATCCAATTTTTGCATATGTATTGTGAACTCACAAAAGTAGTGAATTTGTCGAACTTGTTTTTTATTCATTTTGGGAAGAAAAATCAGCTAATTTTTTTTGAGGTCGAAAAGGATTTATAGTATCACGAGTTTGCAAAAAAATACATATCTTAGAAGATTCAAAATATTTATAATTCGAATCCTTAATAGTCAAGTGGGAATATTATTTTCAAGAAAAAATAAGTCCCCACTAGCAGAATCAAATCTATTTGCGGTATGCATTCAATCGATTTTAATGTGATATCATTGGTGAAGTACAAACCGTGAAGAATTTGATTAATCGTTGGTGTATATTCGGTGTGCATAAAATTCCGGTAATTTGGAGCTCTTTGCATTACCTCTGATGAACCGATACTGCTAATAGCTGTACCTAAAATGTGCCACAGTAAATGCAGCTCGTATGAATTATTGTAACAACTTTTGATATCAGCACATGTGCTTCGTGAAATGCACACTGATATCAATCATTTTAATGAATGGTTTGGCCATTTTAATTACTGGCGAAAATATTCTATATTAGTAGGCGTTGAAAATGTACAAAGTATTTTGATTACTCTTTCAGCCATACGTATATTTCAATACCAATTATTTCTTCTCATCGAAACCGTAAAATCCTATCACTATATTCATCATAACTAATGCACGTATACTACATAAGTTCATTAGGAAATATACATAAAATTGCTGGCTTTTTCCATGATAGCGACGCATTCATTTACGAATGGTACACAATTAAAAAGTGAATTATCAGTTGTAGATAAATTTAGTTTAGTTAGGTAGAAATAGTGTGAAGACAATCAGGTGAGTTCTTACACAAATTTGAATTCAAACGGTTCCTCATGGAAGCCCACCATAAATAAATGGTTTATGCTCGGACTTATCAAATCATCTCAATGACGATTGCTATTTTGAATTAAGGAATGTCCTGAGCGAGATAAACGAATTACTCGGGAAACTGTTACACTCAACATAATGCAAAATTATTCCTACAGAGAACCAGTTTTACCTCAACTGAAATTCCTACAGCCTTTTTTTTCTCACCTGGAAACGCTAAATCTAAATCTTGGAGAACCAGAGATTGTCTCCTTAATTGTTTCATGCATTGAAGAAAATAATCATAAAACGCTGTTGACATCAAAACTAAGGAGGGTCTGAAGGTCAGTTGCACTTCTCTTACTTAGGACCGGTTTTTCAATGCATGATATTTATCAGATAAAAATAACCAACAGTTTCCATCCTAGTCACTGCCAAACTTTACTCACGAGCACCCTCTCATTTCTTTCATCTATCCGACAGATAACTTATTTATCCTTGTATTGAAAAACTGGCCCTTAATGAAGGTTTTACTAAGCTTTGAGATTGATTGCTGAGAACAAGGAATTCCTTTGGCGAACCATATCAACAAAACCCAGCTCATAAACTTGATCACAGCTGTGCAAGCGGCATTTATTTGAACTTATTGTAGACTTATTTTGGTGCCGACCAAGAACGGTCTTGGAACAGTTTGAAGGAGGTATAATAGTTGGCGAGTCGTCCTCTAATACGAAACTGTACGACTATATTGAGGTAATTCGGAATTGGTTATGAAAAAAAAAGCATAGAACTTCTCGTAAAGAACAATTAGGAATTATCCTCAATTTGGATCATTATAGGGAATGCATCTTTGAACAAAATTAAGAGTTTCATTGCTGGAATTCGCATGCGATGCTGCCTACTGCTGAAATGGAAACGAATCTCTTTAGATGTTGAATGCCTTATTACATTGTTCAAGTACTTAAATTAGTATATTATGCAACGAACGTGTAATGATGGACATTTAATACACGAGCATTAACCGGGATACCAAACGGGCCTGAGGTGAGTTTCATATGGTTTATGCGAGTGTATTATTACCCATTGCATAAGTTATTTTTTCCACATCTACATCCCATAAATGAAGAACTAAAATATTATATTTGTATTCTGGTATTTCATTATCGCTAGTCTCAATAGAGTTCAATGTTGTATTGGAAATACTGCATCGAATTTTCAATGTCTTGTGCCTTCCGCCACTGAATTGAATTCTCAATTCATTAAAAATCTATAACGTAATGAAAAATCTGTATCATAATGATTTATCATATTTTCATAACGGATCACTTGATGAAACGGATTATGGGCATATGAGTGAGTGTATTATTATAGTACGGATGTAGAAAACTTTTTTTTAGAAAAAGGTTGAAATGGTAAGTTTTGAATGCAGTGTTTTATAGCCATTTCATAAAAAACACTTGATTTAAATCAGGAGTAGAATTCCCCGTTATCATAACACCAAACTGAAATTATCTGCATTCGACGCGTGTTTCGCTAACAAAGTTAGCATCCTCAGGAGAAGAAAATTGATAATCGTTCTTCTCTTGCTAGCGAAACGCGCGTCGAGTGCAAATGATATCAGTTTGGTGTAAGGGTGATTGTTGTCTACAGAAAGTTTCAACTTTTACACCTACCGTTCCAATCTCATAGTTTATTTTGAAAACAATGAACCTGAATAAAAGCTTTCAAACCAGCATCTACATGGCTTGTCCACTTCAATGTTTGTTCTATTACAGACTCGTTTACACTTTATGTAAGCGGAGCAGTTCTCCTTCATTCAATATTATTGTCGAAATCATTGTTGTGTGAGGATCAATATTTCGGTTATTTTGGAGTGAACTGGCCTTTAAGACTAGTGATTCTTGAATTCGAGAGATAAAATCCTTCATCTTCAGCACAGCAATTTGATTCAAAGAACACTACATGGCTTCCCTTTCGTTTGAATCTGCTCATGAAAAACGGACAGTTCAAAGGTTTGTAATTGATGTAGATTACAGAAAGGTGACAATCAATATCAATACGCACTCCTGTGAGGCCTATCTACTGTGACTTATTATTCACCAGAATAGTTATTCCGAAAGATAAGTTAGTGAATGAAGAAAGAAATGAACACAAAACGAAGTTATCGACAGAAAACAGCTGGTTTCCATTGATTTATTTTAATAATTGGAAATAACTTTCGGATAAACGGAAGTACAGTAAACGAACTACTATTCAGAACTAACAATCCGAATACTAACCGTACTAAACTAGAGATATAATTATTTTGCCGTCAAGTTGAATTTCACTCTGAAAATAGCATAATTTTCGGATTATTGCACAATAAGCTACACAATTACTTGCCTGAAAACTTTCAGGTTTGATTATAACAGAAACACAAACTCATACTTGCATAATACCTCTTTGAATTTCATTCCAGCCTTAGTCACGAGTTCTTATTCCGCTGAAGACTGCACGATATATTTACAACAGCACAATCCTTAATCTCCGCCAGCTATAAATCCAGTGGAAGAACAATGAGATTTAAACGTTTATGTATTATAAAATATGCGTTCAGACTTAATCCGAAAGAGCTACGGAACAATGATTCATTTTGTTTTACGGTTTCTGTGTATTCACTGAATTCGAGCGACCAATTCAGACCGTCTGTCTGCCATCACTGACAGTCTATTTTTGTCGTGAGAGGTCTACGCCTCGTTGAATGTGTCGCATGTTTTCATTTTCGAATGCATTTCCGTAGAGAAGATGCTCACCTAATTATCTGTTCGGAGCAGTGCCAACCAGGATTTCATAAGCTACATGTGGATAGGACGACAATGTTCGCAAGCATCTAATGCCAGTGAATAATGAGATTCAAAATTGGATTTCTTTATTCCACTAGGTATAGTATTTTTCACAGTAAATGGTATTGGCTTATTAACTGCAATAAACTACCCGATTTAATCCCATTGTGTAGAAAATCATCTGGTAAAAGATGCAAATGTGCTACAGGGCCGAACTTAAGAAATTTTAATTTTGCATAATGTAGGAGATATACAAGTAATTTATTCAAATGTTACAATTCTATTCTATATTTAGTTCAGTGTCGCTATCGCTATCCTCAAATAAATTAATTATAATTGGCGCAATTGATTTTACAGAAAGGTACGAGTTTTCAACATTTATAACATGACTAACAGAACTTTTCCAACTCTCGGTAGGGATGTCATTCATACAGTTCCTAATTATTTCTACCACACTACCACTTAAAGTCGGAGAAGTATTTTTTCCGCGCACGCTCGATTTAAGTTGGTGCCACATAAGCTCTATGAACACGCAGTAGTAAGGAGGTAGTCGTAACACTGTATGTCCCAATTCTTCTGCAATTGTATCACAAACATTCTTTTTTTTTAAAGAAAATGACTGCAGCACTTGTAAAAGTTCTTTTTTTGTATAATTTTCCTCAAAATAGATGTCATTTGCAGCCATGAAGTTTTGAATCTCCAATTTCGTATTCTTTGAGCCAGGAATTTTTTGCAATTGTCGACTATGATAGCTTGCGTTGTCCATTACTATAACGCTGTTTGGCGGAATGTTGGGTAACAGACAATTTTTAAACCAATCTTCAAAAAGCTCTGCTGTCGTATCTTCGTGATAATCAACACAAGAGTCCTTAATATTTTTGGCAGAAAGCCACATAGCGTTTGGGATCCAACCATTTTCTGATCCTGCGTGTAATATTGTGATTCTCTTCCCTTTATTTGATGGTGCTTTTGTTTTACACTTATCAGAGGAATCAGACCATCCTTTGGAAGGGGTGTCATGCGTGTCAAACCACGTCTCGTCGAGGTAGAGTATTGGCCGATTTTCAGACCGGTATTTTCTTATTGACGTTATATATTAAGAACGCCAGTTTATTAAACGTGTGGATTCCATTATTACTGGTCTCTTGTCAATTTTGCGATATTTAAAGCCCATTGCAGACAGAGCTCGCCAAAGAGTAGTGAGGCCACAGTTGATGTGAGTTTCGTCATTGATGAGCCGCTGTTTCAGACTTTTGATTGTAGGTACACGCTGCTCATCGTACATAGTGTAGATTTCTCGCCTTATCAAATCTTTTTCCCAGTCGTCTAGACTTTTTGTGACACCGGAATCTTTACGCTTTTTTCTTGATTCCATGGAATTTTCAACAATTCGTCTAACTGAAGTAAGAGGCACCTTCGTCAAATTACTGGTTACTTTTGCTGCAGCACCCGCGTTATATCCTTGCTGAAGTAAGGAACTATACACATTTACAAATGTTATAAAATTAATGCACGCCGTAACACAAGTGAACACTTCCAATGAAATACAAAGACTAAAATGAACAAGAAGTGTAAGCTGTAATCCTCTACAATCCCTCTCTGAGAAACAAAATTACCTGAATCCGGTCCTTTTACATTTATGATGTGCATCTCGGATTTTACAACTTAGGGTCTAATTGGTTTTATCATAATCCTTCAGTCAATACCATTTATTGTGAAAACTACGATATAACAGTTGAGATATGGCGAAATTCTGGCAGAACAAAACAATCTGGCTAAATTCAGTGCTGAAAAACTATAAATCCCAGCATCTTTGAGTCCAATGTAACAATACACAATTTTTTTTGACGTTTGAAAGAAATGACTCATTTTCCGTTTTAATTTAATATCGAAAAACGAATGATCATGAAGTAATTGACATACCAGATGTCGCAAGATCTCTATTTGAATATTTTCACTTGACCTTTAGCGCCATCGTATAAGTCGTTGTATGACCATGCTCACTTACAAAAATCAATTATAGTAATAATGTTGTATTTCTATAGGCCACTTCGTAGAATGAATACCAATGCCACCAAGTTAGATTGCTAGTTGTAATGTTTACATTCTCAAAATAAACATTTGACGGATTTGTATAAACATTTATGTTTACATATTTATGGTGCTTGGCGAAGTTAAACAACATTGACATCACAGTAGTATTCAGTTTATGTCGATGGAAAAACCGGAGAAGTGAGTGAGATTAGGTAAATGACAATAGAAATACCATCGAATTAAAGCATGAATGTGAATGTCATGTATTGCTCTGAAAGAAATATGTAAATGAGCAATTTTATAGGTACGTCGTCCTT
This sequence comes from Zygogramma bicolorata, assembly GCA_032362365.1. Lineage (NCBI taxonomy): Eukaryota > Metazoa > Arthropoda > Insecta > Coleoptera > Chrysomelidae > Zygogramma > Zygogramma bicolorata. The sequence goes on from JAVJAQ010003898.1 coordinate 1,156,637, forward strand.
CAGACTTTTTCATGTTTTGAGGGCAGAAACTGAATCCAAAATTCCGAAACCGAGAACCAAAATAAACATAGCGTACAATATCGCAAATAATACGTTTACCAACAGATGACTAAATGGAGGTGAAAGACTCATTAGGAAGAACCCGATCAGACAAGGTGTCGTCATTTTAACCGTACAAAACCAGTCTGGTTGTATTGATCTCGGACAGAATGAGTATAATTTTACCTCCTCTTCTTAGAATTCAAGAAATTACGCGATGACGTGGTATCCAACAATAATTGGTCAATTTAAATAATTCGTCATCGAAAGGAATCATTGAATGAAATATGATCGATCTGACCTGGAAATAAAATAAACAATCCTGTTCGGAAATTATTCGCACAAGATATTGAGCTAATTTTGCTGACTCATGATTCATGAAAATGAACATCTTTTATCAATCAAAAAGAATGAAGAATGATGAAAATCTACTGAAGTGCTCTTTCGAAAAATATTTTGAATAATACCAGATACCAGCCAAGAAAACTGCTATCTATAAAAGACACGATGCAGACTATTTCCTGTATTTCAATTCCATATTGCATATATTTCTGGATTCCAATGAGAATAGAGCCGGGTTCATGTAGTAAGAAATTTGCAGAATTCGTCCGAATAAAAAAGGATGTAACTGAAAAATGGTCAATGATATTTCAGTGTTCGATCTCTATCTCATTTCAATCGAAATTTCTTTCCGAAAATCGTACCTATATGAACTAAGCCGAAGACAGTCTCATCGGAGACCTATTTCTTCAACGAACCAGATGCCATGTTGCAAAGTGTACTATGTACTTCCAGGAATGTTGCTTACCTAAAATACCACCACTCTTTCACTTTCAGCAGCCTAAACCAATATAGTCTTCCAAGTCCACTATTAACAGTTCAGATACCTACCGAACATGATTATCCCAAAAACTCCCAGTTCAATCATAGTCGTCTATAGATTTCATCGATAAGAAATGGCATTATTGACGAGAAATACAAGAGATGCGCCTCTGGAAGTTCGTGAGCAATACCAGGAAAGGAAGACGGTTTGTCTCCGTCCGGTACGTGCAGGTTTAACAGATGAGCATCAATAAGGCATCGTCTGGGAACTTTTCACCGATAACTCGAGACTTTTACCTAGTCGGTTGAGTGGTTGGTATGGGTTAACCGCGCTAAGATGTTATAGTCGGGATATTAATAATGGAAACGAATGATTTGGAGAAAATTGAAGATTCCTGTCAGATCTCTGGATAAGTGGTGGTGTGTGTACTTAAGCTACAAGGCAGAGTTTTGAGGAAAATTAGGACATACAGTTTTGCAGTAAAATATTCCTAATTTTTATGAATAGTTTTATTGCGTCTATCGTAGTCGTGTCATCTATAAGTTGATATAATTGATAGAGAATTTTGGCCGAAGAAACGAGTGTAAATTATTTTTTCCAAGGGGAGGAAGCTTCGAACGTCGAGAGTTTGAGGTGTTTCACATATTTTCCCGGCGAGATTTGGACCTAATCTCGGCCAAAAGAAATTAGTTGAATAAAAAAGGAAGGCAAAGTGAAAACTAAATGTTTTATATGCACTTGATCTCAAGTAGTTTTTCAGTGATGCCAAAAACTTTTGAATTTGGCTGATTCACCACATAAGGTGAAAGGCGCATAAAAAAACATGGCTGCTGTCACACCCAGCATCGAAAAAATATGACACTTGTCCTCACTCAATTTGTATAATAAGAAACAGGTGAGTTGATTAATTCAATTATCATTAATACTATATTCCTATACAGAATAATGAGACAGAACAGCTAATTATTGAAATTTTCCTCAACCGGAACCAATAGGTTCACTCCACATACACAAACAGGCGCAAGCTTCTTCAGTTGACATATAGCTATGAAAGCTTCTCACTTCCCCATATTTTTTTGGGAATTCTATTTCGAGCTCATCGGCTATGAATATATCCACATCACAATCACATATGCTGTGCATAAACCATGGCATGTATCATCGAATTCAAAACGTTTGACTCAGCAGCCGATATCAATAACTAGAAAATCAGTAGAAAATTAGTAGAGTCATTAATACTAGTCATTATTGCGAGAAGTATACTAATTTACCTATCATAAATAAATTATTCTTCAGTTTCATTCATCTCAATACAAATACACAAACGCTACCTATGCGTTTGACACTGACAATCTGGAGTTTGGTTATAGCGTTCCCATTCCATTCGAAAAATTTTGTAATAATACTATAAGGGGGAATATAGGCAGTGACTATTAATCCCTAGCCATTATTTCCTAAGGGAATAATATATGGCATTATACTATAGAAACCATAACTATAATATTTATATTATGTAATAATCCTAAATAGAAATAGTTTTTTTAACCCCTTGAGTCGAAAGGCCAAATTTTTCAAGCACTCGAGACTCATTATTCTTTTGTCACTACCTTCCATATACTCCTTTTTTCATTGCAAAATGAATAATAACCACTGCCATCCGTTTGAGGACTCTCGAATCTTCCCAGAAGACGAGAAAGGGACAAAAATACAGATGCATACTTCACACATAGAGATTTCTTTGTACCTAATTCTATTTATAAAATACCCAAGGAAGTGAAGAAGGGGTGACAAAATAAATATAAACTACTCGTACTCATTCACGTTCTCTTTGGCGGCATCTGCACCCCTCGAGGACGTACATTCCATGTAATGAAAGTGTGATTCTGGCGAAGGATAAATCCATTCCGACAAGACAAATCGGTTTACAAATAAAGGAGGATTTATCTCCCGATTCATCTATTACGATTTCCTTCAATATCAGTAACGCTGAAAGCTTTCTTTAAGCAAAGCATTTGAATGATTTTTATTCAATTGGTGTGACTAGTTTTGATGATCAATTTGGACATATAAAGGAAGACTTTTTCAAAATCAACAGAAATGTCAAAACGATGATTTTCATAAGCACTCAGAAATAAAATATTTCTCCCGACTCAGTTACTGAAAGCTGAAAGTAAAACCAAAAGCAGCAAGGTATCAAAATAGTTGGATGACCCAAATCACAATCTCAACGAAACCTAAACCTTTTGATGAACAAAATTAATATAAAATTTTGTAGACTCTAGATAATTCAACTATATGAAAATGATGGAGAATGGTTTGTGATAGAATAAAAAGGAAATCTACAATATTTTCAATTAAAACAACTACTCTCCTACCTATATGTCTTGACAGACGTTGAATTATGTAAAAATCACCTGCTCAATATGCTTTGCATAAGAAACTTGAATATAGGCAGTCGAGTAGTTGTTTTACTCTAATTTTATTTATGGGAATGAAACAAACGTCTTTGAAACATACATATGTGTTTGTAAGACTTTTTTAAGGTTTCTTTTTTCTGAAGAAGATTCGTATTGTAATTTTGATTTCGATAGGAATCAGTAAAAAATAGATCCCAAAACTTCTTTGAAACATACATATGTGTTTGTAAGACTTTTTTAAGGTTTCTTTTTTCTGAAGAAGATTCGTATTGTAATTTTGATTTCGATAGGAATCAGTAAAAAATAGATCGCAAAACTTCCCTCTCTTCCACAAAATGACCACGTTTTCAAATCCGATCTCTATCTAAGAAATAACATAATCATTCAATTAATTCATTCTTGTACATACATTAGAACATGGTTGAACATTATTGAAATGTGTTCATTCGATGAAGACTGCGATGATTCCTGTTCGTTTGCTTCAGTGGCCATTTTGTTTTTTGGCCGATGTTCCACTTGATCTCGTGAAAAAAATATAGCAGAGTAGTTCATGAAACCCGTAACTGGCGCACGCATATTGGCAACGCACTGATAGCGGCTAAGCATCTGTTCGATAGCTCTTGACACAATGGCCCGAGATCGAACTGTATTTTTTCCTACATAAATCCATAATCGCACCGGCCTATAAACCGAAATTGGAGTTGTACTAGTTTTTACGATACGGTCTTGTAGGCAAGCGGGGCTGACACAGTTATCATGAGAGATATATTGCAGTTAAAACGGCAGAAGATCCAGACTTGAGCAACGGTAACCCAGTGACGCGACAAATACTCGACGTTCGTTCCTCAGTTTCCTATTCTGAATTGAAGGATTTCAGTATAGCAATTGATTCATCTATTTTCAGTGAAGAATTCGTGCAGAGAATCGCACGTTGAGAGATAATATCTCGTTTTCGGTCTACGTATTAAGTGAAATATTTCCTTAGTTCTTGCTTTTTTGAATGTCATCAATCGGTTCCTTCTTCAACAGGTATATCTTGTTTGACCTGACGAGTGAAGACATTACACGAACTCCTTTTAGTGGTTGTTCTTGGACATAACGGCCAAGATTTGCAAGGATTCGTGAAAATTTCCAATAATTCAATCATTCCATAATATAAAGCATATCCTGTAGTATGAAGTAGTGAAAAATCATAACTTTTCTCCGCTTATTTTAGAGGTGTTCTCTGAACATTGCAGAAGTTTCCTTTTCTTTGAAAACCCGCTATAATTGTAGTATTATTATGGGCGAAATATTTGACTCAAGACCAACGATATAGTTTTGGAGAAAGGGTCTGTATAAATTCAATAAATGTACAGTCATTGATTACTGATGACAAAAAAAATAGCATTTTGTTTAAGGGTGGCAGTTTACTGGGTTATGGATGTTTGTCTTATTCGTTCGGAAAAGGCCATCTGAAGAAAAGCACTTTGTTTCTTGTGCGGATGGAGAATAGAACAAAAACTCATTTACGCTTTCATGTCATACTTTAATCACTTATCAAAGGAACTCATTAAAACCGCTAACGAAGTAAGTGCCACCCTAAGTGCACCGTAAAGTTTTTTCCAAATGAATTACAAGATTCCACATGAAGTGAGCTACTACGATCCACCAACATGAAAAAAAAAAATAATTGAATTGTGCGAAATTCCTGTGAAAATTGAATTTATAACAGGAACATATTTCTGGCATAAACGAAATAATAAATACGAGAGCGGAACACAAATATTTCATTTTGCCGAGATAAGATATATGGTATTAGCATAAGGCTCACTACAGTTTCCTTTGAACTAGTCAACAACCAAATATTTCCGGCATATTCTCATTAATAAATGTGTCAGTCTCCTCAGCTGATAGTGATGCGAAACATGTAAAAACTTTATCATTCCCAAATAGATTTTGAGTATGAGGTCTTCGCAAAGATTATTCACAATCGTATTTTAGTGATACTAGCATTCGTCAGTTTGATGAATTATACAACTCAAAATATTTTATAGGTACCTTTGAAAATATCAAAATAATTTCTCCCAATAGGAAACATTCTTCAATTTTCCTGACCTATTTGTTACGAATTTTCATTTCTCCTTTCCAGGACCATGAATCCGTTGACTTCTCATTGAATTATTGAAGCCGATATGGTAATTTTGGCACCAAATTTGTGTGTAAATGTAAATAATATTTTGAGCGAAGCACTCGGTCCTAAGTGGTCGTATAAATATTGTTAGGATCAACTAAAAGGGTAAATAAGAAACGGTCCTTGGGGTCGCTATCGTATTCACACAGTGGCGCACCTATTAGGAAGGGTTTACAGTGGGGACTCGGAATTCATTTTCATTTTTTGCCGAATCCACGATTCTTGAGAATATTTCTCATTTCGTGATTACATTTTTGTTAGTGGATAAGAAGATAAAATTGAACAAACCTATGGAATCGAATACTTAGATATGAACTCGGATATGACTTACGACAGATTCGACGAGGGCAGAACTGAACAAAATACTAGGGTTTAAAAATGAAGGCTGGAATGATATATCCAGTGAATTAATAAAAGGGATTGACAATAATGTCGATAGGACATGGGAAAAAACTGGACCAGAACATATAAAGATATTTAGGAAACGGAGAATCTGATACAAGCCGATAATACAATTTCTTATTAAAAATGAAACATGGACAATATCCACAGACACAAATCTCAATGACTATAGGTAAGAATATCGACCGATGAGGGCGCTGGTGGTGGTTAAACTATATCCACCATTTTGAAATAGTTACCTCGTTTACATTTGTGAAATGAAGCGCCAAATTGAAATCTAGTCATCAGTTGCCCTCGCTAGACAAGATTTTGGTGTTTTTTTGCTATATTTTCATTGTACGAAATTTTTCTCGTGAAGGTTAATATAACTGTGTTCATGCGATGCACTGAATAGCCGCACAATACCATTCATTGGAGGTGAACACAGATGCATTGTGTTTTAAAATCTAATGATATTTGTTCCAGAGCATTTTTTAGTTTTAGTGTAGTGTTAGTGAACCAAAGAGGCTTTTATTACATGGATGATGAAATGCGCCATAACTTCGCCTAAAAATAGACAAACAGACTCACCAGGTAACGAGAAATCATCTCTCTTGAAATGCAAGAAACACACTGAAGCCGCTGTAGGTGGTGACTTATGCAGTTTCCGTTTAATTTTCCATGCCTTGTACCTGCCTATTTTCTCTTACAATCCACTCTCCGTAATGTTTCCCTTGGCACCAAACACTTTATACGGCTCACTGAGCGATCTGCATCCATGATTGTTTGTTATTATTAATCGAAAAAAATTACAACTTCAGATGAGATTTCCTAAATCAACACCAAAGAACTCAATGAATTCACACACATAAAATGGAAGCCGTTTGTTTGTGAAATTATAGCAGTGCGTTATATTTCCGTCAGACGTCGCATAAAATTATGAACTTTCCTATAATCCTTCCTATGAAAGTTATTATTCATTCGATTTTTTTATATGCAGATTCACACGAAGAGGAAACTCTGTGAGAACATCACTTGAATCAAGGGACAGGAGATACGAATTAACATTCACTTCGAATATTTGAAGTTTGTGAGCCTCAGGAAAGACATCTCTCGGCAAGGAGTTCCAAAGATCAGCTGTTCTATTGAAAAAAGATCCCTGAGCAAAAGAATTTCGACAGGTCACCAAATTCACAACAAAGGGGTGGGAATTCTGAACTCGTCGAGTCATCCGTGTAGATATTGCCAAGAGTGGAACGATTGATAACAATTCAGAAGAGCTCCGACAGTGAAAATATCTATAGAAGAGAGACGAGTCTTCAACCCTTCTACGATGCCTTTCTCTGAATAGTATCGAGAAGCCTCAATGAATGTTTCGGTGCCCAACTCAACAAATGAAAACTATATTCCAAGACAGCCTTGTAGATCATTAGAAGCTGAAGAGAAGTGAAGTATTTCTTCGCACGAAATAGAAATCCAAGTTTCTGGGAAGCACCTTTAACGATTGATCTCAGATGGTTTTCCCATGAAAGATGATTACTGATGTAATTCCTAGTATCGGGATTCTTGACTTTGTGGGAATAGATACTCCTGACATCTGAATACTAGATGATGATAGATCGGCTTTCCATGAGAAGAGACATGCCTGAGTTTTCCTAGCATAAAATGCCACCAAGTTCATGTTAGCCCATTCTATTATTTTCACCAAGTCATCGTTATTTTTATTGACGTGAATGTTTCTTTGAATGTTTGTTTCTCGATCTGGTACGGAGAAGAGAAACTAGTATGAAGAGTACTGTCGTACGCAAAACTATGTACTCAACAAGATGTTTTCTCGAGCAAATCATTGATATGAAGCAGAAACAAAGTGGGCGCCAGAACTGAACCCTGTGGAACACCTGCATTTATTGGGAGAATATCAGACGATACCCCATTAACAACCACATACAGAGACCTGTCAGACAAAAAACTCTTCAACAAAGCGCACAATTGAGGAGGCAAACCATATTTTTTTGGTGTTTAAATCGAGCGAGAGAAAGTTTTCATCGATTCAAAACCCGACGAGCCATATAGATATAGACAGAGAAGTAGCAGTTGAAAATGGACTTTCTTTTTTGGCCTCTACTATCTGGAAAATAATTGCGCTGAGTGACGTCATAACACTATTTTCTCTTGAAACGTACTGAAAATCCGCCCTTCATATTCAGGCTCGTACAGAGGTGGGATGGGTACTTTCCACAATCGAACTGTATATTGATTTGGATAGAAATATGCCAAAAAAGTTTTTTGAAATGATAAGATAACGCAGACGATGTTTTATATTTCACCACTAAATACGTTCAGATTGCTTATATCCACTATATTCTTTTTTTTCTTAGTTTACCTGGGTTCTTAACCTATCACAATTTATATGATAGGCACATACGAGAAGATGCTGACTCAATTGACGCAGCAACTTTTCGGGATAAATTAAAAATTTGCTCTTCTACACTTGTAACGATTACAATATTAATTTTCATGTTTTCAGATTGTGGTAAGTTGAGAACCAAAAAAAAAACTAAGAAGAAAAAATTCATCCACCACAAAAGAATGACTTTCAAACAGTGTCCATTATCAACTTCTGGAAACAAATGAGTTAAATCAACAAGTTCGAATTAGAGCCATCAAAAACGTTTTATCAGTAAAAACGGAATATCATCAGTATTTTCGAATGTTCCTATGGTAGAAAAAAATATTCCTCGACTCATCCGGCTCTAACAATTTTAATGGGTTATTTTAACGTCTGACCATTAAAACCGCACTACAAACAGAAATAACAGTCCGAAGCCGGGATCATAAAGACATTGAGCTGCTCCCCGTCTCTTTACTTCTTGACCTCGACGTGCCCTCATTTCCATTCTCAAAGAAATCGCCGCTCGACCCGAAAACGATTCGGCCATAAATATGATCAGACGTTTCCGTCCGTTTTATCCTTTCTGGACAGCCTTTATCACGAATTTGTCGGAGAAATATGATAATTTTATTACTTACTGGTTCCGTAGCGAACTCTGATTATCGCTATTAAAATGTACCTGTTTCTTTTTGGCGAAGATCGTAACTTTTACACACCTGCAACAAAAATAAAAGTATATGAATTTGATGGAAATTTGGTAGCGTTTCATTGTAAATGCATCTCAGAGCAGGAGTATCGAACCGATAAAACGTTGTTACGAGAATCTTACAATGAATCCTCGTGAATTTTTTGTAGTCCATATTTTCGAAAATATCGATAAATACAAGAAATAAAAAATAATGCAAATAATTTCAGCGATTTGCTAAAAGAAGTACTTGGGAATACAAAAAATGTCTATACTTGTTACAGAAATAAATTACAGATATCCAAGTTTAATGGAATACATACATTTTCGTCATCTTGAAGTGGGAGTTGGAACCTAACATCAGAATGAATTCATTATCGTATAAGGTCAACCTCGAATATCCATTCAAGTGTCCCAAACCCAATCGAGAGCCATTCAGATACTGAAAGATTCGAAATGAACTATAAATCGTAAGTATTTTTCCTTGGCTTCTTGACAATAAAGCTTTGGTTACTTCATGGACGATGGCGCAAAATCAAATTAACTAATGAATCATAAGAAACATAATTTTGATATTTTTCTCATTTTCAGTTGATAATCAGATCCATTAACAAATAGTAGAGGAGGAAAGTTCCTATGTACAAAAGTCTTCATGATTCTGGAGATTCACTTCAGACTAATATTTCCACTTGAACTCATCCGAATCAGGGAGATAATGAGTTTAACATGTTCATAACGTCAATGAGTACTTGAAACTGATGAAGAACTTCATTTCATATGATATATTTAATGACAATAGGAAACAATACTTACACTTTATGCCAAGACCCTTCTAACAGCGATTTGTGAGATGGAAAAAAACGTCTTTCTGTTAACTATTACGACAGAGGTATCCTAAATAGTGATCAGACGTCTTTATGTATATCTGCTATTTTCCTCAAGTTTCCGTCCTCCACATCTACCACAACATCCACTCGCCTTTACATAACATTCAATTTGTCTCTACGTGATGTGGCGTTATATTTTTCTATTTTTGCATTGTGATTGTGAAAGTGGTTCTTCTAGTGGAGTTCATCGGCTGAAAGCTTCGAACCAGCCAATTTGTCGGAGCATTCACTTTCAATACAACATCGCACACTCCAATGGATTTCTCTTCCATTACGATAATAGAACCTGCATATCGTAGAAAGCTGATTAAATCTCGCAGATTGTACGGATTTGCTTTTTTGCACTAGCATCCTCCGTCTCGCCATAATTGAAAAACTTATGTAATGAATCGAACTATTAAGGCGATTAGACAGGATTTCAGTTCGGAATTTCATAATTGAAACCTTGAGCAAGGTAGATCGGTAATGAAACTTATAGATGATATAGTCTGTAAAATTACTAGATACCCGAATATCATTATGAAGAAATGTTCATAAATATTATTTTTGTCTACTTTTGAGATATGCGAAGAGTTGCCGACTAAAAGGTCTTAAGTAGTATATTCAAAAGGAATATTTTTCAATAAAGGTGGCAATTTCGTGGGGAGATAAGAATTCCGCCCTTTTGCACTTCCATAGATTTCAATATTAATTCTTCATGTCTGCAGATCGTAGTAGGTTAACAACCCAAAAACTACGAAGGAAAAATGTATCTACCACCAAAAATTATTTGAAAACAAACATACATACCAAACACCAGTGCTTATAACGTAACCGAAAAATCAGACAAATTATCCCAAAATATCAATTTTATTGATTTACATACATAAACAGTTTTTGTATGGTTACCAAATTATTCAATAGCATAGATGGTGATGGCTAACACTGTTGGGTGAATGAAAAAGGCTAGGTGAACCCCTGTTGTCAAGTCCGGTTTGAAGTCACTGACTCTAACAATAGTTGATTGTATTATATTTTGGTGAGCTATTTATTTTATGACATAGTGTTCCATCATGAGCACTGATAATTTATTTTATCTACACTCGTACTCTAATAATACACTTATATGCCCACAACCCGTTTAATAATGAAATCCATTACGATACAGATTTTTCATTACGATACAGATTTTCAACCAATAGAAACCCATTATTTTTCAATCAAGCATGATGTGCATGCTCTGCATTTGACATTTGTCAAGTCAAACTCGGTATAGGTATTAAACTTTTGAAGAATATAGCCAAACTTCGATAATCATAACAAAATGTCTGATACCAGCGATATGGGAGAATCACCTTCGACACCTTCACCGACAGAAATACAGTTAGAATGATAAAATTTTTCATTTGACAAATGCATGATTTAACAGTTATTTTTTCATAAAATTTTGTGGGCTCTCCGTAGCCGAGCCGTCTGCGGCGCTGACATTGATTATTCTAGCTGGAGGAGACGTTGGTTCGATTCCGGTCTCAAGTAATCTTTTTTTTTCTTTGATTTTTGATCTTCTTTTCATATCTCATCGTTTTATTTCTCGAAGTAATACTATTAATTACAATTCTGTGGAATTTTTCAAAGAAATTCGTCGAATTAGTGTCATTGTGTGCAATACAAATATAAATATAAAATTTGTAGTTCTTCACTATTTATCGGGTGTAGATAAAATAGCGTATGCAACACTCATGTAATGGTTATTAATACACTCGCATAAACCATGACTCACCTTCGGCTCGTTTCGTATCCCGGTTTATGCTCATATATTAATAACCATCATTACACGATCGTTGCATAATATACTATTTTAAACTTCGCATGGTGTTGAAAAACGATATCATAAACATATTCCTGAGATATTTTATGACGAGCAATTGTATAATATATTTCCAAACAGAAGCGCATCATAGGCCCTTAGCAATCTGTATCTCTGATAACGAAGCTGTTGCGAATATCAAGAAAAATTATGTACCTTGTCAAATAACTGAATACCTAATTATTACAACAAAAAAATAGTAAGAATTTGGACAAATCAATGGTACAATGAAATGTCATACGTGAAACATTACATCATGAAACTTGTCATGATCATGAATGCTCTTTCTGATTGAACTGCTTCAGAACACTATGTATATGAACCTGGCATTTGAAACATTCGTTCATCCCTACGGTAACTTGTTACATAATTTAACGGCAATTAAAGTAGTTGGCTATTATGTCTCAGCTAACCGGAGATGAAGATTCAACGGGTAATTTCATTCTTGCATTGTACTAGCAAAAGCCCTAATTTGCAATATTGGTGTTATCTTCCAAAACCATCAAGAGTAAAGAAAGAATATATACGATAATCTGAGTAATTCAACTTCTTGAGTTGAAATATTTCTTTTACATTCCGAATATAGCCGATTGTTTTATGGAATCACAATTATTCATAGTAGAAAATCTGTATGAAGTAGATATTGAGGTAAACACATCAAACAATCTTGCTTCAAGTGTCATCAATGAAAACATTTTTTGAACTCCTCTTCCTAAGTGAATTAGACAAACTTGATAATATTAGATTTATTACATTCAGTGTTCCAATCTAACATATGTTCCAAAATGTAAGATATATGCGGTGGAGTAATGAATAAAATGAGTAAATCTCTTAAAAAATTATACATCATTGATATTCTGAGGTGTGAAATGTATTCAGTGACTGTGCATTTTTTTTCTGATTATTCATTCACAAATTAGTTGGTTCTCTATTAACCAACTTAAACAAATATATTGAAATTTCTATCAACAAATATCCCAAGTTTATAGTAAACCCCTCAGAAGCTCTTTCAAGAGCTTGAGCGAGTAAAGGATATTCGGGACCTACAGTTATAAAGTGAAATCCGAACCATTTTGGCTTCGTGGCTGGATGGCAAATATTGAATTTGAAAAATTCTAGTACTTTCCAGGATTCGAACACCAGACTTTACTATCTTTTTACTATTTCCATTGAATTTTGTAGTAATGAATTATGTTTGAGGATCGGTTTTATTTGTATAGGTTTTGTGTTCAGACCGAGTATAGAGAAAATAAAGCTCAATACTATCATCACACCTCCTTCAACTCAAGTACGACCTATCTTCTGTTTTCCCGCAACTCTTTTCAATCCTCTGGACGTCGTCTGGCACATACATCAATGGACGATAATTGAATTTCCGAGAAACGTCGACAAGGCGCGGGAGGCAAGAAAAAGGAGAGGTAATTACCTCTAAGTCGAACATGAGCTGCGAAATCAGCCTTTCAAAACAAATTACAAACTACAACCTTTCTATTAGATCTATTAGTCGAGCGGCTCAACTCTAGTGCGAGAACTAGCCAATAGGTAAAACGAGTTTTGAGAAACAATATTACCATCGTGATTTTCAACATAAAATTTTTCGAAGATTTGCACGCATGTCCAAAATGTTTCATCAACTATCGTTCAAAAATATGCATTCGAAATTGCTTTGCAAAATTGGAAAATTGGTAATTGTTCATCAAGAAGATGAGGTCGAACAGAGAGTTTTCGCATGAAAAAGTTCATTTCTATTCGAAATTTTCCTGAACGACTTCTCAAATCTAACCTTTTCTGCATGCAGAGAGAAATATTTCGTTTACACTTACTTCCACATTCATTAGGAACTGAACGAGTCACTGATACATGGCTGGTAAGTCCAACATCTCAAATGAAAAACGAATTTCCCATCTCTGAGTTTCCAAGCAAGATATGATCTGAGACGAAATGCTAGACATGTCAAACTTTTTGAACTGAATTTATTTCGAAAAAATCAGCTGTTGTCATGAATGAAGTCGACAAAAGTTTGTTAGTTTCCAATTTTTCCACTACGAGTTAGTGTTCATTCCATCAGGGTGGAGTTAGAAAACAGCTTGGCTGACACCTCACCCATTCACATTATAGTTTATTGTATTAATATAGGGGTGAATGTAGGCCTTTCGTAATAAAATTATTATTAATACTATTAACATTTAATAATGCCATCGATTTGCTGAAACGGAATTCCTTTTTTTCTGGAAACAGCTCAACATAAAACAATTATTCGGAAAATATGGCATGTTTAAGGTTATGTATTTAAGGTTTCGAAAATAAATAGAATAATTCTGAAATTCAAGTGACTTGACTGAAAACTTAGCAATCTCACCTGAAGGTTTTTCGAAAATTTCAAAAAAAATCCCAATTCGATAAAGAAAAGCACGTGACAATGAAAGTGATTTTTTTTTATTCAATCTTCGGATGGAAATAAACTTATAATTTCAATATTGTGGAGTGGAATTTAATGGCTTCTATTTGGTAACACGGCCAGGTATTGATTCAACATCTTTTTATTTTTGAATGGTAACATTAAACAGTGCCACTTTGCTAGTCTCATTCCCTAGCAGTCATGTCCGTTTTTTTTTCGTCAGTCAGGGCTGGTGGAATTGAAACCAGAACATCTTTTTATTCACTATTTTTTTCGTGGATTTCGAAAAAAATAATGCAAATAGATTGTGGTTGAACCGTCAAAGCATCAAAAAATTAATTGACAAATAAAAAGTTAATACTCTCGTATGAAGTCAGCATAAAAATGACCGCTTACTTATCAAACGCCCATTACATTGATCTTTCCAGAATACAATCCATTGGAAATACTCGTTCTGCTTCCATGCCGCTCCAGCCACTTGCCTATCGAACACGAAGATATGTTTGTTTTTTCCAACAAGCCTCTTTCCTTCCCCAGTCATGTAGCATACTGCGAGTCTTGCGAGTACAAGTGGCCAGCTTTGAATTTAATAAAACTTCCATCAAAGCCTGCATGAGATTGTTTACAGAGACCAGGGCAATATCTCGGAGAATGAGATCGAGATTAGTTCGAGTAGAGCCACAAACAAACGTGATGATATTGATGGAACGGAGTGGAAAACAATTTAGTCCGGGGATCCAAGAAATGTCAGCACGAACCAAGCTAGATTGTTCACTTTGGATTCATGTTGAAAGCAAAAAGAATGTGCAAAAACCGATCGAGTATGATAGGGTTTCGTTGAGATGAAAAAGGCAACTGATAATTGGGATGAACTGGTCAGAGTTCCGAGTAATATTTGCAACACCCTCGGCAACACCTCAAAATCTACTACATTCATTCATTACTTGGAACAAAATTGAAAAAACTTGCAATTCACGTGAATAAGAAAAAAAACCTCGAGAAAAACAGAGAAATAAAACTTGGCAAACCCAGAGTATCTAATCAATAATTGCATTTGTGAAAAAGAAAAGTTAATAATCCAGAAATATTACAACATGTATTGGAATGGGTATAGTACAAGAGTAAGCTGCTGTGTGGCGAAACACGTGTAGCGGTTTTGTAAACCCATTGTTGGTGAGATTCGTAAAGGAAACTGCAGTATTTTTTTGTTAAATATGAATTTTCAGGTATTGACCAGTGCCATTTGAAATTCTGAATTTGGTATAAATAACTGATGGAATTGGCTGATTGATTTAAAAAAACACTTGATTATCCGATTCTCACGACTCGCTTGGAAAAGCTATTATATAGTGAAACATTTGTAATGGTTATTGTACACATATTTGATGAAAAATCATAGATTGAAGTTTTTTTTACAACTGATTGCACCGACTTTTTCTTATGAGACCATTAACAAGGGGACTCTTTAAGATACGTGGGGGTTTATTGATAGGTGTTCAATAATCTCTTAAACTATGGTGCAATCGCTGCAATGCGTTGACTGACCTTTAATGACACATTAGCCTAATGCTCTCATAAGAAAAAGTCGGTGCAATCGGCTGTTGATTACGTTAAATTTATGGAAGTTACAAAATCCGAATATGAAATTTATTTCTATAAATGTTGAACATAGTCATTTAAGAATACTGTGTTATTCCAATAACAATGCAAACTGGTATGATCAACTTAATATGGTTAAAATGCTCGTTTGAATGGCATTAGCCATTTTTCGAAAATATTTCAAGTACCTACTTACACAGTCCCTGATACAAACATTTTGAAAAACTTCTTCATAATATGGAACCAGAGACAATTTACATATATTGAAAATATGGTCGTCTACAAATTTTTGAATTATTTCCCGCGAACTATTCCACGGGTGCATTACTCACCTCATGGTCTATTTTTAGTTTTCTGATGGCAGACGGAATTGGATCGATTGTGATTCTACCCGGAAAATAGGACGACACCATTTATTTTATATGAAGTATTCTGCTTGTTTGCCACCGTTGACAAGCAACAGGCAGGCTGGAAATGACAATTCACGCAATTTAACTAAAAAATATAATATGCCTGCTGTGATCCATATAGACAAAATGGTGCAAATTGTCAGTTATCAACCCAGCCCCATTATTGTCAGTTATCAACCCAGCCCCATTATTGTCAAGTTAATATTTGAATTGTTTTCAATTTTTGATCATTCAACTACTTTCCCATTCGACAGTTTTCTTTCCTAAAATTTTTCTCTAGATCATACAACTAATGGGTAAGTTTCAAAATTAGAAGTAAATGAGTGTGGCAAATTTGTGCATTTTTTACCACACTGCTATTAGGTATGTAAAATGCGGCATAAGGAAGTGGTATGAAAATGTGTTCAATCGATTTGCATAATGCATGAATAAGCTTTCCAATATGCAAATAAAACTTCTTAACGTTCAATTCGAAGCGTATAGTAAATACAATAATTATAATATTTATACTGTTGCGAATACGAATATGAGAGTGTGAAATAATTGGAAACTTGATATTATTGAAAAGCAGGTGAGTTCAACAAACTCTTTTCGTTGCCAATCATGTAGAGAAGGGATCTAGTTTGTCCCTGACGTTATCATTTTCCCTATATTTTTTTGACACCATACAATTTTGAGATGAGATTCAATTTCTTATAACTGTAAATTATGGAAAAAATATCAGCAGATTGGTTCATTTTTGTCCTGACTTTGTACATGATTATCAACGATTCCAAATATATTTTCGAGACCGTTTCATCTCAGTATCATTTGAAGATATTTTTAACGTGAATTGTAAAATATACCGACATAATCAAGCAATAATGGTTGATTTTCAAGGCTTGTAAATATATAAATAATCCAGAGTGAGCGCATTTTAGTGATGCATCTTACCTGTTATCGAAAGTATCTAACGGAACTCTTCATAGCTAGTAATGACAGCATATTTATTTCCATGATCTTCAAGGTGAACATCAAATAAACACAGCTGTTCAAGGAAAAAATATTTTTTGTGAATTATGCTCTGTGTTCGATCATTTGTATAAGTCACGCTTTTTCAAAACAATTATTGAAATGAAGTAAAATTAGTTCAACGCAAGTCAAATGTTGAACGATGTAACGAGGATAGTCAATAAAGTACAAAACCTTTTCAGCGACAGAAAACTGTTCGTTAGCTTCAATGCTAGATTATATATTATAAATTCCCTCGGTACCTACTAGGTGGCATAACAAAAAATGCCGAATTTTGGATGATCATGTACTATTGACTCCTCAAGATTAATTTTTTCACGAGATTATGTACATATCAATAGACTTTCTCTTACATTTTTTGTAGTCGAAAATAGTTCTGAAAATAGTTTTTATACCTAATTTTATTTGTAAAACAAATTGTGATCGTTCGAAATGCCAAGTCTACAGGAAATTTCACAAATCAATATTATTATTTACGATCGAAAACATAGTCATTTCCAGCACGTACTCCGATAACTCCAGATCAAAAACACAGTAATTTACAGGCGTAATGTTAAAGTATAATGTAACTTAGTATTACACATTTCAATTTATAATTTGAACATTGCGCAACCCGCATTCTTATCTCACTCTATTAAACTTCAATACCAGTCGTTCAGTTTTTAATTACATCGGTGCGGTTACGAAACTTTCGAATTACGAGATATCAAGTTGGAATTATTGTGATTAATGCATGCGTTATCGTGTTCATTTTCGGTCAGTATAATTCGATAAGTCATCTAGATAAGGAAGCTGTACATATACGACCCACATTATTGTGGGAATAAGAGACCTTTTTTTGAATCGTATCGAATTTGACAGACTGAGAGGATCTTCAGAAGAAATCTGTATCAGTTTACTTCTCCTGAAGATGCTAAGCTTGTTGGCAAAACGCACGTCGGTCGGGTAGAAAAATATTAGTTTGGTGTTAGAGAAATTAATCTCTTTCAGAATGTTTACACTCAGATTATTATATAGGAACTAAGGTGATTTGCTGGGCAAAATTTCAAAATTTGTGTTTATGCTATTTGGGTTGATTAAACATGACTAATTCGGTATATAGCTCCTGAAAAACTTCTAAAATCTCTGATGATTGATAGATTGGGGTCTTGATGTAACAAAATTTCTCTGGATATGGATCACTGGTTCAGCGCTAACTCTCTTTATTCGAAAAGAGATAAAACAAAATGTGTGCTTTTTCATAACAGACAAAAAGAAGTCAGAGACATTGATTTCGGTGATTTGCAATCATTCGATTTCTTGGACTATATTTGGATGAAAATCTTTCCTGGAAAGAACGGTATATAATCTTATTTGACAATTTGAAATCTGTTACCCACCAATTGCGTAACAACAGTTTTATCTGATGATCGGTTGCTGACACTCTACTATGTCCAAGTAGACTCTAGGCTACGTTATGGCATCTGTCTTTGGGAAGGATCCTCTGGTGCAAATGATATATTTGAAACTCGCAAGATATTGACGGTGCCATCGCTTTTCATCTTTGAACTGTGTGTATATGTTTTCACTCCAGATCTTCGACCAGATCTAGTATTCATGCATGACACCAGAATAAAAAAATCAGCTGATCATACCCTTTTCCACAGTTCAAATATCTAAAAATTGCCCTAATTCACTAGTTTCTTTGTTGTGAAATAAACTTCCTGATTATGTGAAGAATAGCCCAACATTGGCAAATTTAAAAAATAACCTTAAACAGTTTCTAATTGAAATATGTTCCAATAAAGTTGATCAGGCACTGTGATTGTATTTGTTAAGTTAACTACTTAACTGAATGATATGTCATTCAGTTTATATAGTTATATATACATTAGATTAGTTAGTTGAATGACCACTCCTATACAATGTTTGTATTGTCCTTCAGGAGAATAAAGTATTATTATTATTAAATAAAGTTATGGTGTACTCCATGCAAATGTACAACAAATAAACAAACCAGGAATGCATTGAATTCGGAAAGGACAATTCTTAATTTGATATATTCAGAATCGAAGAAAGTAATAACCGCAGGTACATGCATCTTTCCCAACTAGAAATATATACAACGAACGAGACTTAATTTAATTCAAAAACTTTTGCCATCGACGTGAACGCATCTGAAAGATTAATTTCCATCGGACTGACGGATAGTGAGTGGGTGATTCATCTCTCGAAAATAACTAATAAATAAGTTTATCAATTTCAAAAGAGATGAAGTGCAAGAAGGATACGAGCGCAGATAAAATTTATTTCCTCCTGAAACTGTAGTTATAAATTTGCTGTTCGGATGGAAGACATGCCATTAAAAAGTTGCGATGATAGTCGGAGTGGATAAACAAAGCCGTCTTCGAATAGATATGCCAGGAGTAACGTTTACCCTCGGTTTTACCGAAAGCAAGTAAAGTGGTTGGACTCCCGCAAACAAAACTATATAAAGACGTCGAGTCTGGCATCTTAAGGCAAGAAATGCGGTAGATCCGATTATACAATGTAAATGGACACAGTCGTATTGAATAGTTGTTTTTGCGGTTTGAACAAATGAAAGTTGGTTGATTTATGTAGGGGTATTCATTGTTGTCCATAGTTTCATAACTCGGCTTATTATATTTGTCTGTACAAATATATAGTATAATATTTACCGGGACTATCAAATATTAGAGCTTGGAGGGTGAGTAATACCATTAACGATTTTGTTCAGTAATAACACCTTCTGTGGGTTTGTGTTATCGATAATTATTTATTATTTGTTAGCTAGTGAAATTGGAAACAATTATTTGTACTGATAAAAACACTTCGGAACATTGAGTTTGTACCTATCGCACAAAATTATTTATAAAAGCCCCTTTCAAATTAGCACGCTGATGTTTTTGACATCAATATTATTTTAATCGATAATAGTGAATAACTTCAAGTTTTCCATTCAGCCATAAACAATGACTGAAATATATCAATACAGATAGATGAAAAACAATAACGGTCCCAGAAAGAAACCTTGAGGAACACTGGAGCTAATTGTGGTGAAGACCAGGTCAGACACATATTTGTCCCACACAGTGAAACAAGACAAAATGGAATATAAAGATAAGGAAGCTGGAAGAATATGCACCATTAGTTCGTTCGAAAATCAATACATTTCGATAAACTCGGTGGATATCGATCGAACATCCCGAATCTTAGACAAACCTATATTTTATCTTGCATCGTAAATTATCAAACACACATTGAACAAGGAGAATAAAAATATCAGACAACCAGAGTTAGTTGATCCCAATCTAAATGAATTTTGTGAAGTCTTGGCGTCTTGGGTTAACTTCATAGTTGAAATGCTAGTTGAAATTTGGTGTTAATCAAGGGTCAGTTTTTCAATCTAGACACGTGCTCACGTTTAGCTGGTGATCTTGGTGGTGATTGAAAAACCAGGCATAAATATGGGTTTAATTGCCCTTACGCAACTTTTCTTGTCGTTTGCATGAGCCTAGCATAGAAAAAATTGAGTATTTTTAATAAATGTGTTAAATAGATTCAGAAAATCATTTTGAAACTGAATAAATCATCATTTGTCATAAAATCTTATCGGTTCGAACAAAATTTCATTCGTGTATACACCAATTCTTTAATTCTGCAATAACAGTCTTTTTCTGGAAGAATCCAACAAATAAAGTTTCGGGTCTGGCGATCTGCCCACCACGCAACCGAAAAACAATCGCCGGCAAAAACAGACACACCTGTTCGCGGTCACTTGAAACTAGTTTGAGTGGCACTCTCATATATCGAATTTTTTAAGTGTTACAAGCAGGCCAGCCAGCAAGTTATTCGATTCAGAGCTGTCCACGCTTTTCAGTTGTTTCATCGATACCGCGTGACTCATTCGTTGTAGTCGAAACATGAAACACGATTTCCTCTCTCCTCCCGTCCTCGAAAACAGTTGACTGAGCCCAACTGTGCCATTGTTTGTGTACATCCATTTATCAAAGGTGAAACAAAGAAGAATGCTAATGATGACGAGAATGAGGTTGGGAACGATAACTTAAGTCATGGGTTTCAGCTGGTGCTGGTATTTTGGCATCTGCAGGCATTTCTTTTCCCTTCGAAGCAACAGAATATGTTGATGTCCTTCAGATTTTTCGTTGATACAATATACTATTAACGTATCCCGAGAAGCATCCAACCCGAATCCAATACTTTTACCGTTATCGAAAAGGGAGGGAAAAAGGTTGTTATATCTACGTAGCTAGTTTTTAGACCAATTTAAAAATTTGGAGCCGATGATTTTTCTCAAAATCAATTACAATCAAGGTGAGAAAATCAACAAGCTGTTGTTGAAACATCACGGTCCAGCGTTTTGATAACGTTTTTTAGAACATATTCTCTCTCATTATACTGATAATTTCACGTTTTTTGTGGTGTTCTGATTGTTGTATGATGTAGAAAGTGAAATGAGCCCTTTTGACATTGGAAGGGCTATAACTTCTGAATGTTTTGAATTTTTTCAGCATATACGCCAATGATTGCAGTTCTATGAGATTTGGTTTCCAGTTAATATAAAGCAGAGGAAGAGCATCAGATAGTAGCGGGTGTCGAGGATTCAAGAGATATCTAACATAGAACGAGGTGATAAATGCCGAATTGCCTATTGTAATTTCTGTCCCAGTACGAAATTATAACACGGGTTAAGCATGGTATAATGATAATGGTGGTTCCAAGATGGATGAAGAACTGAACAGGTCGAAAATTCAGGTTTTCGAAACATCGTATACTTACTTTGTCTTGATGCATTACTGGAAAGATATTAACCTTTTGCCAACAAAAGCTTGATGACTTCGAAGGTCGAATAAGAAAGACTGAATTATGGTAATGCGTATATACATTGGATACTGTCCACTTCAAGATGGGATGACCAACTCTGTACAATCTACCCAAGACCAGAAAAAAATCATTCTCTTTTGTTTTATGGATATTGTAGGTTTCCAATGGAGAAAACAGACTGGAAATCATTTGGAGAGGATGGAAACTATATTAGCGACAAAATTAGTATTGTACGTATCATAAAGGTAACCGATAATAATAACAAGTATAGGCACGTATCAGTAATTCACACCAAGCATTGCACACATATGTGTTTCTTCTGTGAACAATCATGCCACAGATGATCGTAACGTTCTACTCACATCTTAGCTCACCGGCAGACTCATTATGTGAAAGTATGTTTCAGCCGCAGTAAAAAAGCGAATGACGCTATAGAATGACTTAAAGAGTCACCCACCTTGACGCTATTTCTAACAATAGAAACTCCATCCTCCGATGGATTTTGACGAATACGGATAGAATGTCTCAGTAAGAATAATACGAGTATCAGTTTCGAAGCCATGTAAGATTTTCTGGTGAAGCGAGGTCAAGGTAAATCGAGAGTATTATAACAATACTTCGATTGCTTGCTCGATATAAGTATTAGTGCAGTCAATTTTCATTATTTTACAAAAAGTTTCATAATGATTAGGATTATAAAAAACGATTGATTTCGATAAATTGAAAATTAAAATAGGAAGATAGACTATGGTTTTCCAAGTATAAAAATATCCTTTCGAGTTAATATAGTGCCCAACAAAATCTGGGAAATTCTGCAAATTTCAGATCGAAAAAAAAAAATTGAGAGTGATTTGTGTGCTCGAAGAAATCTTGAATCGGAAATTCAAGGAAAATATTTTTTTTTATTGTTTTTGGGGTTGCCTCTTATGATTGTCGATGATTTGTCCAATAGTTCTGAAGTTGATGATGATAAGAAGCACTCACAATATCTTATTCACAGTATTATTAGGATGAAGATAAGAATTTGTTGCTATATGGATGAACAATAATCATAAAGAATAGACAGTTTAGTTTTCAGTACGTATGGTGGGTAAAGTCAGGTATCTAATATATTGAGAAGAGAAGAGTTTATATTATTGGCTATTTAAGAACTGACAAGTTACCCGGCGTTAAA
Organism: Zygogramma bicolorata; assembly: GCA_032362365.1. Classification (NCBI taxonomy): domain Eukaryota; kingdom Metazoa; phylum Arthropoda; class Insecta; order Coleoptera; family Chrysomelidae; genus Zygogramma; species Zygogramma bicolorata. Next base: position 1,179,717 of record JAVJAQ010003898.1, read on the forward strand.
ATTTGATAAAAAAATGTCTTTGCACATACCAAAAATATTGTGATTTCCATCATTAGAAGTAAAAAATTCATTTTAACAATTATAAGAAACTCATTTCTCCAGAAGTAAATATTGATATTCTTCATTCATAATCAACAAGTGAAAGTTATTGTGAGGACGCAGGATTGTCCACAGGTAATTGAAAAAATGTATATAGGTATAAGATATTTTTTTAGTCTCTGAAGTTTCATTTTACACACAAGAATCTTTCACCTGGCGAACATTTATTTCCCTCATCAACATTGATGAAAGTCGTCGATCATGAGGGCACCAGCTCTTCAATTAATTTATTCACAATAATTGCACCTCTTCTTTTTAATTCGATGCACAATGCAAGTTTAGAATTGGGGCCAAGGTAACAAAACCTTCGATGGACTCAATATTTTTTTGGTAATTAATATCAACCTTTACCATATACAGAAGTGGCAATGAAACGCAATAGGAAGTCGCATAATCAATATGTTCACGTTGAATACCTGTCGAATACGTAGTTTGATTACTTGATTTGATTGTTGAGTGTTGATAAATAAGAACTGGAGGAATGAAAAAACTTCTAGTCTGGAGAAATCACAAATGAATATATTTCAACGTTGTCGGGTTACTTGGAAATATTTGCACTATATGAATGGAAACTAGATAGTGAGACAGATATCAATTCCAAAAAGACATGATAACTTCGTGGGAAAATTAACCCTTTATATTATACTCTTAACAATTTCGCTACCTAATTCCAACCATAGCCATCACCAAAAACATCGCAATAGTTTTTATATTTGGGCCCAGATATCGAAATTTGCTCAGTAACATACTTCTCGTTTTTACTAGCCTTACTAAATCAATAACTTTTGGTTTGTTTTGGTTTCAAATATGGACGGTTCTAGAACGGTTCGAAGTAGTTGCACAGTGTGGACTGGAAAGATTCAGAGTATTTAGACCCTAGAATTATTCCTGAACCGTCTTCAATCGGAACCATAACAAACCTTTTGTTTACAAGTTTCAACAGAAGTATTTCAATACAAAACTTGAACTACTACCATTGAAAGGAAAAGTCGTGCTACAATACGTTGCCATTCATACTTTAGTTCTAAACGACGTATGGTCATCGTCCATAGATATTCTAATAAGTCCGCTCACTCTCAGCAGCGACCCAAATCATCACCGTCCGTCCTCGCGCGTCCCTTGCCTGGCCGGTCGGTCGTCAGTGCCCGTCTGACGGGGGAGCCAGTTTAACAGAGTGACTCCGATTGAACAGTTCGCATCGTTCCGGCCAGTTAAACTGAGTGCGCGAAATGAACATTCTATTTGAACTTTCATTCTTGTAGTTATTTGAACATTTTTTGAAGAGGAAAGAAAGTAACGAATTCTCTGGAATTTATTTTTGGTTGGAGGCTTACTAGGTATCTCCTCCGTTTTGAATTTATGGAAAATATTGAAAATTGAAAATAAATTTTTATTGACGCGTAATCTCAATCAGGATTGTCTCGAGAATTACTTTGGTCAAATCAGAAATGCTTGTGGAAACGCTAGAAATCCAACTGCCATTCAGTTTACCAGAGCATTTAAAAAACTTTTTGCTACAGGATATTTGCACGAGACAGAAGGCAGCAATTTTATGGAAGACAGTAGCGATATTTTGCTTAATATAACATCGGAGTCATTGAAAAATATTGGAAGTTTTCAGGAAAAAAATTAAGGAAATATTTCTCCAATTATAAAAATAGAATCATACGATTATAGGAATTTGATATCAGAAGAGGGAAATGCACTGGTCTATGTTGGTGGATATTTTTTACGTAGATGTCTCTTTGAATATTCTTGTCATATTTGTTTGGAATATTGTTCATCATCCGAAAGAGACAAGTCTACTTCATTTTGTGAGCTCAAAGCTTACAAAGGTAGTAAAAATATATTTGGTGGCTTAACAGTCCCTCCCAATGATTTTTGTAAGTATTTAATACAATTAGAAAATATTTTTGATTCGAATTTTAATGATTGATGATTTTAATGATGATTACTGCATACATGATGGTGTAGGAAACATATTTCTGAAAGAATATTCCAATGTAGAATTCAGCCATCCATGTAGCAATTTTCCCAAAGACTATTTACTTTCATTGTTCACAAGAGTTCGAATCTATTACACAATCAAATTTGAAAACAGGCAAATAAGATCTCAATGTTCAAATGAATAACTGAACTGAAACCACTAATATCGTTGCCGACGTTTCGACTTTTATAAAGTCATCCTCAGGGCATTACAAAGTTGCAGTGAATCAGATATATATACACACATACAGGTAAAAAATTATTAAAATTTGCGACTAGAATCACTTCTGCGAACGAGAGGTCAAGATTGAGTAAATTTGGTACAATTCAATTGACAGTAAAAATGTAAAAAGAGACATGAACAACAATTTCAAAAATGTAGGAAACGGTAGAACCCAATCTCTGGTTTCTTGTCTATTAGAATAATAATAAAAGGACATTTACATAAAAATTCCCAGTTTTTGATACTGAAATATACAGAAGCATATTTCTGACCGACGAAAAGTCCACTGTGTTAGCGACCGTTGAAAATAAAATTAGGAACTCACTTACTTCCTGCACTCAATATATATATATATATATATATATATATATATATATATATATATATATATATATATATATATATATATATATATATTTCAGTATCGAAAACTGGGAATTTTTATTTTTATGTAAATGTCCTTCAATTTTTATTTCAATAACCAGAAATTTATGTGAGTTCAACCGTTTCCTACAGTTTTTAATTTTTGTTTATGTCTATTTTTACATTTTTACTGTCAATTGAATTGTACCAAACTAATGTACTCAATCTTGACCTCTCATCCGCAGAAGTGATTCTTGTCGCAAATTTCAATAATTTTTTACCTTGTGTGTATGTATATCTGATTTACTGTAACTTTGTAGTACCTTGACGATGACTTTATACAAGTCGAAACGTCGGCAAAGAAATAATAGTAGTTTCATTTATTCGACCTAACTCCATCCAATCCCCAGCTAAATATTTGAAATGTGTCTAAATATATATGCCAAAGTACTGAATAGATTATAATAATACTATTAGGGTATACTCAAGAAAACAACAAATCACCATTCAATTAGGTGATATGTAAATAAAGATTATTCATCTTCATTTTTTCTTTATTGTGAAGTCCCTTTATAAGTATCTCACCTTTTTACCTGCCCATAATTTAAGAAATCAGGTGATTCATGCCAGTTATTACAACGAAATATTCCTCAATTTATTGTTATTAGAATCTTATATAATATAATCATCTCAATGAAAGATCATACAAAAACATAAATAATATATAATGAATATGATCAACACTTGACGCCTGACCCTCGTAGACACACTTTCGAGTAAACATATTGTTCGCGCTGCTGACTGACCCTCGTATAACGTATTTCTGCTTGTAGCCCGCATGATTTGCGACCGCTCGCAAAAAAAGCGGCATATTTTACCCACATCAAAGGAGTTACCAGACTTATTAGAATATCTATGGACGATGGTATGGTAGAGGATGCAGTTCACATTTCCTTCGAGCTATTAAAAAAAACCGGATGTGGTACGTGACTTTTCGAGTGGGGAAGACGATTAAAATTCGCATTGAAAGGTTCGTTCATATCAAAAGAATTTAAAACGGGTGCTATTTAATATTTTTCTCTGTGCCGCTCTGCTTCGGATACTTTGAAACGCCTTTTGAATTTCGCTGTGTTCATATCAAAATGAGATTATATCCCTGCCCTCGCAATGACGTTAGTATAATTTTAAAGGACGTTATACGCGGATTGCTCAAAGGAATCCTTCAATATTAATGGCATTAAAGGAAAAAAAAATTCCGGTGAGGGCGCTTGTCTGTTCAACAAATGGCGGCATTAACTGAAAAACACGTGGTTGACAATTAGAGGACGGAATCATGTTCATGTTCTACCGAAAGATTCAGTTCCGATATTTCCGGTAGAGGTCCTTTCAGAATAATGAACTATCCCATTGCAGGAAGTACTACTCTGAAGGGCTATGAATCAGATATAGTCCCGGAATAACGTAGGTACGCTCATAACTTCTTTGAGAATATACATATACAACCGTAGAACAGATAACATGCAGCAGTATCTCTTTCGACACAAAAAGATTCTCGGTGTGTGTTAAAAATCCCTCGTAGAAAGTTAAGACTTTGAGAGTTGAGGAGCTAAAGGAGAAAAATGCATTCTAATTTTTTTCAAATGTTCTTTGTGATTTCATCATGGTTCTCCATCTAGTCCTGTCTTTCGAATTGACCAACGCAATCGAATACAATGGTGTGTTTGAGTGAGTTCCATACGAAATCAACCGTTTTCCACTGTATTACTCAACACTGTTGAGAAATTTTTTTTGAAAATTGAAATGGAAAAACTGTAAGATATGAAAATAGAAATCAGCAGGAAATAAAAATGTATCTAAAAAAATTATGGAAGGAGATACTTAATGAAAAATAAAAGGAATCGTAACAAAAAATTTTGAAATGTAGTTTCAAGTTGAGATTCTCACGACGTAATTAGTGTTGAAAGATGATTGTTAAAGCCAATAATCGAACCCCTCTAAGCAGGTACACTCAAATTGAAACTTGTTTTGTAAATATTGTTTTGGTTTTCACTTAATTTTTTGCGCATTGATTTTTTTATATGACCATCTTCATTTTTCTATATGATTAATCTCTTTCTGAAAAATTCAATTTTTTTATTATTCCGATTTCATTCATATTATAGATTTTCTCATATTGATTCAATATCATTTGAATTTCTAGACCCAATAAAATTTTTGATATATCTTTTATATTCTCCCTTCTGATGGTTCCGTTATACCATAGAAACTTTACCCAATAATAAAATCAAATGACTTCTCCGATATTGAGAGAATTTATATTCGGTCTTTAGGTTAAATAAGAAAGAAGCTCTCAAAGAATTTCTCTCGTTATTATTGTTTTCAGCTTTTTGCTATGCTTCATTTGACGTCTCAAAGATGTTTGTGTGTCGTCTGTGGTAAACAACTTCCGTTCACTCCCCCGTAAACCTACCCTACTTCAAAGCTGCGTGCAGCTTTCTGCTCGAGAAATTCCATATGGATGGATAAAACGAATCCAACGTTTTTTCTCAACGAAGCGTGATATTAAAAGCGGTTTCTGTACTTAAACTCACCACCTGCCCACGTTTCCGCTGTAAAGGCCGCCTTTGTCTCTAAACTTTTTAATAAAACTCGCTGGAAGGCGTTTTAAATAGGTGAATATGCGAGCTGTTAGAGAACAAGGGAATGCTATTAGCGTCCATTTGGACAAAGGTCATAACGGTTCGGGAGGACATCTCCAGGGTTCATGTTACGGGATAAGTCGAACAACTTTCCATTTTTTCATTGGAAATTCCCCATTTTATAGAATGCTTCTTCCTTCGAATTTTTGAATGAGTTGAAGAAAGAATACCAATCGTTATTAAGTTTCTAGTCAAATGTTAATGTTCTATATTTTACGAAATACAGGTTTTCCATATTGACGAAAAATGGTCTTTTTGATAATTACTTAAGATAAGAATTTTCCGTAGGTCCTGATGGAACTTTCTATAAAAAATAATATTGTAGGGATAGAAACAAAAGTACGTTCATCAGATATCCATGTCCTGAAACGGTTTACCTCTCGCTAGTATAATAATATCAACAAAATATGTAGCTTTTTAACGGAGTTCTTATAAGATCTCTTTCAATCCTCTTGTGGACAAAAACTGTGTTAGCGACAAAAAATGATGATTCAGAGGGCTGCTTACTAAGTGAATTTTATGTTTACCTCCTATGGTGCTAGACACAGGAAGCTTGACGTTAGTATATCTCAAATTGTAACTTCCTAGATAATTCAAATGGTTTGACAGAGGGTTACTCAAAATAATAATACTATTATGGGTGAAATGACGATATGCGAACAATTTTTTGAATTTTATTATATCTACTTTTTTTCGAGCTGAACCTCAGATAAAATAAACACAATGACACTTCATTTTAGGTGAACTCTTTCAATGATGGCGGCAATCTCGAACAAAGAACTGTTTCTTGAAATTCACACTTCATAATATGGAAGACCCAGTCAACTTATAGAAAAAGTATAGTATTCTTCTCGCGGGTAATGGTAACGATTCATAACGCTCGCCTTCGGCTCACATTATTTCTCACTCGTTGAGAACTTATTGTTGGTACCCATAACAAAACGAAAATGAGCGTCAGTTTTATCATTCACATCAAACTCACCCAGTGTATCGAGAGATCACTTTTGTTTAATCGAAATGACTAATTATAGCGAACAGAACGTCGTTGACGTTGAAGGGGATTTCATTAGTAGTTCTGAATTCACTTGTTTTCAGCGTTTTCCGAGATTTTCATGTGAATTACCGACCCAATTAAAACGCCAAACATTATCCGAACTATATCCCTGACTGTGCGACTCGAATGCGGCTCAAATACCACCATTTCATTCATTCATTGATCATTTGCATGAAATAGTCCGTTCAGGGTTTAATTAAAATCGGGCTCTGAAGCTTGGCGATTTTTTTTCAAATCGAACCACAACGGCTAATTATTTTTTTGTCCACGCAAGCTGAACGCAACCGGTAAGGATAATAGTATTACCAACACTGCAGGTGACATAAAACCTACATAGTAAATAATGAATACGGTTTTTATACAGGGTGAGGAAAATTCGAGTCGATGCATGAGGATCTCGAGAACATTAGAGTAGAATAAAAGGTGAATGAATGTTGAAAAATTTTCTTGTTCTGATATTTTGTAGCACATCATAACTTTGTTATGGAATCTGAGAAAATTTTTATTTCGTTCTTTTATTATACGGTTCACCTCAGGACCTCCAAATTTTGCTTATATCTAGAATCATTCAAACTTTCCTATTCTATGGTGATATCGAATACTCATCTATATCTTTTTTGATAATATTGCGTCTCCATGAGTGAGGATTAGATATTATTCAGGAGATATGCTGCTCCTGAGCAATATCGTAGAGAGCTGGGGCTTTTTGCTGAAGTCGATGGTATAAAATACTAAAAAACATTTACTACTACTACTACCAACCACTGATATGTCCGAATCAATTGAACAATCCATATTGCAGACCTACCTTTTGGCAAAATTTGGCTATATATTGATTGGTGTAATAACATGAATAAATCTTCGATTTATATGTAGGTATACCAAATCTCAACTCATCAACCCAATCGGCATATGAGAACAATTTGACGAAGACCATAAATTTGAATGATGAAGGAATCCAACGGAACTCCTACTATGATCCGTAGCTTATTACATTTCTTCAATACCTAACCTAACTTTATCAAGGAAGATAAAATAATTTCTTCAATTATATCCATTGGAATAATCCACTTCAGATTTACATAAGTTCCGTATTTTTCATTGATATTGTTCAAATCACTCGTACCTACGATTTTATTTTGTGTTTGTGAGAATATCAATAAATAATTCAATTGTTTTTTCAACATCCAATCTCAATTATAGTTTGATTGGCCGAGCGATTCTCATTTCAGAATTTGGCTGTAACCAAAGACGAAACCAATGAATGACTAAATGAATTATATTATTGAAAAAATGTTCACAGAAAAAAACAATACAAGCCTCCCGTAAACACCTCGTATAGTAATTGTTCAAACGAGCCGAGTAGTGTGGGAACCCTTTCATGAAAATCCGCCTGCAACTAATGAGGGGGTTGTACTCTACATCAATAATTCATTGTAATGAGTGATACACACATGTGAGAAATTACATTTTCTATTTCTCGAATCACACAATTACTTGAAGCGAAGCTGCAATTATTTTGGGTGTTCGTTACAGTCGAATATTGTGGCGGTATCTCTTGTCAATATCACTTTCGTTTTATCATTACGCAAGAGAGAAAAGTGATTGTATCAGTGAGGAACTTTCATCAATATCGAGGAGTTTACAAATAAGAGAGGATTGATTTCATTTAAAACGTGTAGCAACAGTAACGGTAGGTAACAATGAAATCATTAATATACCAGTTGCAATTCTGAAAAGCTGTTTGTTATTATAGATATTTCCATGTATGGTAAATCCGGTAATTTTCAATCGGATTGCAGTTATACACTCCCTTCTGGTTCATAAACATCATAATGTCAAGGAAACTGTAGAAATCGAGTATTCTATTGCTTGCGAAAAATGGAAATTGAATATAAAAAATATCGAGAGTTAAAGCAACATAACAATCATCTCAAACTGATACATGCGAGTTTGATAAAAAGAAATACCGCTCCAAAACTTCTGACTTTTCATATTCCGTTTGTCTGAAGGGTATAGTTAACAGGTTTCTTAACTTTATTGTGGATTCATTCAATATCGGTCTTGATCCCAGCCAAGGAGATAGGTCGTCGGTCAGATAAATCCCGAATATTCGATTATGAGAATATAATTGAAATATGTAAGTATGTTTGAAAGCAAGTAATTACAGAAAACTTTCGTTGAAAGGTGGATGCAAACCACAGCACTGATTTCGAACAAGGAGGTCGAAGCTATATACTTAACTGTATATTTTTGGAAATATCCGGGCCTGATGGCTGTGGTCTCAAATTTTATTTGAATGCCTGTAGCTTTCAACTGCACTTGCAGCAGCCATATTCAGCGATGTCACAGGTATAAAAACACATTTCACAGTTGTTTCATCTCAACTGGGAGACACCGCTGAAGAAACATTCGACATAGTCGGTGGGCATACTTGAGGACTGGCGGTAAATCAAATCATCTTTTGAAGAATTCGTTCAGGCCAATCTCAACTACCTACACAGTGGGTTTCTGGCTGGCAAGTGTCAGAAAAACAACTACTTCCCTGGCTAATACCACGAAGGGCTTTGCATTTAATCCGACCGGTGCCAGTGCAGGTTTATTCACAGAAGGAAATTTTGCAATTTCTTAACGTGATAGAAATGCCGGGTTTGATTTTCAATTATTGGGACGGGCACACTTGCAGACCGTTTTCGGGATATTCGGCCAAATCAATTATGGAAAGTCATAGACTTAATGTTGATAATGGGAATATCTTGTACTGAAGAGAGGCCAAACAGCCCGAAACCAGTCTGCAAGTGTGCCTGTTCCAATAATTGAAAATCAATTTCGGCATCTGTATCGTGAAAAGCAAACCCAGGATTTTTTTCTGTGAAGAAACCCGCACTGGCTCCGGTCGGATAAAGCAACACCCTTCGTGGTATTAGCCGGGGGATTGGTTGTTTTCTGACAGGTGCCAGCCAGCCAGAACGTACTGTGTAGGTAGTCTCAAGGTTTCTGGCTGAGACTGGTCTGAACGAATTGTTCAAAAGATGAACCACAGATGATGATTGCCGCAGTTGCAGTTGCTTTGGACATCAAATCCAAGACAACGGCCATCACGCTCGGTTATCATCGAAAATATCGACTACGACCGTGAAAGCCTACATTCTTTATATAACTTGGTGATAAGAGTTTTGACAAAACGTCTCTCATCTACAATTTTTACTGATGAGTAGCAATTACCATTTAATTTCCTAAACAACCAAAAAGTGTTCCCAGTTCATCAATAACTTGCAAGTGAAAAGTTAACCGGCGAAGAGAGGATACACATTCATAAATATAAAACACATTTTGTGGGGGAGATCAGGAATTTCTGGAAAATTTCGTACAATTGGTGTTTCTCCGAATAACATGAATGAATGAGATGGTTATTGAATATAATTGGAAATGAAATGCTATTTCCTCGATCATGTATTTATGGAACAACATCTTCCTATCATTTTTACTCTAGAAAATTAAAATCTCTTGTTGGAGTCATCAGGAGAAAATTTACGAATTACTATGATTATGACACCGAAATATAAATTTGGAAGCGGATATTCGGCGAAAAATCGATTAACAATGTACAATTTTCTCTTACGATTTGATACTTAGTACCTACCTACCGCTCCTTCCATGTAGATACGAATACTCCGACATAAAAAAATAAACATCTAATCTTGTTGCTGATCCGTGTGATGGAAGGTAGGGTTCAAGTTATAAAAATATCCACGAATCTCTCGACAAATCCCAAACGGGACGCGTATTTCACTCTGGCGAAGATTACACTAAAATAGAATTTCATATGTGTGTACGAGGAGGAAAATTTATGTTCATCCTCAACTGAATTATGGTGTGTTTAGATAAGCATTTACTTGGGTTGATTCAAAAACAAGTACGTGGGTCAGATAATTAATTCCATAATTCATTGAATTGAGACAAGTTCCCCAGAAGGTAGGTATAAATGGATACACAAGGAGCGAAACATATAATCACCTATGATTTTATGGGTTCGTTAATTTTCACTAATGAATATTAACGGATCTATACCATTTGAGATTTGACCATACAATAAAAAAAAACAAGTTCAATACCTTTTTGGATTTTCGTGACCGAAAGTAGTTTCAGTAAGTGAAATTTTCAGGGATTTGTAAAGTTCATCAATCAATTCCAAGGGTTTCATAGTCTTTTTGTCGATCGAAATACGGATTTCATACAAAATACAGTTCAACTACAAAGTATGAGGAAACGAAATGAAAACTTGATACTCACTACTTGATGAATTCAGTCAATATCTTCCTGATCATATTTACCTGAAAAAAAAAGATCAATCAATATACGATCAAGTTGACAATATGGGAATTAAAAAGTTATTGCTGTGGTGAGAAACTGAAGATAATCAAGAAACACTAATGAAAAAGACGGAAAACTCACGGATGTCTTGATTCAAATTGAAGAAGAATATTGAATCTGGAGTTTAACTAAGTACAACAACGTAAGTCAAACTTTGTGGTGGGAGATTTTGGACTTATCTGTATTGGCTCGAAATGTTGCTATCGAAATTAAGTACTTTGTAATGTATTTTTTACAATCATTAAAAAAAAAACTACATTCCCAACTATTTTGAAGTACATATGGAAGATTATTGAACACAATTTAAAATTGATTATAACTGAAGAATAGCTAAACCGACGTTGTATAAAATTTCCAAGGTGTCACAACACCCGTCTACCATTGGCCTCGTGGCGACGAGAGGCAATGTAATGATATATATTTATTTTATTTCTATCACATAGTACTGAAATTAATTATTTTTTACATGAAGTTTGTCCAACCTGAATATCTACTTTCGAACAAGTGGTTAAATGGGTAGGACTATTACGAACGCATACTCCAGTGTTCCAGAAATTATTCAATATTACCAAAACTCACAACCGATTCAACTATATAATTAAATTTTAAGTGGTAAATCCTAATGCTCTTGGAAACTTGTGTATTTTTGCGGAGATAATTATTTTGAAGAATTATTCACAAACACTGTGTAGTTTTTTTATTTTACATTTTTCATAGAAGCTGAAATTTCTCTTTTTTGATTCAGAGAGAGTGACCGACATTCCATGAAAATGAACAAATTCCAAAAATTACTTCTGAAGATCTAGACAAAAATCGTGATAGAGTAGAACAAAAATTGAATAAAAAACAATAACTTGAAATCACGGACTGTCCTGAATTAACTTGAAAAACACTTCGACTAATTATGTATGGAAGTGAACATTAACGCATATAGTGCCGAACAGGACAGAACATAATCTTAGGTAAAAGAATACCTACACAAATTCAAATGTTGGGTAAAGTATGATGTATTGTATTATGTCTTAAATGTGTTGAAAGGCACGACCGTGGGAAAAACAAAATCAAGTGACGTCTTCAAGTTTTTGTTTCATTCGGTTTCCTGATTTGTGTTATTAGAACACGTAGTTTGTACTTAGACGGTGATATCGTGACTGGAATATTCTCAAAACAAAGAACTCGCAAGTCGACTCATGAACTTCGTAATAGGTGAATTTTAGGTCGGCGACCCTAGGTACACTGCGCTTTTCGGTATTTCGCTACAATAAAATCGGATTTTCGGTGTGAGAAAGAGAAAATATGCAGACAGTCTCCGAAATTGCCCACTTAAAATTAATTGGTTCAGCATAAAAATTCCAGGAACAGTTTACACGAAAGCACAGAAATAGATTGTGCGAAGGAAAAGAAATAATAAATTTTGGTCGTATTATCAACAGAAGTTCACAATTTTAGCGGGTTATACGTCAATCACATAAATAGCGTTCCGATAGCAAATAAGCTTGTGTAAACTCAGTAACAACGTATTGAACATTAGGAAATTTTCCGATTCCAATAATACATGGTGGATACTTCCACAAAACATAAAAAGTTGTGGTTTGTTATAAAAATGTGAAACTATCTTTCAAAGTAAATTAGAAATTGCATAAATGATGATATTGATAAATGTTCCGATGGGAATGAGCCATGGGAACTGAGTTATAAATATTATGGCGAGACTTCTCATGTATACTTAGCTGGATCGGGTGTACCTCAAGGATCGAATTTTGGACCACTCCTTTTCTTGATTTTCATCAATGATCTTCCTTTAGAGGTATCATCCGACTGTCTTCTTTATGCCGATGATTTTAAAATATATAACAAAATTTCAGATATAAATGATTATCTAGAACTCCAAAATGACATTGATCGAATATCTACCTGGTCGATGAAGAATAAACTGCTATTCAATCTTTCAAAATGTAAAGTAATATCGTTCAACAAGAACATTAAGAAAACTGAACTTTATTCATATACGATGCAGGGCTTAACATTAGAAAGGGTGTGCGAAGCCCATGATCTTGGTATTCTTTTTCAAAACGATTTTAAATTCAATCATCATATTTTCAACATTGCCAAAGAAGCCAGCAAACTATTAGGTTTTCTAAAACGTACCACCTCCGATTTCACCGATCCAAGTGTAATTCAACATTTATTTTTTTCACTAATTCGCAGTAAAATGGAATACGCCTCTGTTGTGTGGGATCCAACACAACAAAACTTGAAGCAGAGTATTGAGTCAATACAAAATAAATTTATTAAATATCTTTACTACAAAAAACATGGTGTGAGTCCTGGGTTTATTTCCTATAGCCCACTCAGAAAAGAATTTGGTATTGAAAAACTTGAATGCAGAAGATTTGTAAATAACATTATGATCCTCTCAGAATTGCTGAACAGTATGCTAGATAGCCCGTATCTGCTTGAGCAAGTAAAACTGTACGCACCACCTCCAGGACTCCGTCCTCGTCATGCATGCTTTCGGGTAAATAATAGTGGCCCCCTCAACAGAATATGTAACGAATACAATACGCACTGTGAAGAACTTGTTTATGGAATATTCGACCTTAAACCTATAAAATTTAAATATGACTTGAAAAAACTGGTAAAATCCTGGTAATCCTTATGGATAATCATGTCACGTCACTATATCCGTCAATCTCCAGAAATTTTTAATCTGTTTTGGTGCGAAGAAATCCCTCAGTTCCTATTTATATTTTTATTAGAATATATTAAAATGTCAATTAAAAATTGTATGAAAAACTTAAGAGAAACATATAATTAGGCCTCGGCCTGTTTGTTTCTAAATAAATAAATAAATATATATATATATTGCGGTTCACTGAGATCACACATCATTCAGTTAGAACGGTTGAAATATACTTACTGAAATAATTTTCGAGTTCACAGAATCTGGAGTCAGGAGCAGATACAAAATATACAAATCTTTCCCACTTTTGTTTATTCTCGCACAGATGAAATCTGTTGAATTGAACAATCTTCTTCTCAGAAAAAATGTAGACCTAAAACTGATAATAATCCAATTTCTGTGAAAAAGCATAGTAATTATATGAAAACGAAAATAATCATTCTTAAGATATATGTAGCAACTCAGAAATATATGTAAAAAATTTTAATCGCTTCGACCATATCGATATGTATACAATTATTTTTTTTCTCAGTGACACCCGATGTAAAGACATAATATGACTGTATCACATGTTTCCACTCTGTAGTAGGTGTATTTCACGGAAATGGTATTATGATAACCGATAACAAGATAAGATTCACAAAAGTTGTTCATAATTTCATCAAGTAGTACTCATATTCACTTACGAATTTTCAACATTTACGGGTTAGAAACCGTATACCTATAAAGAAATTTTCTTCTTCCAACGAAGATTTTTCAAAGAAGTGAAGCCGAACCCTTTATTTGTATATATTTTCGTCGTTGTTCGTTGCATTTTATATATTCTGATCTGGCGGCACATAAATCACCATGCACAGAGGATTTCCCTATTAAGAGGAAGTTGTGTCATCTCATCGCATCCTTGACCAACCAGTTATCCAGTTACGAAGCCAATGATATGCACAGTTGATTAATTGTGTTTACGTTACAATTGTCAGTTTATATGGAAACAATGCGCCCGATGACAACAGTAAGAAATACAGTAAATTATATTTGTTGAAAAAAAAACCATGTGCACGTAAACATGTTGCGGTATAAATGATATATTGTTACGTTTCATTTTTTACATTTCAAAGTTCCTGTCCATTCCCAAGCAGTGGCGTGTACTTCAAATGAGGAGGAGTTGATTCTTTTGTAATATTTTGCAGTTGAAGAATGATTAATTTATATTCTCGAACTGAATTTTCAATCAAAAAGGTGTCATTGGTTGTTTATTTTTGGGTCTGAGTTGGTGAGTTTACCCCGTATATTTGAGATCCAGATATTGTAAAATGTCTTTTTTCCACTAGCGTACGGTAAGTTCCACTGTTCCGCACTCATTTGGAAGTGTTGAAAGACATTTTTCTGCACCAGTGCGTAAAAATGATTGCTGGTGACAGACAAAGCAGGAGAGAACCGAAATCTGACTTCATTGGAAAATATTTGAGCCACTGCAATTATTTTGCAGAATGCAACAAATTGCACATTCAATATTCACCTTAATTATAAATGATTTATTGATATGCATTTTATAATAAATGTTTCTTTATGTTAACTCTTGGGTTTTTTCCGCACGCTGGTAGTAAAATTTACCTAACACGTACGTAAAGTGACTTTTCCGCTAACGCGTTGTTCGGCCATCTACATTAGCGTGCGGAAAAGTATTACTTTCCAAACTTGTTAGGTAAACTAGTAATTTACTAGCGTAAGGAGAAGTCTACTTTTGCGCACTCATTTTAGTGATGAAAGGGTAATTTTTTCCCAGTAGTACGGAAAAACATTCAGTGATTTCAAAGCAGTGTAAAACCGCAATCTGACTTCATTGGAAAACATTCTAGCCTCTGCCATTAGCAACAAGTTCCACGTTCTATGTTGATAATGCATAATTTGTTGATAATAAATGTTTCTTTATCTTAAGTTACGAGTTTTTCCGCGCGCTACTAGAAAAGATAGTGCACCTCACACGTGCGTAGAGTGACTTTTCCGCACTGTTAGCTCAACATATGTTATGAAACAAATCCTCAATTGATATATCAGATCTAGTGCCGACACTATTTTTGGTCTTGAAATAACTCTCTGTTATCAAGTAGGAAAAGGTAAATGACTTCGAAATTCTAGAATATTTTGCGAGATATTTTCAGATTTATGGTTATACGTGAGGGACAATGTGTCAGTAACGTACTGAGCAAATACAGTAGTTCATTTTGATATATTTCTCGTTTGCGGACACTTTAATGATCCTGAAACGGAATCCTGAGGAAAATTATTACCATGGAAATTGAAAAAGTCTGACTTTCTGCAATATGTCATATCAAGTGCAATAAAAGCGTTAGAGTCAATCGATATTCAATAATATAAGCATTATTATTGGCGCGCATCGATGTCCAACTCCATAAAGAATGGCTTCCATTGTCTACTGAACGGAATATTAACAACGGGAACAATGGGACTGGCATTCGGGACGTCCTCATGCCACAAAAAATTGCGACAAACGTACACTGGAGCTAGAAATGTCACAATGGAGAACAAGGAATTAATTTCGGATTCAGACTCATAATGAGGAAGTGAAATTGCCATCGAGTATGAACATATAAACGGAATTTGTAGTTAGGTAGGTAGGGCCGGGAGGATTATATTTGCTCCATGCATTAAAAATAATGAAAGAGATTTTCAGAATAAATGTGATTTGATGAATTATTTTCTGGCTTTTTTCTTCTCCGACTCATAAAATAGAAATTGAAACTTCTATGAAAGAAGTAAAATAATGAAAAACTACACTCTCAGTTGATAGGTATGTGTATATCATTCAAAGATATTTGATTCATTCAGAAAAAAGAAAAAAAAGTCTAAAACTGCTACTTCCCTGCCTATTCGGTAACGACGGGCACTGGATTACATAAAAATCACTATTTTTGCTCAAATTGAATCAAATAGAAATCAAACATAGGAATATCTATACTTGTGTAGATGATATTCAAGAGTCGAACGCGTAACTCATTATGAATGGACAATAACGCAGCTAATTATTGATTGTCAAAACCAAGGCTTCGAACATAATAGAAGGTATTTTCGATTCCCAATATGGTTCACTCCAGCTATCACAACGAACAGCATCGAATTCGAATTAGTATTCAATGCGAATTGAATCAACAGTTGTCGAGTACAGTTCGAAATCCAATCATTACAAACTTATAGAAAAATAATAATGTCATTGGACGTAGTATTGACTCGAAACTTTATTGAACGCGGCGGCGAACATCATAGCATATGGCGAACATACCGATAGCTATATAAAACAATTTTTGATAACGAATGTTTTGTTATCAATTCGGTGATATTTGTATAGGTCAATTGGGGGATGCCGACATTATAGTCGGCCGGAATATCACCAAAATTCCATTAGAGAACACGCTACACGGTTAATTTTGATTGCAGCACTACCTACATTAGTATCGAGGTTAATTCGATAACAATATCAAAGAATGATTCATTTTTCAAATTTAGGTACTGCCATTATGGTGAGTATGAAAAGTACTTTGATATAGTTACGAGACATGCAATAAGGATTATTTATGTATACTTGTTTTTTTATGAGAAAATGGATGAATACCACCGATTTCATTTCCAAATCTATCACACATAATATCTTAGTAACTCGACCACGCATCAGATTACTGTACGTGGATAATGATTTTGAATTTCTTTCCTCGAAGAAAACATACTACAGAAACATATTCTTTATCTGTCTAATTAAATGATAAGAGGAACAAGAAACACGTTGTAATGTCTGAAAATGAGTACTCAATTCGATTGATTTATAATATTATTTTTATTATTTATCCTTTTCACTGAGAATTCAAGGTTATTTCCAATAGTAACTACTTACAATAACTATGAAACTGATCACCATTTTATGTTCCAGTATCAGCTAACCATATCCTGAACGAGATCCTGAATCATATCTCTACTACGTAGAAATATTCCAAGTTGAAGCACATAAATCAGGGTTATCCAATGCTACATTTGAAATTTCATGCAAGAATTGAAGTGAGGATTGTATAGGGTAAATTGAACAATTCTCAGAATTTAGAATAATTCAGACAAAGTTAGTACGGAGGAATGAAATCTTGTTTTTTCACAATACTTGAGAGAATATGCAACTCTCCAACCTTTCTTTGTAACTTGATATGTAACTTACTGTCGAATCGAACACCTCCGTTTCAAAGCAAGTCTTACGTAAGCGAGTGATATTCACAAAAACCAATGTAGCTTGTATTTTATTCAATTACAAAACATGAAGAGGTAACGATGTTTTGCATTAGCTTATATTTTGAGGTGTGAAGTTGAAGTGATTTTTGTTGTGAGAGATGCCTAAATGTCACTCTTTCCGATCTGGTCATGGTAGCCAAGGGCAAACTCAGGCTGAACTCAGCAAAATGAAAAATGTTGCAGGGGTTCTAGGGGGGCTGCAGCCCAAGTGAAGCACATTTTCTATTTCTCATCCTTCTGAATTCAAAACCTTATTACTTCTGTTAGCTTTTGCTCACCTGGATGGCACAAAAGACACTGAAGCTTCAGAAAACACTCAATTGGTACAAATCGTTCAAAATATAAACGTATACTCTGCCACGATCATAGCTATCAACGATGGGTGTTTCACTTCTATAAAATTTGTACACAATATCAGGATTATAGTGGATTTCAGGATTTCTCCAAGGATTCCTGGTGGGATTTCTGGATTCAATGGATTTCAACACGATTTTTACTGAATTTTGTACACCGGATTTCCGAAATGAAACACCCCTCGGCTATGAAAGATTAAGTAATTACCATTCCTGTTTCTAGGAAAAGGCTTGTTCAACTACAACACTACTTGAAAAAAAGAATCTCCCAGAAAATTTCATTTCTAAGTATATTGCCAAAATAGTGTATGACTTTTTAACAAATTTATTTATACTAGCAATTTGAATTATGAATATTCGAAACCCAATCATCAAATCTATGGAACCCCAAACAATACCAAAAAAACATACAAAACAATTGGTATCCAAAGGAAGTTGACCAAAGTATCCGGTGGTGACATGATTTACACCAACAGCAGAAAGTATTCAATTAGCGATATTTCATTCGTTTTGCGCATGAATGTACGAGCACTCGGTGTATCGCGATCCGACGACATATTTTCAACGCGGGGCACGTTTTATGGATATTTCGAGGAATCGTTAGAGGCGGCTGAACATCGCGCGGTTGTTTTGTTTTTTGTGCTCGTAACATTGTTTTCGTAGCGTTCACTTGAGTTTGTTGCTTGTGGAAATTGATAATCGAATTATAGAATTTCCAACGACAAGTTTTCTTTTTGATCACGTAGATTTGGGCAGAGAACAATAACCGCTAATGATACAATTTAAAAAACTTTATGTAACTTCTATTACTTTTATGTGCTGGTTATCATAATATTCAATGAAATATTTATAATGTTATGATATACGGCATTTCATAATTCTGGCCTGTCAGTTTGACATCTTTCATGAATTTGTTCTTGAAGACACGATCATTACTAACCCAAATCAAGTACTAGAATTTCTACTCACTTTGAGTGATATCGAGTTGGGAAAAAAACAGAATAAGGTGAAAATATAATTCTAGAACGAACTTTTCGTACTAGGCGTTTGAGATTTGCAAGTTTGAGAAGTATCACTTCATGAGTTAAATTGGCAGTTAATATTTTTAAATTTTTGTTAAAAATAAAGTCGAGTACGCGAGAGTATTTTGCTATTTGGACTTTTCACAAACTCATCAATTGAGATGCACTTAGTATCTGAACTGATCATGAAAGCAGAAATAACGACATTCAACCGATAAGATCCCCAAAACCAAAGGGCGCTTGAGAACAGTTATCTTTGCTGAATGCCTTCATTTCAGTTTGAGATATATTTTGAATGAAAAAAATGTTTGAGTGATGACGGAAAAGATAATCTCAATTGCTCGAGGTGAATCTGTGAACAATTCCACACAACATGGATACTGTTAAGTATACATATTATAGTTAGTTATATTGCCTGTTGATAACGAAGTGAGAAACCGTAAAATGGGGGATGAAACAATGGGGATATAAAAAATATTTATTGTCTTACGCCGATACATCTCACTAGTTACAATTGATATTGTTACGAATCTCCTAGCGCTCTCCTAGCGCCGGCCCTGACGTAATCGTAAACGCAGATGAGGGATCGCGTCGTAGCGAACGTCATTTTCCAGGAACCCGTAAATCGCGTGTGGAGAATTCGCGAAGATTCTTCATAGGCGTACGCAGGTATATATACATGAGAGACATCGTCGCGGGCAGAGCTAGTTATTCGAAAGATCGTATTCAGAGCTAAGTGGAGCGAGTTTAGTGGAGCTAAGTGGAGAGAGCTTTGTTATTGCTAAGTGCAGGAGTTGAAGTGTAGAATTTGTATAACAGAGAGTTTGTATTAGAAATAGTTTATCAGAGTGTTTAGTATAGAGCGTAGAAAAGTTAGCGGGCAGTTTAAGTGATTGTATTATGTCGTGACAGAGTTATATTAAAAGTAGTTTAGTGTTGTTTGGAGTTTTAATCAACGAACCGAAGGAATATCGTAAGAATACTATTTAACAAATGGGAAAATAATCACAATTATATTCCTGTAAGCATAAGAAGGCTAATTCATTTCGTCGAATGAGGAAGCTGCGAAATCTTAATTCCAATCACTCTCAAATGGTTTAGGGCTCGATTTAGGGTAGAAGGCAGTTACACGAAAAATTGGGTGGAAGGTACAGGAACGATTCATTCCTGGAAATGATCCATCTCTATAGTAAGGTATTGAATTACCAGTCTGAGTACACGAAGTAGTGACATGCGCTTAAATGGGTCAAATCGTGTGTTTTTCTTACACCTGAAATATAATAGGGGTCGATTCCAGTATACCTAATCCTCGTTTACAAACTTTCAACAAAAAATCTCAAGAAGTAGGTATTCAAGAAAAAAGGGGTTGAAAATGTCGTTTTCAATGATTGAATATGGATATACCTATCAATTAATACATACTTAATAAATAAATATTATGAATATTCTGGTTACTTTTGAAATTAATATTATATTCGGTACAATTACTACACTTTGAATCCACTCGTTTGTAAACCTTATATTCAGATGTTACCTCGATCGAGTCTAGCTGAAGTTGGTATCTGAAGGGTATTCGGATACAAAAAAACAACATAAATAGGATGAGAGTTGATCCCAACAAAAACCGTCACATATTTCGATGGTTAGTTACCAAGTTATTGAAATGGTTTGGTATGCTATATAAAATTATTCTAATTATTTTTTTTCTGTTGTTCAAGGAACGTATCATTCAGGAAATAGTGGACCTTTTATATATTTATAATGTATCGGTAACAGATGGTCAAACGCCCGGTATAATCATGGAGTATGCTCCATTCATGTCTGCTGTGAACTACGAAAAAATATGTTGAGGGAGGTTGTGACAATCTAATATGCAGGATCGCAGTGTGATTGAATAAAGATCGAGGGGTATTTCACTTATGTGAAATTTTTACATCAAATTGCTAAATATGGAATTTCACTCAAGATATCAATTGGATTTAGGATTCCACGTGGAATTAATGGATTTGCAATATTTCTAGGGAATTTTCTACACCCTCCCTAGTTACAGTGAGCATTTGAGTTCGTGATGAAAAGCCTATCAAATTTTGAATTACCTATTCGATTATTTCATTCATTGTTGTGGTTGGGTAGTTTACGAGTCTCTTTATACAATGTTATTATGAAGTGTTTATAAAGATGATTGGGTACCTATGTAAGAAAATTTTTCATTTAACCAATGTTTCTCCATGCTTCACAGACCGTTAATTCACCGTTATTCATCACTTCGATTGACTTCTTTCTGAGCTCTGATAAACTATTCAGTGGTCGTTCCGCATTATTTTCTATCGCAACACCATAATCGAATTAACGAACGACGAAATTGAATCGAATAATCTAGTTGGCGCTTGTTTTCATTAATACGAATCAGGATTGTATTTTAATTGTCAATTCAACGTTCTATAAATATATACGGGCAGAATTCAAAACATATTGAATTTTTGTTTACGATCGGACGGGCTCTGCATATCGAAACCCTGCATCAAATACCACATCATGTTCGTAATGATTGCATGAATGGATTTATTTGTTTTCGGGTCGAAAATGATTCGGGAACATAATAATTTGTAATTTAGGCATTACTGCTTTTGGTCGAGTAGTTATTGATAGTTTGTTGTAGGCTTATATAGCAGATCTACTCGATAGGGTCTTGTGGAATTGAAAAAAAGATTGGCATCATATCTCTCATTCGATTGGAGGCATGATATGAAGCAATCTCGGATTATTCGATAAAATAAAATTGAAGGCTAGGAGCATCGACCAACCCTTCCATCAACCCTTACTAATAAATCTATGATCATGTTGATTTAAATTAGATACTTTATGAGGAAAGTGCTTATTCCATACTCACTAATTTCATCTTGGACACAATTTCATAAGGAATAAAATAATGGCCGCATACCTATTGTTTACTTTCACAAAATTGTGTATTCAATCATTTACAAAATTTTTATGAAATACATCATTCCTTAGTCATTAATTAGGTAGCTCACAAATACACAAAAATCTTTTCTGCGTCGGATTGCAACCAATTTGCTGAGGATAGTGGCAGAAATAGTTCACTTCTACCACTCAGATCTTTCTCCGATTCTTATTTATCCTCTTACTGAAATTGGTGATATTCAGTGAAATAAATAATTTCTACGGAAAAAATTGAGTACATTCACTACCGGATATTTCCATTTAACAGTATGAACCTCCCTTATATCTTCTAAAACTCTCACAACCTTTCTCTTTTGGGGTTGTCCAAAAATGTATCCTGTATATGACGAAGGGTGTTTCACTCCAGAAATCCAATGTAAAAAATTCACGAAAAATCTTGAGAGAATTCGTGTTGAAATCCCACCTGAAATCCTTGAATAAATCCTGGAATCCACTAGAAATCCTGATTTTTTTACGGGAGAGAAACACCCCTCGGAATGTGAATAACTAGGGTGAGGAAAGTGTTTCCTACGGATTTGTTTGTTTCAGTGATAGCAACTCGGCTAATACCAAAAACATTGTGGAATTTTAAAATTAGTCAAGCGATAGTTCATCTAATGATTATAACACTAATTGATCTCATTCCATAATATGAAACGTTTTGATAGAAGTAATTGAAAAAAATCATTTACAAATGTATCTAAGTATGTACCTAGTTAACAGTTTCGAGATTTCCATGAAAAATAAGTTTTTTTTTATTTTTGAGTAGACAACAATGGACCTTTTGATGGTTATTCATGCAACAAGTACACAAGGTGTTTATTGCATGAGGCGCTTTTTTATGTTCGTGTAGAAACCACAAATTAATCAAAGAGCAACAGGCGAGTGCAATTTTTTTATTGCACTAATGCCATAGTTTTTCCCATTGGATTTAGTAATGATGTTTTGTTATATACATGCACGTAGAAGAAATCATTTAAGGGCTTTCAAATAATTCATTCTGTTCTTAATTTCAGTAATAATATGCCCAGGCAGGTACAAACTCAAACAACACATGCGAGGTTGCATAATAATTCATAGTTATAATTTTTAACGAACGGTTATACATTCTATAAATGAATTAACGATTCAACAACAATCGGAATTCGAACCGACAGGCACCGCGTCATATATTAGCAAGTATATATTAATAAGTAAAAGTTTGTTCAAAGAACAAATTAGCTCGTACCGATTTTTCGAGCATTCACTTTCGAAATCAGCGAAATGCGACGCGTTTATCAACAACATTATTCTGTTTTGAACATTCAGTGCCAATTTCAAACGTAAGATACGGCTTTGTTAGTTTATCAGCGAAAACATTCAAATTATCGATAACGGTACAAATACGTTCAAATTCGAAAGTTAAGCCGGGAACACATTGTTCTGATGCTACACCACGCCACGCCATCCGACGCAACGTCAGAAGGATCTGACACCGTGAATTTTAATGCATATTTATATTTGTGTGTACACTGCTCTGATGCCATCCCATCCCACGCGATTCGACGCCATCCGACATGGTACGAATCCCCACTTGCCTGATTTTCATCATATGAAATCACGTCGCGTGGCACCGCATTGTAAGGTGTAGTAACAGTGTGCACGCGAAGCTGGCATCATATGTATACAATGGCGGCAAAACTCGATGAAGTTTTCTTTTCTTATATAGTATTATAGTTTGTATGTAAGAAATAAAAATCTTTATCCACGACTGTTCTATAATGTACCCATTATACGTCTGTTTCCTCGACTTTAACGATACCCATTATTCACTAGAGTGAATAATGAGTCATTATTCACTGACAAAATGGTTGAGGCTTTCGCGGCCGAGGTTATTAGTATAACTACTTCTCTTCGGGCTTGAAGGCCGTCGTTCTTCGGAATTTCTTCCTGACGTTTCGCTAGCGCGAGTGGCCAGCTTCTTCAGAGGCTTATTCATCTCCGATGACTAAACAGTTCGATTTCTCAAGGCGTATTTATATTGATGCAGGTAGTCTGGAGTGTTAATTACTTCTGTCGGGTTCGGGGAATAATCATCATTATTAGTTGCCGCACTACCTGCTGTGATTTCATTAGGTATTCTTGTTTTCCTCAGAATCGGATTCCAAATTCTGTTTAGAGTCAACGCTTCTTCCTTTCTGTTAAAATTGTCCGCAAGTTTTTGGATCTCTATTGCCTCCCGCACCAGTCGGCTATGGTAACCCTGGTTGGGGGCAATCAGTGTGGCATTTTCGAACAGAATCTTGTGGTAGCCCTCACTCAATGCGTGTTCCGCCACCGGCTGGGGCAAACCGACAAATCGGCGGTGGCGGAACACGCATTGAGTGAGGGCGACCACAAGATTCTGTTCGAAAATGCCACACTGATTGCCCCCAACCAGGGTTACCATAGCCGACTGGTGCGGGAGGCAATAGAGATCCACAAACATGCGGACAATTTTAACAGAAAGGAAGAAGCGTTGACTCTAAACAGAATTTGGAATCCGATTCTGAGGAAAACAAGAATACCTAATGAAATCACAGCAGGTAGTGCGGCAACTAATAATGATGATTATTCCCCGAACCCGACAGAAGTAATTAACACTCCAGACTACCTGCATCAATATAAATACGCCTTGAGAAATCGAACTGTTTAGTCATCGGAGATGAATAAGCCTCTGAAGGAGCTGGCCACTCGCGCTAGCGAAACGTCAGGAAGAAATTCCGAAGAACGACGGCCTTCAAGCCCGAAGAGAAGTAGTTATATCATTATTCACTGCTGTCAAATACTTCCCCGATTTAGCTATAATATTATATTGTTTTGCAGTTCTGCTACAAACAATAGATTCCTAAAATATTATCGTGTGAACCACCAACCATTTTCAATTCAATTCTTCACCTACTAATGAAAGAAGGAAGGCAATGAGCATCTACTCTGACATATTGTTAGAATAAAATGATAGTGTTTCTGAAAATATGTATGTGATGTAAAAAAAAATCCACCAAAAAACTTCTACTCTCGTATAATGGCTATTATTCTCTCGGTGATTGAGGCCACTCGCCTGCGGCTCTTGGTAGTAAACTTTATCTCGTGAATAATAGCCATCAGTATACGCTCGTTGAATAATATACTATTTGAAATACAGATATAAATTCAAGAACAAATAAACGTTTTTCTTATCGTAGACAAATTGCTAGTCGTTCTTTGGTTCTTCCTAAAAGTTGTATTAATTTTTTTGATATTCATTTCCACTAGTGAATGCAAATTCTCAAACTGCTCCTTGTTCATGCGAAAATACATGTGGAACCGGTCACTATTGTCACCCATTTCGAGAAGGTCAATTAGCGTGTGCTATTCTCCATGAAAGTGACGTTCTAAATTTATTGGATGTACCCAACATTTTCTTCTTTGTTTCCGTTCTAATAACAAAGCTGATGCTGCACATTCTAGTTCTTCTTCCCATTCATCTGAGGAACTACTACTCGCCATAGTGTCTGAACTCAAACTGGTCTCATTTTCTATCATTATGTAACGTAGGGTCGCGTCGTCTCGGATGACGTGGGAACAGTGTGCACAAGGTACATCCCTGACGCATGATGTCGGATGGCGTGGTGTGGTGTAGCATCAGAACAATGTGTTCCCGGCTTTATTCTACAGAACGGTGTCGTCACCTACGTTTACATTATAAGTGTTCTGAAATTACGCACGGTGACCTTCATTCGGTATTCGCAACCGTAAAGAAAAGGAAAAGATACCAAAACAAGTTCAGTTCATGGAAATATCCTCATTTTCGATTTTGGGTGGTGTGCTGTCTCTCACTTCAACACGAATAATCATTTGGGCGATAAAACATAATGAGGTAATTTATGGGTGGCCATCTGAGTACACTTCGCTCTTGAACTCACTGACTTCTCTGCACCATCGCAAAGGAGTTGGTGATATGCCACACTTTTCATGACTAATAATGTTAATTGGGCAACTATTCTAGAGTCATCACAATTAAAGAACCTTCAGAATTCCTATTATTGCGGCTGAGATTTTGATGTCTCCAAAAAGCGATGGTGCTTATCTCTCTACAGTAAGTGGAAGTCCCAATTCGTATCATTCAAAGTTTATTTCGTTTGCCTTCGAAATCATATTTCAAGGAATACAATAGCATTCGTGAAGCTTTGACGAAATATAAGAAAATTATACCAAAACATAAAGCTCCACATCTACACTCAAAAGACACCTACTTTATTCTTTCCATCTTTATACTGTCACTTTGTAAGTGAATCGCTATCGCTCGCTCTAATTTTGAGATTACAGAGCCACGCTCCAGGGGTATTCCTCAATTCATGATAAGAGTTATATTCTTTCGGTTAGACTCGATGATAGACTTGTGCAGAGCGATATGAAGATGTGTTGAACAAGACAACATCATTTCAAAATTTAATTCAGTTGTTTGACATAACCATTTTCAATATCATTTCTTCTGCATTCGAGTCTCCATTATTAACTGCTCATTTATTTAGGAAATTATCAATTCTGATTGTTGTATTCTGTCACTTGTATTCTATAGTTTTCTCAAGCGGTGTTTTCACTTTCATGAAATGTCTACACCAAATTAGCGTTTTTATTGGAATTCAGGTGAGAATTCCCCTAAACTTTTGAAACGGACTGAGTCAGGCAGAATTCACGTATAAAGGCATCGAGAAAGGCATGCTTTTTAGTAATTTGTGTACGTAGAGATGCATGTCATTCGTTGCCACTTTAACCTTTTTTTGATGGGAGTCATGTGACGCTTGGTTCAACAGTTAAGATTTTCAATATCGTCGTTGCCGTTTATTAGTTAAGGAGAGTTTGAACACCAAAAAAATAAATAATAAAATAAGATAAGAATAAAATAAGAAACTAATTAAAATACCTCTTAAAAAACAGTAAGAATACGGGCAAAAAACATGTGTTTATACAGATGACTATAATAAAATAAGAAATAAGAATGAACCAATTGACTTGCAGCTTTTTTGACGATGACTGTTGTGTTCTTGAATATTTTCGTTTTGACAGTGGGTACAGTAACTAACCTTCTACTTAATTGTTGAGTATTTGATATTTTGAATTCTGATTCCATTACATATAACAAAGATTATCAATGAATGATATTTTCAGGTTGTTAATGTAAGGTTAGAAGTTGGAATAATTTGAAACTCGGAAGAGAAAATATTTCGGTCATGCGCATTTTCAGTTTCCAAACACAATAGTGAAAAATGGCATATTTTGTTGCTTATTTCTCATTTTATCGAGTAGGTATTTTATATTATTTCTCGTATGAACGCTTTCATAAAATCTATTTGTTGAACTTGCTTGTTTTGTTTCATTTTGATCTTTATTTTATTTGCTGTTTGAACTCTCCTTTATTAACAGTCTAAGTTACTCATCTTAATAATAGGCACATCCCTCCGGCCCAAGTCTCGACATCTGTGACGAAAAAATTTGTAATGGAGGTGAATTATAGGTTCTAGAAACAAACTGAAGTAATTTATCAGTTGAATTTCCATTGAAGGTATGATTTTTTTGTTAGTTTGACGAATATTGAAAATGATATAGAAGCAGTCATAACCCAGGAACAGCTAATCTGATTGTCAAATGTAAATTTTTAGATACCTATCAAAAAGGTATTACAAGAAAAAAAAGTTGATAGCGCCCTCTCGGCATGGAGTAACGTCACACTCAAAATTAAATTTTTTTTACATAAAAAAAATTTAAAAAATAAAATAAAAATTTCGCTAACTCGACGTCAAGACAAGATGAAAATTGAAAACCATTTGGCAATCTAAAAGTCCATTCTTTGTTGATTTAATAAAAACCAACACAATAAAATTATATAAACTTCATAGATACTTCACAAATATATGCATATAGCAGAAAGCTGAATCGAAAACTGGTCATTGAGTAACCACCAACTATTGACCCGGAAAAAATAATATTTTTCCATTGCCTAAGCTGAAAGTCGTGAACTCTTGAGAACTATTGCACAAGAACTCGATTGAAACGATTAGTATTTCATAAACTTGCTTACCGAAATTACCATTCAGACCGTTAATCCTACTTTCGAGTGTTGCCGATGAAAATTTTACGAGAGCCATTTGCATAAACAATAGTATCAGAGGTCGAGGATCACACGGTGCTCATCTTTTCTAATATAACGAATGCGTTTGCTTGTCAAATATTCCATTGATGTCAAACGATAATTCCTCGGATGATTCATTACACAAAGTAACAACTGAAGTGAGTACAGTAGAAATAGTAGTGAATGCTGGATTGTACGGTCGTTTCTCGGGTTTTGTTCGATGGAAACGATAACCATCTTCTTTCATTGGCAATTGAATGCAGACGGCAGAAATCCACGCAATCGATAAACTTGTTTTTTCAAGAACGGTCACCAGGGCCCACTCGAAAGGCAGACGTTTTCCTTCAGCGTATATTGACTCAAAAGCAAGTTCAACGAATTAACCACCAAAGAAGGTTACGAGATGTATTCGGGGTATTTAGAAAATGAAAGGAGTGAAAAAATATATTCTCGAGTATATTCTTAAAGATCACCTTCATTGGTATGTTAAGTGTGAAAATATCAGATTAGATTTTATTCATATATATTGATTGTTCAGTTTATTGTTATGATTGAAGTCATTCTCAAGAACTGTCAGAAGAATATCTGTCAATACCATCTCGGTCAATTACTCCCGAGACTCCCCTTACGAAATAACCAAGCAATACAAGTTATTTCGTAGGGGGAGTGATTGGAGTGATATGATCACATATAATCTCAATAATTTCGGACCAGTTCTCTCGTAATAGATTCTTCAGTCGGATAAAACTGATAAGTATCGGTATCTTTGGCAAACAGACAATTGAAGACTTTGCTTTGTCTTGCTTGGTTATTTCGTGAGGGGAGTAATCGGCCACAAGGGGCAAGGGTTTGCCCCCCCTGTGACAACACCTGAGGAGTAGGCAGATTGAGACCTCAGCGTGAAGTCACACTTACCTCTTGAAAATGGCTCCAAAATCGGAGCCGAAACGTCGAGAACAAAACTCCAGACGCGGTTCAACCCGAACTCAACAACAACACACAACTGACCGCGGAAACCTATCCGAACATATATATATATATATATATATATATATATATATATGAAATGACGATGCGTTTTTTGATGTTTTTGAAATGACGACTCTTGTATAATTTGCCATGTCTAACCTAACCGGTATACATTTTGTATCTGAAAAGGTGTATATTATGAGTGTTCATCAGGGGTTGTCAATCATAGGCAGAAGCTTAACATGGAATTTGATTTGGGAGGACAGAGCTCTGAAAATTTGAAACTTCGACGAATTTACGAGCTGCGGTAGGTACCTTGTTGGTTTCGGAGTGTTTTTTTTTAATCCTGGAGGAGGGTCACTGCCGAGGTCACTGCAGCCTAGCAGCCTGTCTCTCCTGCGTAAGGTCACTATTTTGCGGACTCACAAGTAATTACAGGAATATTGGGGTATGTTTTGCATTTGATTTCCGAGATTATTACCTACTAAGATAAAGTAGGAGTTCTAATCTCATTTTGATGTTGGAATAACTCATGGTGAAAGCAACAACATAAACTCATGGAGAGAAGGTCCCAACCTGATCTCTTTCATCAAAGGTTCCAAACTCGGTTCCAAATAACCACGTGGGTGTCATTTAGTGTACATTTTTGGGCCTGAAGATGTATCAATCGAGTGCTTTTTCCTAGATTCCTAGAGAAGTATGGTACTTGATAGCTCGATAAAGTATATGAGCAATATATTGAAAACGTTCAGCACACTATTCAGTCTTATTATATAGATTAGTAAACGTGCATCGAGCGGAAAAGTTTTCAGTTTAGCGCTCGGACAATCGAACTTCTGTTACACCCCGTGAATACAAATTCACATCACATATACCGTGCTGCATCTTGCATCCTGTTACCGTATTCAGCATAACAATCGCCTCTCCTTACCTGTAACGTAGCGCCCTTGTGCAAGGAATCGCTCCTACCGGTCGGGGAGGGAGTCGTCGCAGGTACGTCCTTCCACCTCAGCACCCCCATGACAGCCTGTCGCACCCACCCCCTCGGCAAAGTGTTCCTTTCGGACTCGGCGATGGTCCGCATTAATAATCCTTGAAGGATCCCAAGGATGAAGCGAACAAACGGTCCTTCCTACATCACTCCGTCGATCGCAGAAGGACCGAAGGAAAGCGAAGTACACTTTCGAGTGTCAACAACTCGCCTTCTCGAATTTCAAACAGGTTTCAAGGTGAAAAGAATGTACTATACGAGCACTCGCACCTCAAAAACAAGTGTGTCGGCAAGAAAACAATCACGGAACTAAACAAAACAACACACTGGCACGCTCTGCGAGCATCTCCAGTCACATAACTGCCTAAAAACTAGATCGCGACACCGCGCGAAGTCTTCAATTGTTCAAAATAAACTACGTACTCGAAGAGCGCAGTCGAGAGAGAGCCATCCGTTCTTCGACACCACAAGCAAGCCGTGGAACAGACTAGCATTTGAAAATCGCAGCGTGTACTCACCTTACCGCAAATCGAATCCGACCAATGGGAGGGCGAGCAGCAAGTGGAACAGCGGGCGATCGGGCGTTCTCGACATACGTCGGAGCTTTTAAACTTTCAAGCTGCTGCTGGCCTAGAGACGTTTTCGGAAAAGTAATGAAAGGTGACGGACAAAAAATAAAAGGGATTCGATGAAGTTTTTCTTTATTTCTCGTGTTCGAGTCCTTGGTTTGCTTGATTGAAAATGGAACTATCGGCATTAATGTAGGCGTGAAAAGACTGTCATAATTGAAAAGTTCGCTTTTCTCGAACTGGTATTCATTTTGAGAGCTTTTGTCTGTTAGGGGGAAGGAAAGTTTGAAATGGTGGAGCTGAACGTTTCGTTCTGATGGAAAATGAATACAGTGAAGATTTTTGTTGCGAAAAATATCAAAATATAAGATAGTGAGGAAGAATTGAATTTTGAACACTTCACCTTCTGCTCGTCATTTCATCATTATTAATATTGCACTAGAGCATTGTGAAAAAAAAATGTTGACTTGTTTTGTTGTATCTCACTGGAGAAATATGGTTAGACTGATAGTGTGGCTGAAATCCCGACAAGATCGAAACCAGCACTTGCATATCTTTTTGAATAAAGCTGTGTAGAATATTCGGCTTCTGAAAATACTACTCGATACCAGCGGCGGAGTATTCAATATTTGGCGAAAGCGCTCTCTCCAGATTATAGAATTTTTGGTTGATGCTCTCATTCCAAGAGAATTTTAATAACTTCCAATACATTTCTAAGATTTGGTGGAAGACAACCCCGCATACGTATAGTAACTAGGTGTGAAGCGATTCCGCTTGCTTTCATAACGCTTTCAATTTTTTTTACGAAATATGTTTTCAAAGGTATGCTATCCCCAAACTTCAGAAACATTGATCTTATCTTTTTATAATAATAATAATAACGTCTTTATTATTTCCATAAGGGTTACAAAAAGTACATATAACTTTTATAATTTGAAAATAAAAGGCGGAGTTCATTTTCTATAACGTACTGAAATTGCTGTTTGACACCTATCGAATACCTCCTTACAATGATGAGGATAAAGTCGTAAACAAAAGAGTTAGTGACAATTATAAATAAAAATTCGAGATGAATCCAAATTACTAGAGAGTTTCCCATCGTGATATTGACATTGCAAGAATCTTGACATGAACCAAGAAGTGGCATTTAAGCTATGGCCAATATGAAGTGAAAAGAGAATGAGCATGCGAATATATCTTCGCAGAACACAAACGTTCATTGTTAGGACGCCAGATGAAACTAGGAACTATAAAAATAGAGCGAAAAGGGCAACAGAAATATGTGAATTGATCAATAGAGATGTGTCAATAAAGCCAAGGCACATCTTTCATTTGTGAAAGGGCAACTAAATAGCGCGAATCAGAAGTTTGATTATATCTTTCGTGTAGGCACAATTTTCATTCTCCAAGTTCGTTTATAATACCCTATTATTACCAAAAAATAGGTCAAACCATTAAACGCATTTCCATTTCTCAACAGTACTCGTGTATTTCATCACGAATGTTAATTTTTCAGTTTCTCATGCCACATAAAGTCACAATGAAAACCTTGTTCTGGAAATGGAATTGCTCAAGACGTTGTAGAACAACGTTTTCAGTTAGTACAGATTAGAATCCTTTATCCTTCGACAACAATGGAAAAATACTAGCCGTCTTTTCTCATAATTGTGTCACGTGAAAATTGCCTCAGCAACGATTCAATTTGTATACAAATAGAAACATGAAACAATGGTCCATTCAAACGATTCAGTACCATTTAATATAACAATGGAGATATTTTTGATGGATATTGAATTGATTGATGTTCTCATCGAATTTAGAATTCATTAGGTACGAAGAACCATTTGTAGGGCACACTGTAAGTAATTGAAAAAGAATTATTTGGTGGATATTACAAATGCAATTTTCAATGCTTTCAAACAATACACCGACGACATTTGTTTATAAATGACATCGCATTTGAAAATTGAGAAACTAATTCATAAATAGTTGGAGAGAAAAATTAACAATATCAAAAATAAGCGATGACAAAATAATAATTTTCGAGCATTTCTCCATTGAGAATCATGATTCGCTGTTTTTTCTGCTGATGATCTAGAATGAATTCAAAATGAGTTTGGCGAGAGCTTTCAGACAATATACTTATATGACGACTGAGCATTTCATCTTATGAAGTTTTTAACATACATATAATAATTATTTTAATGATATGTAATGACAGAGTCATCCAATATGAAAGTTTGCGTGCAGATTTATCATTATTTCAAATTGCCACGAAGTCATTAAGATTTTGGTTTGTACTTTTTTCAACATCCAAATTATTCTGACCAATCAAAAAATTCAAAGAGAATTTAAAAAACTCATCCTAATAATTCATTTCCAGTTATTCCTCTCCTAATGAACGAGTAATAAAACATTACCGGAAACACAGTGAGAATGAAGTTTTCTGTTCTAACAGAGAAAACAGACAGTAATATTTAACCAGAGAGTTACCAGAACTTATTATTGTTTGAAATAATATGTACATTTCCAATTCATTATTTTTCCTTTTCATATGAAGTGTGACCACGATATTCACATGTCGATTTTAGTTAACCAACACATTTTTTTAGTTGTCAAACACCAGGTACCTCGACCACGGTTCTGGTACTTTCTTGTCACTGTGATTTTTTATTGATTTTTGTCAATGGTTATTCTGTAACTTAATCGACCTCTCATGTAAACCTTCCAGTAGATGTCATGTGAATTCATGAGCATCATCAAGTGTATTTACGAAACTGAATATTTCGTGAAATAACACAATTCATTCTTCAACATGGTTTCAATGAACATGTATCATTTTTCTCCCGAGTTTTTCGAGGTGTAACGTGAATTTGAGAGTAAAGCATTCAAGTTGTTTACGAAAATTCAATATGGTTCTGGGAAAAACAAACAATTCGTTTATTTCCAATCAAGGTGAGCACATAACAATCGCATCATTATGTTTGTTAGAAACAAATTTACAAATTTTTTCTCTCCTAACGAGCAATTTGTACGAGCCAAACCTCGGTCACGTAGGTTTTTACGCAACTGAGAATAAACAACAGACATCAAGTGATTCTAATTGGATGAATTAATTATAGTAAGGATTGAAATAATACCGTATTCCAGAACCGTAAAACGACTGTGAAGTAACATTCCATTTTACGGATATTTTTAGGTGTACAGCTATTCCGATTAAAATATTTGTCTGTGACTATAGTGTTGTAGCTTTCTCTGGAATCACCGTAAGTCTCTAAATCGGTTGTCACAGTGATATCTGTGACATGCAGCTGATAGATTTGTTTCTCGATAGGTACAGGCCAACTGATATAACAGGTTTCATTTGGGAAAGGTACTAGTAAAACATGAATATTAGTATAAGCTTTTTAGAATTCGACTGATTGTTGACACAGAAATATTTATGTTTCTCACCTGGTGAGATGGTTTTGTGAAGGATTTGAAGCTACTATTTGAGGAAGAGAAATTATTTGAGATTCATTTTTCATCATAATTTCGGTGCAAATTTTGAAAATCAAGTATTTTTTTATGAAGGCATTGGAATAACTCAAATTCCTATGCATTTTGGAATACCAGCAACAATAATGCTATGACGATCTTTCATTGTTCACTCATTTCGCGATTCTATTTTTTTATAATCGAATATAAACGAAAGAAACAATTAATTCAATTGTCTCTCAAAAAAAGCCGCACTACAATTTGCATGTGGAAATTTATTATCATCACTCGAAAGAAGGTATTTTTTTCTAAATAATCATAAGCGTTCTTTCGGTAATAGAGATAATTAACTGTGCAACTAGATGCAGTTGGCTTCATTGCATTCGGACGTTTGAGCACTCTGCGATATGGTC
Source organism: Zygogramma bicolorata (assembly GCA_032362365.1). Taxonomy (NCBI): domain Eukaryota; kingdom Metazoa; phylum Arthropoda; class Insecta; order Coleoptera; family Chrysomelidae; genus Zygogramma; species Zygogramma bicolorata. The sequence goes on from JAVJAQ010003898.1 coordinate 1,214,370, forward strand.
ACCTATCCACTCTTGTTGCACAGACTGAATTTACAGAATGTGGATGTGTTTGAAACTAATAGGGAGTCAAAATAATAATTTTTACCAATTGAATCAAATATTGTGGAGAAAAGCCAATTGATGATTCCTACCGAAGCCAAATTTTGTTTTGATATATCATTGAAATATAAATATAACATTGACAGAATGAAACGAAAGAACTCAACTGAGGCGAAACATTGGTGGAAAAAACCTCCAGTTTGTCACAGTAGTAAGTTGAAACATTCAACAGCTCGAGTGATGAAGAAAAATATTTTGGGACATACAATTTGCATACAATAATTTCGATTTCAAATAGCTGGAGCTACAGTACGAGTACACATAATTCGAAACTTCATTTAAATATTTCAGCATCATTTTTCAATTATACATAAATCATTACGTTCTGTTCAATATTCTGGAATTTACTGTTCTTTTCTCTGAATAATTTTTCGAAATATTTCATTAACTGATTTTGATCAAAGGTCTATATCAGATTTCTGGTTTAGATTTATTATTTTCGATGGATATTCAATACACATACATTTCTAACCAAGCACTCCTTAATATATCTTTTAACACTGCAAAATTTGAAAGAAAATATTTCCATTGTTCATTCTGTTTATGCGACAATATTATCCGCAAATCTGTTCAGAAAAATATTCTGATATTTTTTAAGAAAATGACATTTCCATGAAACTGGTGGTTGTCGGCAACGAGAAAAAACGGTCGGAAATGTACTAAAAAAAATTATCATATGCCAGTAGTATATATATATATATATATATAGGCACCCCACAAATCTCAAATCCTAAAATGTAGCTTATTATTTATTTATGAATACATGGTGGTTGAAAGGTGGTTCATATCTAACGACTGTCCGAGAACGACGGTGATAGTCTTTTAATTTTTCGTTTTTCTTTGAACATTTTCGTTAGGAGGGTTTTCAAGATAATGAATTTCCCTGTGAAATGGAATGTTTGTTTTCGAATGGAAGGTTAGCATCATCATCATCAAATACGTTCCTATTCTGAGATCTAAATCGCTCTGATATTTAGACATGATGTAACTCCTCTCCCTTAGATGTTCAAGGACTCGCTATGAGATTAAATCGGATAGAAATATAAGCAAGCGTAAGTATCTGGTTGGATTATTTTTTTCAATATTGGTATTGTTTTCTTTTACACCTCAGAAATATACACCAATTCTGCCCCAGAGTAACTATCGACAAAGCACCCCATCAGTAGCAGGGCCAATATCTTCCAAACAGTTCATTTGCAATTCAGCATTTATAATTTATTTCGTCATTGGAACTGAAAATGAACATTGTGTGTTCGTGATATTCCCTAGTTTTCATGACTTATAACGTTCATGTCAATCTCTCAGATCAAAAAACTCAGCTCCGAGAGAGCACTCAGAAAACTTTTGTCTTCCGATCGAACACAACGACTCCGAACGTGACTGATCAAAATATGGCAAGCAAGCGATCGAAAGGATACCTCTCAAGATCGATGGGAGGACTTCGAAAGCTGTTAGGAAACAACCCGAACCCGACTCGCTATAATTACACAGTCGAAAATATCGAACGTCGGACATCTGGCCGAGATTCTAGGCCTCCTAGCAGCCGACATGCGGACGGACGGGCACATGCCGTTTCCGACACAGAGCACCTGCCGCCAAGTTTTCTTCTGTCCGTCGCTCGACGACGTTTCAGAATCTTTCGGATAGTGCACTCACTCTCCTCTGCCAAGATTTAATGCACCGGATGGCGTTTCGAGAAAAAGAAATGGGACGACGAGGAGTTTGCAAACACGAACAATTTGGCGACAGAATGTTGAGCAGAGTTCCCGGAAAAGATTCGATGGATGGACGAACAGCACGCTTTGAAGAGGAAATGAGTGTTTACTCGTTTTATTCGAATGAATTTGGTGATTTTACGAAAGTTTCGTGGCACTCAGAACAGTTCTGAACTTAACTGAAATGTTGTTGTATTTGAAAATTGTAAACTCAGAAATGACATAGCAAAAACTTAACAAAACCTATATTGGTTGAAATCGATGAGCTATTGAAACTCGTTTCAAAGAGCACCATGTAGATTCTGTATTCATTCCAAAGCCCAAAAATAGACGACTGCAGTAGTTTTTGTTGGTCAGATTTCCATTTTCAGTATATTATCAGGGGTAATATAATAAGTGGTATGATTATCACCGATAATTTTTTAGAATATTAATGAATTGCAATCCCAAAGCTGAAAATACAACGAGTCCGCAGGACGAGTTGTATTTTCTTGCATTGGGATTGCCAATGAATTGATATTCCAAAAAATTATAGGTTATTAATCATACCACGAATTATATTTAGGACGACAATATAACCCCTGTTTGAGCAAAAATTGTTGAATTGCCTGGTAATTGATTCTTTATTTCTGGCCGTGTTCAAGGGAATACTCTTTTCAACTGCTTCATCTATGATACCAATCGCCATTTGTCCCCAACGATCGCTCATATTGATTAAGAAATATAACTAATCAAAACACATAGATTTGACGTTTATAATTTAAATCATTATTTTCACTTGACAGCTAGTAAAACAAAAACTAAGAAGGTTTATCACCGTGAAAATACAGCGACAAGCTATATTTTCACTGTAATTCAGATTCTATTGGCTGAATTTCAAAATTTGAAATAGACTGATTGGTTGTTAAGCAAGGAGATATATTGTCACTGGTGTATTTCATTGGTGTTATTGAATTAGCATTAATTAGAAGTTCCTAATAAGGTAAGTACCTCCTGATAGTGATCTAGTATTTGAAAATCGCTAACAAAGATTTTCAGTGTAATCAATCTCTTTTCTTCAAATTGTCAACTCGGTTGGAGGGACGCGGGTCGAGTATACGCCTTTACAGTTTGGTGAAAAAATATTTCAATTTGAATAAAAAAATTTCAGTTTCACACATAAGATTCGTATCCTACTTGAGTCAAATTAAGTTATATTACATAACTAATCTACAACAATCCGATTCGCTACTGAATTCATATTTTCCTCATCATCCGGTGATTCCAGACTTGGCCCAGCATTTCCAAGTATTTTGAAATGTGAAGTAATATGCGAATGAAAATTCCAATTGTGTATTTTGTACAGCCATTCTCGAATCCGAGCCAGTCATGGTGGGTTAAGCGTAATAAATTTATGTAAGACAAATATGGTATTGATTCTACAGATTTTTCCGACAATCAATTTTGTTAATCGTTCAATTTGTCAATTTCACGGGTCCCATAGATTTGTTATGGCCACTTCGCTTGGAATGATTTCAAGCTGAAGATAAAAAAGGACGAGCTTTGTGATCATGAATTTCTTCTATCCTCAAACTGGCCTAGAATCAATGAAGATGAGAAAATATAGAAACTATTTGAATTTTGAAAATGCAAATCCTTATTGAATGAACTCTTCAACTTGTTTATATTATGCACACTTAAAAAAAATTCGTTTGAGGCATTTACCATTCAGTAATACATAACCCGTTGTGGAGATCAATATCTAGAAAACTCAGGTTTGTATATATTCCGGATTTATCCACGAATTTGTTGTCAGTTGGGAAAATCGCAGATAAGGGATACCATATTACTTTCCGGAAACACGAAGCAATTATCATGGATCCAAATAAATTAAAAATCTGTCATGCTGAAAGAACCAATGGTCTATACTTCATCAAAACAGAGCAGTATCAATGTGTGAACCTGGCTAAAATAAGTGATCTGGAAATGTGGCATCAAAGATTTGGTCATTTAAATGAAGTACTTAAGTCTGCGAAAACTGATTGAAAAACGTATGGTATCAGGAATCCAAGTGAAGTCTGTCGAGAAAATGTCACCATGTGAAGTGTGCATTCGGGGAAAGTTGACTTCTGTACCGTTCCCTAAAGAACGACCAAAAAGAACAACACAGTTATTGGAAATAGTTCACACATATGTTTGTGGTCCCATGAATAAAGAATCCTTAGGAGGAGCCAAATATTTCGTTACCTTTATCGACGACTTTTCACGATGGTGTGAGATTCGATTCATGAAACGAAAGAATGAAGTCCTAGAAAAATTCAAAAGCTTCAAATATTGTGTCGAAAATCAATCCGGAAGAAATATCAAGACACTACAGTCTGATAATGGATCGGAATATTGCAATATCGAATTTTCCAATTATCTAGAAAAATGCGGAATAAAAAGAAGACTGTCAACACCCTACACTCCTCAACAAAATGGGTTAGCTGAGAGGAAAAATCGAACATTAGTGGAAATGGCTAGATGTATGATGATTGCGGCTAACCTTCCAGCTCATTTCTGGGCAGAAGCCATCGCAACAGCAAATCATATAAGAAACAGATGCCCTTCTAGAAGCTTGGATGATAAAATTCCCTATACTTTATGGACGGGCAGAAATCCATCTGTTTCATATTTCAGAACATTTGGTTGTAAGGCTTTCATTCTGGATAAAAGTAGGAGGGCTGGAAAATTCGAGGCACGAACTAAAAAATGCATATTTATTGGCTATTCTGAAGAATCGAAAGCTTATAGAGTCTGGCTGAAAGAAGAAAGGAAAGTTTTAGTGAGCAGAGATATAAAATTTCTTGATGAAATGGATTCTGAAGAAAATTATGAGGAATTCATAGAAGAAAATATTTTGGATGAAAATTCTACTACCAACAATTTCAAAAACACTACTGAGTTAGACCTTTGTGAATTTGTTCCAATGAATGAAATTGTTGAATCGAAAATATCACATACAAGAAATTTTGAAATGAATCCCTGTGAAAATTTTGATAACCCAACGACTGATGATGACGACAATATAGTTGCTGAAAATTTACCAATTGAAGTAACTAGAGAAGAAAATGGGACACTACCAAGAAGAGTAGCAGGCAGACCAAAAATCATCAGAACCGGCCAAAGGGGAAGACCAAAGAAAGAATTCAAAACAGTAAAAACTAGCCTAGGAGAAAGTGTGAATGAACTTGATGAAGAGAATATCCAGTTTGCAAATATTGCTGAAATTTCCATGAAAGAAGCAACAACTGGCCCAGAAAAAGAATACTGGAAAGAAGCCATTATGAATGAGTTCATTGCATTGATGAAAAATGATGTATGGACTTTTGTGGAGCCCCCAGTGAACCGAGAGATCATCGGTTGCAAGTTAGTCTTGGTCAAAAAGTTCAAAGAAGATGGATCTATTGAGAGGAGAAAAGCTCGTTTAGTGGCCAAAGGATTCAGTCAACAACCCGGAATAGATTTTCATGAAACGTTCGCGCCAGTAGCCCGTTTGTGCTCTATCAGAACTCTCATTGCGATAGCCGTTCAAATGAATATGAAGATTCACCAACTAGATGTCACTACTGCCTTTTTAAATGGCGATATTGAAGAGACAATTTATATGGAGGTTCCAAAATTTTTAGAAGAATCATTGGAAAATTTGTTGATGAAGAATATTTATGGAAAGGAAATTTATTCCAAAGCTCAACACTGGATAAATAACATAAGAGAAGGAAATGAAGTGTGTCTCATCAAAAAGGCACTTTACGGACTTCGTCAAGCAGGACGACAGTGGTACAAAAAACTCGATGAGCAACTGAAGAAACATAAATTGACACCATTGAATGCTGATAGATGCATTTATATTTCGAGAGAAAAAGGACATACTCTGTTATTGGCTGTTTATGTGGATGACCTAATCATTGCTTCCAATAACATGAAAAACATGGAAACTTTGAAAACGAACCTCATGAAGCACTTCGAGATGAAAGATCTTGGGACACTCCATCACTGCCTTGGAATTGAATTTATCTATAACGAAAACGAGGGGAAAATGATGATGCTGCAAAGAAAGTACATCAATGATGTGATCAATCGATTCGGAATGGAAAATTCAAAAATCGTCACAACACCTTTGGATACGAATGTCAAACTGACAATGTCAAATGAAATGTCCAGAGAAGAAATGAAAAAGTTCCCTTTTCAACAACTGGTTGGTTCTTTAATGTATTTGGCAGTGAGTACACGTCCAGATATCTGCCACGCCGTGAGTCTACTGAGCCAATTCAATAACAATTATGATGTAAGCCACTGGAGAGCTGGGAAGAGAGTATTGAGATACCTAAAAGGTACAATGAGTTTTGCCCTTACATATCGAAGAAACGTTTTGAATTTACGTGGTTTCGTGGATGCTGACTGGGGATCATGTCAAAACGATAGACGTTCTTATACAGGGTACGTTATCATGATAGGAAATTCAGTAATTAGCTGGGAATCAAGAAAACAGCGAACCGTAGCGCTTTCAAGCATGGAAGCTGAGTACATGGCACTCACAGAAGCGACAAAAGAAGCTCTTTTCATGAAGAAATTTTTGAATGAAACAAAAATTATGGAAATAACTACAGTTACGTTGTTCAATGATAATCAGAGTGCTCAAAATTTAGCCCAAAATCCAGTTCATCATTCCCGATCGAAACACATTGATATAAGACACCATTTCATACGTGAAGCAGTGGAAACTGGAGAGATACAACTGGAATATTTACCCACTGAACATATGCCAGCTGATGTTTTAACCAAAGGTCTTCCTAAACAGAAACATTTACAGTGTATTCAAGATTTGGGACTTACGCACATGCCTTGAGGGGGACTATTGAAAATAGCAAGACATGTTTATTAACCCTGTATATTATTTGATGTTATCACAATGATATGTTATTCAGTTATTCAAATATAGTGACAGAAGTTTGTTTTGTAAACAAGTCAGAAATAAAAACGAATTTATAAAGTTTTTCAAAGTTATTCCAAAATCACTCCATACAGAATCATTACGGAAAAAACATGCAGTGTGTCAAACATAAAATATTGAAAAGTTGCTGAAAAGTTTCAATACTCGTTCTTGAAAAAATAAAATCAGTAGCTACAACGAGTATTTCTTTGAGAACTTAATTTGAATTTCCAGTGAATTATTTGCTTCGGCTCTGGCTAGTTTTCAATCGCGAAGTTAGGAAATTCCAATCTAAACATTGGTTTTCCGAAACATTTTGGGTAGACCCCTATCAATTTATGAAATCCATACATCTGACAGTGTCGTTCTCATAAATAGTTTCGGTAACATAAATAAAATAAAAGTTTGTATCTTACAAACTCTGAGCACGTCCGTACACAAATTTAGAATATATTTTTAAAACGTTTTCTCGAGTGCATGCGAGCCCGGCAAGAAAGAGAGAAGAAGCTAGCTCATAGGTGATAAAATATCCAGATGAAAAATTAACTTGACACCTTCGGGTAATTGAAATTTCTTATGCAAGGACGGGTAATAAATGTGTTGTTCGAAGAGAATTTACCCGACTGGTACTTTGTATAAGAAATTACAAAGTGTCAGATACTCAAGAGTCGATGGCCTAGTAGACAAGCAAATGGAGAGTGATTAGCCCGTCAAAAACTGAAAATAGTCCCCACGGAGACATCTTTTGTTGAATGAAATATGCCGATTGATTGAAAAAACACAGCATCAGCGAGATAGTAACTGAGAGCAGCAGTGACATGGGAGCTCCATTCATAAAACAGATGAAATTCAATACACGTGAAGATGAAATGAATAACAAATTATAGCCCAAAGTGTCATAATGCTGTTATTATCAAAAATATTAAAGATTCCTCACTTTGAATTTTCACTTTTTTCATTCATATACTAATTTTTTAAATCAACATATAACTTGCCATTACTAAGCACCTAACTGATTGGTTTTGGAACGTTGATTAGGATCATTGAAAGGTTAGTCGTAGTGAGCAAACATCCCTAAATAAAGTTCAGGATTGCCTGATTTTCTCGAAGATGATAATTTGGCTAACGAAACGATATTTCCAACACAACTCGATTGATAGTCCTGCTTTCCCCAAACTTGACCAAACAACACAAAACTCCGCTGAAACTTTTATGACGACCAAAAATTTCAACACTTAATTTTTCTAGCTGGCACTAAATTGGACAAAGCCATTTCTGTGCAGACCAATCTATTGAGAAATATACCTCCATAACGACCAAGACAATCGCACCTCATCTGCATCGATAACAAAGCAAACGGTCCATATATTAGACATGCAGGAGTCTGTTGACCCACAGGGACTTCCTATTCGTATTCAATGCGAGTCCATTAGATCCGATATGTGCATTGGCAAGTACCTGCGAGTTAATTATGCATTATGAAATATCACGAACCGTACAGACGTGTACCTCGTGATGGCGATTTGCAGAGAACAATAACCGGTGGTTATGTGCGTTCCTATAAGCGCCAGATAATGTAAGTGGTAGTCTAGCGATTCTCTGCAGGCACGGCATTTTTCGTTTCAAATGCACTCAAATTATTCTTCCACTATCGTTCAATGCTCCCTTCGAGCAACACGAGTGAATCTAATACCAGATTCAGATAGGACACAGGAGACATTAAAAAATACGACAGATATGTTCCAGGTAATAGACTCTCACTTTCTTTTGGGTATGAAATAACCATCTGCTAATGATGAACAAATACCTACCAATAGACAGAGGGTTTGCTAATATTTTCAAACTATTCACCTCGTTATTTATAAAAATCATTATTTTTCAAATATTCAATGTTATTTATAATGGAAATACTGCTCACAGACTAGCGAAATTCATTGGAGCATCGTAGAAGGGTCGGAGACTTGTCTCTTCTATAAATATTTTCACGGTCGGTTTCCAGCCTTGACAATATCTACAGGGATGACTCGACGAGTACAGAATTCTCACCCCTCTGTTGTGAATTTAGAGACCTGTCGAACCTCTCTTGCTCAGGGATCTTTTTTTAATAGAATAGCTGAGATTTGGAACTCCTTGCCGAGAGAGGTTCTCCCTGAGGCTTACAAATTTCAAAAATTCAAAGTGGGTGTTAATTCGTACCTCCTGTCCCTTGATTCAGGCGGTGTTCTTTCGTGTGAATCTGAATATAAAAAAAATTCTTGGACCTAGAGTGTGGAGAAAATTGCACGATTAGAAATGGAAAGGCGAAAAATGGAATCAATCATTCTTATGCTTGGTCACATTTGTTTTCGAATCGAATACATTTTGGTGAATATTAACCAAAAAAAACTTGTATCTGAAGGGTGTTCAACTGTTATACAGTGTGGTGTGAAAAAACAGTGTGAAAACTTGGTGACCAGAGCTTATACAGAATTTTAAAGGAGAATCAAAAGGACCAAAACTGTAACTAGTCCATTTCGAGACAATGATACAAGTTATTTAGTTGAGTACTACTTTCAAAAAAGACATTGGTCTGTACATTGAATGACAGTTTTGTTTGAAACTAGGAGTGAAGTATAACTCTACTTAAAATTTTCTGAATGTTCCACAAAAAACCTACTACGCATTTCTTTAACAATCCCATTAGGGATAGAGATATCAATTTAGATTCCGGTTCTCAGCGACTGTTGGCTTTATTTACTCACTTATTTGGATCCGGAAGTTATTTTTAGCCTCTAATGTGATTACCTGAAACAAAAAAGAGCATTAGGATATAGGGGATATGCCGAGATGAAAGATTGCTATCCGCTTGAAAACAACAAAAAAAAACTCACGAAGAGTAGTAATAGGTTTGTCTAGATGGTTATCGAGGTTTATACCGTAAGCTTTACGTGAAAAGACTTGAATGATAATATTATATGTAGGTATCATGAATAATATACAGGGTGATGATTAACCGAAGCCTTCAGCATTCGCTTTCAAGGTAATAGAAATTATATTGTCAAATCATAGTTTTGGCCAAGTCGAATCGATAGAACCCATAATTTCCCAAAGAAAAATCATAACACAAGTGACAATACGTCTACTACGAGGTTTCCCATAATTACCAAATTTGTTGATATCATGACGTAATAAAAGAAATTCCATTCAATGAAAATTTAGGTGATGATTCATTTTGAAAAAATAATATTTAAATGAATATTTTCAAATATTTCAATCGAAAATAATATTGTAGGCATATACCAGCGTTTGAGTATACCCTGGCAAAAGTCAGACATCTCCTTTTTCTATGAGTTATGTACCTATTATTACTGAGAATTTTGTCTTCTATTCAGTGGGCTTTAAACGAAAAGGTTATTCGATGATTTCGTTGCAACTGGAATAGAAAAAATTCAATCTGTACTTGCTGCTGAAATATATGCCTTAAAAAAACGTAAAAGAAAGATCATAGTGCTTCAACTTTCCTGGTGAGACTAATAGAAAATAGCTAAAAATAATAACCAGTTCCAGATATGACTTATAATAACTATAATATTTTTTGTACAAGAACAGATTAACCGATGTTCTGAAAGAAGTTGCATCATCATTCAAGAAGTTGTTTGGTACATATTAAGCAAGATATCTTGGTAAATACTATACATAAATGAGAAACATACTCGGGCATTTCATAAATTGTTTGAATTTTTCGATGAATCTATTATTCATTATTCATCATTCGTGCAGGTAAAATCACCATCCCGTATATTACGTAATTTTATTAATACTTTCCCTTTCACCTATTCACTTGACTAAGCCAAAATAGTATTCCTTGAAGTAGTTGAATTTGTTGAGCTTGAGTTATAATGAGAACATTGTTTTGAAATCTTACAGCTGTCAGAATGGTGGAAGTGGAAAATTACAGAACGTGACTCGGTGATGAGGGCAGTTTTTGTGCACTCGCGGATTACCGCACTCCGCTAACGCCTTGTGTTCACAATTTTTCGTTTTTGTGTAAATGCCACTCATCCCCCTCGTTATTTAAAATAAGATTCTCAACTTGTGATAATTCAATACACTCAATACAGGCTTGTGAATCAATTGAAGAATAAACACATTTTCGTTCGCTAGAAAACCTCTCACTTTTCTCAAAAAATCTACTATTGCTGACAATTTATCGTCAATTGAAAGGATTTCCCACCCAGTTCAGCTCGGAGAAATTTTGAACATATGTTGAATATTAATCGTTCAGCATATCAATGAAGGAAATAATTATACTTTCATAACACCATAGGGGAACGTTGAGATAGATTATGGGAATGAATGGGTAACTCATGCGAAATGTGATAATATTTTTATGGCTTGAACGACATGTTAATGGTAGTTGATAAGTGTTTATTTCATATACGGGTAGGTGAAATAAATAATATCAAGAGTATACATACTTGCAACTGACTAATTGCCACCTTTCAAGCTTAATAGACTGTTTCACTTCAAGAACTTCTGAAAAATAGTCCTGGAATTGGATTTGATTTGGAATTTTCCTGTAGTGATAAATTAAAACATAATTTGATAGAAATCGCAATGGATGGTTGCTACGGAAATGTATATGTTCATAGTAGTAATAGTTCGACAACATTATGGACAGTGATAGCGACTTTGAAGTACTTACTACTCCAGACAATCAATATCAATCAGCAAAGTGTTACTTTTGCTGCCTAGACAGGAAAAGTAATATTTCACGCTATAAGGTAGACACGATTAAACAAGTGTTTAAAAACATTCGCTTGATAAAGATACAGTGTATCGAAACATGTCACGAAAACAATAAATTTTGTGGAAATTTAATCGTGTCTACCTTATAGCGTAATAACTATGGATTTCCATCAGGTAAAGGCCACCTCAATAAAAAAAAAAGTAATATTTTGCTGATTGATATTTGTCTGCAAAATTAATATTCGCTGTCAGTTGGAGAAAAATAACTTTAACACTTTTCATACGAAAAGTTCTGAGAAAAACTCTTTGGATAAATACCTTGGTTTATTATTATTAACCACGTTATGTTTTTTTCTAGAGATCTGTGATTTTATTGGACAATTGCGAACTTAGTGCTTGTTCAGCAGTAATTTCGAAAAGCAAAGTAAAAAATGTCTGATTATGAGTTATTTTCCTACCTTCTTATGAATGGAAGTATATTATATCCGGAAATAAAGTACTTTTTTCCAGGAAAAACGTAATTTCATGAAATATGCACGCAACAGTGGTAACAGGTGAAAAGTGTTTTTCTGTAACAGAAAAAAAATCATCTGTTTATGGAAAGTGAAGTCGAATACAAACGAATAAATAAACAAAAATACGTTGAGAAAGGGATGTATAAAAAAAGACTAAAATAAAAAAAAGATTCGTAAAATGGTCTCGGTAGTGAAGAGGGGTAAGCACGACCGCCTATAAAGCGGATGACTGGGCTTCAAAACCCCGCAGGACCACCGTTTTGGGATCCATTGCTCGCACAAGATTAAACTTTTGAGAGTTGTCGTTCATCAGCTGATTAATAAAAAAAAAATTTTTCCCAAATATAAACACATGTATGAGATATCGCTTACGAGTTGAAATGAAAAACTATATTTGAGGAAATGAAGAATTATTGTGTCATATAGTGTGAGGTTTATGGAAATATCAGTCACTGGGTATAGAGTATGAGATGTCGATCTTATCAATTATTCGGAATAATCCAAATGTTTATAAGCCTCTGATTCCTTCCAATATGCTGTACCTTTTGACCCAAGTTATGAGTGAATACAACTAGGAACACTTCAGGAAGTTAATCCGAAATACTTCACGTTTTCTACTAGGATTCCCGAAATACTGCTCCGAAGATCCATCCAATTTAAAACTCTCAGTAAATAACCTACTTCAGGCGAGTTTTTTCTCTGCAAGCCTGCAACGAATAAATGCATCACCGTATCTCCGACGTATATCGAATATTTGATTAGAAGCAGTTCTGAATTTGATTCCTACAATATAAAACTGGGCCATACGAGAAGCTTCGCTAGACTGGAAGTTTTCTCTTGAGAAAATGAAATCGTGCTCCGTACTTTCTTTGCTTCATTCTTTCGATCGTATTTCAACATTCCCGCTGAGAAATCCGATATTCGACGAGTACATGGTATCCGATGTATGCGGGTAAAAAATTCAGAAAGGAATAGAAAATGATGGTTGGAGAATGTACAGAGCAACTTGATTATCAAACAAAGAATCAATGCCACAGTAAGAAAAATTACTTATATAACTTCAAATAGGGGTTTCAGAAAGGGTCGAGTTTTCTTTCATCTCTTTACCATGGTAGCAGTAACATCAATACTTCTCAGGGTACAACTCACCAAAGTACCACAAATGAAGTAAACTTTTATAAATTGAATTCTTCAGATCACTAACATTCCATTTGTTGTGAGTTTTGAGGCCTGTCAAACTTCATAAATCAATGATTTCTGACAAACCTTCTGGAATAAAAAACTGATACCAATTTCCATATCTCCTTCGTCAATGTCCGCGGTGTTTCTTGAACAACTTCGTGTGAACTTGAATATGAAAAAACTGCACCAGTCAAAGAAAAAGGTGCCTCAAAAATATGGTACTTGACGGTATTTATCATCAGATTGTAAAAATATTTTAGGGGTGAAATTTTCAGTCGCATTTCATGATAAATTGGACTTACACAAAAAATAATTGCAAGAAAATTATTCACTAGGAAAAATCACTAAAAGCGGGGAAATGAGATTTTACACTCTAAAAAACAAGTTCTCCATTTTCCTCGTCATTGTGTAGAAATAGTCCAATATATGCTCGATTTGAGCTACGTGTTCCTGATAAATGATTGAGTCAAAGAAAAATTCACTCTAATCTCTAATGTGGTCAACGTCCACCACGCCATGCGCTCAAGACAGGGTTTCAGATTTTCTCATATCTATCTGTGGATAATATACACATATCCCCACACTATTCATTAATTTCAACTTCTGTTTCAACAGAATTTGTTTCTTCCTTTTACTTATACCTATTTGTTGAAAAAAAAAGCACAAATGAAGTTCAAAACCACACTCTTCATAGATGTGATGTCCTATCAGATATCTTCAATTATATTCAACTATTTCGAATAATGTATATATACCGAACGGTACTTTGCAACAGACTATCATATTCAACCTTCAAATTGAAAAAGTAATGATGCAGAAAACTACTTAATCAAACTTCCTCTCGAGATAACTTATCAAATCTGCTACTAAGAAAACCAACAGTCTCCTTGCGATAACTAATTAATATCCCGGCAAAACATTGAAGAGCTATTAATAATATCCTGTCAATTACTGTCGACGATTGTTTTACAGTTATTCGCTCACCAATAAAGTTGGTTATTTGATTTCTTGTAGAAAGGATATACAAAAAAGTTGAGGATTCATGTTGCGACAAAAATCAAATTGACTTTTTGAAATTACGGTTCGATTTAAGTTACCGTTACAAACGAGTTTCTTACTAACAAAAGTTGGATGAGTCACAGAATATGTGTGTATTTAGGTTAGCTGGTTGGCACAGGTGGTTGTGTGGCCGGCTCATGATCGACATGTCGTGGGTTCTATCAGCGTCGAATTTTGGGCGAAAGGGCATACCGGGAAATTCACCAATATAGCCTCCCTGTTGGTCTTTCACTATGCGTTGTTCGATAACTTGTTGATCTAAACCATAGATTCCCAAAGTGGTCCAGGTGGACTCCCAGGGTTCCCTAGGAGACCACACGGGGGTCCACGTAGACGTGAAAAGAATATAGGGGTTCACAGGTTGTAAGTGGGGGTCCACGAAAAATTTTCTGGTTTTCATAATGAAGATCAAACATTTTGGCATGGATTCACCTATCAACGTAAGCAGGTAGCATCATTCACTAAAAGGGTACTTGAAAATATTCGAGACTCAGTTCAAACACAGAATTGAATAGAACTATAGAAAATAGTACAAATGTACAGCACATGTCGAGACTTGCAAAGTGCCGCCTGTGAGCCCGCTTGTCCGGGATGCTCGTTTAAACCTGCAAAGGGATGAAATGCGACTTGCGCTGTGCTTGCAATCTACATTAGTATAAATACGAATGCCAAGAACAAAACGTTACTCATTTGTTTACGGTATTTTGGACATAAAAGTGTGACTGTGAGTGAATCGATGTCAGTGTTTGAAAAAAAGTTAGTATTTTCCTATTTGTTATACATATTTTCATTGTATACTGTAATGTATCAAACATATTATATTTAAATACCCTGAATGATGACTTCAAAAATAGATTTGAAGATATTCTAACGACGGATATACCACTATGGATCATGAATCCATTTGAAGAAACGGAACTTTGTACCAATGAGGAGCTGAAGGTGAAATTTGAAAGAGGGTATTGAACATTTTGTCTGCAGGCAGAAATACCCGAAAAATATCCTGGGCTGTGGGAAATTGCGAGAAAATTTTTGAAAGCGTTTCTCTCGTCATACCTTGGCGAAAGAAGTTTCAGTGCAGTTAACAAACGGGAAGATTTGAGATCATTTCTTACAAAACCGAAGCAATATATTGATAATTTGCTGTCAATTCATCAAGCACATCCGTCTCACCAGAAGTATGACCATCTTTTATTGTTGATTTACATTTCAAAATTCATTGTTGATTTTTGTAAATTAGTTATTGTTTGTAATAATAAATGTTTATAATTCTGTATAACCACAAGTATTATTTTAATAAATAGGACCCAAGATGATGTGCTACTTTTTTCTTCTCAGCACCCCCAATTTAGGGTGATATTTCTCAGGAGTTTAGGAATACAGTAGAAATGTTGCAGCAGGGGGTCTACCAAAAATAATAAAACATCAAAAGTGGTTAACGAGAAAAAAAGTTTGGCAACCTCTGATCTAAAGAGTGGCTCATAAAAAATTCCCCAACCATGACTCCCTTTTTATGAAAATCATTTCACTAACAGAAAGCTACACTTTTCAGGACTGATATAGGATATATTTTATCATTATTGAACGAAAATTAGTTGAGAAATAATAGTGTTGCGATTCTTCCTTGGGTTCGTTTATTGAAACTCCAAACAACACTAAATTACTTTAATTACAACTCTTCATCACAACAGAATACAATTCAATCACTTAAATTGCTCAGCTCAACTATCCAACGCTCTTTACTAAAACTCTCTTTATACAACTTCGTCTCTCCACTAAGCTCTGAATTCTCCAACCTCACTACTACAAACTCTCTATACTAGAAACTCTGAAGAACTCTCTCTGCCGTCGCGATGGAGCTCGCGATGGAGTGTCTCCATTTTTATACTTGCTTACGCCTATGAAGATTCTTCCAGAGAGGTCTCGATGATTCGTATCGAATATTCTACGACTCTACGCGAATCGGGATTTCTTGGAAAATGACGTTCTCTCTTCGACCCCTCTTGTTATTTTGCGTTCATGAGCGACACGGCCGGCGCTAGGAGATTTCGTAACAATAGTATATTTAAATCGAGTCGGAGAATAGCAGGTGAGATGTGATGCTTTAACGGTGTGCGCTGACTAAACGGTTCGAAATAGACGAACATAATGTTCACCGAAAATGTTGGCCATTATCAGTTCTACAAAAAAGTCAGTGGTGTTGTTAATCTATCATATAAAATGTGCTGATCAACTGACTGACAGAGTAATGCACAGCCTCAACCGCTGATCGAAGAGACCTGAAACTTGCTGGGTTTGTTTCTTGTATGTCGTAGGCATCCAAAATATCACCTCTAAGGGGGTCAGAGTTTGTATGGGAAACGTGATTCCTAGGTCCAATCCACTTCAATTTTTGCATAAGTATCCTTTGACAGATTTGATGCAAGATCTGTTTCGTATTTTATTGAAATTCATCGCCTAACGGGGTAAAAAAAGGGGTTTATAACATTATCGAGTGCGCACAGAAGGCAGAGCTGTGATGAACCTGATAAAACATAAACTACATAATATAATTGCATCACAAAAATAATTAACGCCCAACGAAGTGGGCACGGGTTAGCCAATCTCACAATAATTTTATAACAGTGTATTTATTCTGTGCCACATCAGGAATATATCGACTAAAATGTTAGACAAGATGAAACGTTGCCAAAGATTGTCTTCGAATTCCAACATTTCTGTTTGAAATCACTCGACAAGAAATCTTCTTGGACGGGTCAGAACCGACTTCATTTGGGATTTCGGCTAGGCTTTCAACAAAGCCAATGCAAGTCGAGACACTCGCTTCGCATTAGTGGATGCGAACAGAGATGAGAAACTTATTGGACTTTCAGCTCGGCAAAGATTCATAATGGAATCCAAAGTGGATATATTCCATTTGGATTCAATTTAGCGGAGGAATATTCAATTTCCTTGCAGCAGACAAACTTACAATCACGAAACAGTGCCGAGCTCTGCAATTTAAATTGGCCGACCGCGTAAACTACTCTCTCTCGCAATTAGTGGCGATACATTTTCGAACTGCTGTGTAATCGGTCTCGGAATCTCCGTGTGCGAAATAATAGAAATAGTATATTACGAAACGAGGCGGAAAGTGAATCTTTTTTGTCAAGAGGGAAAAATATAGCCAATTCTCGAATTAATAATTTTATCTTTCGCAAAGGTTTGCATACTATTTTGATTACATTCAATCGAAATAATTTCATAAAATGAACAAGAAATTGATATTTGAGGAACAATTTCGATACATTCTGTATTTCAAGTAGGAACAGCAAATAGACGAACGGTTCTTAGTAGTGCGGTTCTTAGTAGTGTAGAGGTAAGCACGTCCGCCTATCAGGCGGAAAGCCTGTGTTCAATGCCCCTCCAAACAACTGTGTTGGGATTCACAAGTTAAAAGGTAAGGCATAGTTAATTCATTACTAGCACAAGTTTCGACTTCTGAGGGTTGAGGTTCATCAGCTTGTTAAGAGAAAAAAACATATTGAATCATTATGAAGCTCCCACCAGGTCAGTATTGTTTTTTTTTGGGAAATGTAGGGTTTAAAAATTATTAATATACATCCATATTATGGGTTCGTTCGAATGAATGTCCTTGGTTTTCTAATAATATTTATAATATAGTGCACATGAATTACTCACTGGAATATTGACGGCATTTGGAACAAAAACAAAAGGACTGACCCTGATGAGCGGTAGTAGTGCGATAATGCTGAATTTGGAAAATGACTGATGAAAAAGTAACGTTTCATTTCGAAAACTGAGTGATGCTTTAGATACTGAAAAGGAAAAGTGATTTAATGAAGGAAGTGTGTACCCACATTTTGTGTGCTCGGTACTAAGATAGTGTGTGCCAGCTATAATATTGTGTCCTAGGTTAGATTGTTTTGTACTACGTCGGTGTACAAGTGAATGACGTTTCGAATGAAAGAGGAAGATGTTGAAAAGTTTCAGAAGAGGTCGGGAAAGTCATTTCCCACCTTGTCTGCTTCTGATTAAACAATTAGTTACTGAGTTAATGAGTTTTATCTATTAGCGCATTCACATCATCTAGGCGAGACAAAATTCTATTCGAATGCTGTCCACAATCGCAATATTTCCATTATATACGAGTATAGAAAACCGAGATAGAATCCATAAAGGGAAAGCAAAGGCGGGAAGTTCCTGAGATTACCGCTAAGCTTTAAGAGGATTTCGTTTTCGTCGTCGGGAGATTTGTTCACCACCTACGATTTTAATCTTATATTTGGGTCAAGTATCGACCGCCGCATTGTGTTAGGCAACAAAATGATTATTATCTGATTGCTAAAATGGGAGTTGAAATGAAGTATTTTATTTTGGTTAAGAGGAATACCATAAACAGTTTTTTCAAGAATATACCAGGTGACAACGAAATCATTGTACAAGTAGCAATGATTTCATTGAGTATATCTACTGAAGCTGGCATATAAGAATTGAAACAATTACACATCATTTCCAGTTTGGAAGGAAATCGAGTCGGATCCAAAGATTTTAGCGAAAATGTTTATTTTTCTAGCCCGTTTGATAGAAAATGGAATTCTCTTGTAAACGATATAAAGCAAGTGGCTATTTCAACTCAAATAGCGCTTATATTCAGTATGCCGTCATTCATGACAATATTATCAAAATCCAATTTTTTGGCGAGAACTACGATTTTTTCAAACATACATTTTAATTATTATCTCAATTTCTATTTTTAATGTCAATCATATTGGAAGAAGTATGTATCGAACATTCACCTTGGAACTGAAAAATAAAGCATGAAATTATCATCATTCTTCAATAGAAAGGCATGCATCCTTCAAAGTTAACGTTTGAAACAGATGATTCATATTGAGAATTGATTATTTCCAGAAATTCTCTGTAGAATACAAAATCAGAAGAAGATATTGGCTTCCGTTCGGAATATTTTGTGTCAGCTGAATGTCACTGATGAGACCTATGATGCGTTGTTTGACATTGGATGTGGGGATGCAATCATTTCGAAAAATCAGAATTCTGATTTCTACGATGGTTGCAGCCTTCTCTGGAAGTGCTTTCTTGATTTCGGTAATTAAGTGGATGGCGTTTCGCTTCTAAGGATTACACCATTTACAACCAGATTAAGATATTTGTATAAGTAGCAATATATCAAGCAATGAAAACCTTCTTTCCAATTCTTTTCTAGTGCTTTTAAAGTCGGGAGAATATGTAGCTTTTTAGTAGGGGGTTATATCTCGAGTGCAACGAGTTCAAGTGCTGCACTTCCACGACTATGAAATTTCGCTTGGAAGCAATCAATCACTGTAAAACTCTGTGAAAGCAGTCTAACCTTCAACTTTTTCATCGGTTATCCGCAATGAGGGAAATAATCCATGAGATATTTTCTCATGAGTGTATTACATTTTTCAATGAAGTTTGTCCAATGGTCTAAGGCCACATAATATCGAAAAATCAGGATTTCATCTAACGCCAGGACTACTATGCGAACAAAGACCCCACTAAAAAAATACACGTTGCCTATTATCGTGTGAAAGTTTGCGTACAATATTTCGTCGAAACAGATGTTTTCCGCATAATGGCGTCTTTGCCTCACGAGAAATGTTGAAATGTCACAGATGGAGAAATTTGGGAAACAGCCTACTATTATCAGAGCCGCGGGGGTTGCTCGCGCTCCATTTAAGTCCTACCCTTAGGGAAGGTGTTAGCAGGATGCACGGATCTACTTCACCACTTATGGGATTTTTCTAAGAGAGATTCGTGTCTTATATTTCGAATAAATAAAGGGAATTGTATTGAAGTGGATTCACGTGGGCTTGAACATGTCATGTTTAATCAATCGAAGGAATTATTTCGAATAATTTGATAACAGAATGACCTTTCATTATAAAGTCATTATCATACCGTGTATGCCATGATGTAGCCGATGATAGTATATTAACAATTCTCAGGATTCCAAAGGCCTTAAAAAATAGAAAACATAAAGTTCAAACTTTCAATTGGTACATGGTTATGAAATTGTTGGTAAAATTCATCAGGTTTCCTGTGTGGCCTCCTATTGATATCTCTTCCCCAATATAACTCAGCTGAGTTATGAAGAACTGAACTATTTGTAATTCGACATATGTATTATCTATGCATATGTTTTCGTTTGGTCCTGTTTCACAAAAAAAAATATCTCCATAATTATTAAGGAACTACTCGGGAGGAAAAGTTACGAATTCAGATCCACTATACATATATGACAGCTATGGTGACAATCTGCTCCTCAAACCGAACTGAAATTATAATCCAAGGTATTTATATAGACCTGACGATAGGAGAGAAAAACTCAAAAAGGTCGTAGAAACAGAAAATGACATAGACAGTGCCAGCAGAAAAAAGTAATGATAAACAACGTATGAAGGTCTGACGAATAGATAACTGAAAAAGAGGAACGAATACATAAAGATAGAGAGAATAATATCGACTAACTGCAGAAACTGACATACACAGTGGATTTTTCATCATGTCTGTTTATACTGAAAATTTTCTGAAGCTGAGAAAACAATAGGAAACAAGCCTTGCCTATCTCTGACACGATAATTCAGAATGTCCGACTTTATGGGTATTCCGTAGTCAATAAGTCGCCAACTATCCCATCATTTATCAAACCAACTCATGGCATACTAGATTTTCTCTCTTTTCTCTGCAGCTTTTTCAGAACCTGTATCATTGCATAGTATTGCTATAAAACCCATTGCAGTTACACATATATCACCATATGATTCCTTTGCGAGTTCCTTTGTTTATGTTAACAAGGTATACAAGGACTTTATTATATAAGTTCATTTGGTTCTTTGGTTTTTTGGCCTATGCGATTTCGACTGTTTCTTTGCAAATGGATTCAAGTATGTGAAAAATGAAACACCAAGTGGAATATTTTTTTTAGATAAATATCGATGCACCATAAGAAAACCTAAACAATAAAGAATCTAACCATATTAGAACTGAATCAAAAAAAACTACATGGGTCTAAGAACAGAGACAAGTTTGTATAAATAAAGAAAGCTATCGATTACATTCCGAAATAAATACTTTATTTCCGTCGAAAAATCCAATTTCCTTCGACGGTATTACATGGTGAAATCGCAAAAGTACGGCTTCCAGGAGATAAGTCCGTCGTATTAGTCGAAGAGCTCACGACAGAAAAACTTTTGTAGTGGTTCAATTTTCAATATGCTCCAGAATTGGGGGTGTCCATAATTATTTGGCAACGGTGCATTTTGAGGGATCTATAACTATTACACATATTTGGGTGTTTGTAACATTTGAAATGTACTGCTCAGCTCTTCGGAAATCATGTAGTTGTGATAGTGGGTCGGTACAAGAGTATTGTACCGTTCTTTGTTTGTATACATGTGGTTTTTTCAAATCATGGACCCAAATGAAATTAGAACTGGAAAGTATTTTTCCTACAACCACACTTCAAAACACGCTCTTCTGTATAATTTTACGTTCGCAAAGATTATTATTTCTCACATTAATTGAAATTTGACATTACTGTGCGCAAAGTGACATTTTTGTGCCAGAAATTGACATTTCTGTGCCAAAATTCAAATACCCACATACACACTATCCTTTGCTAGGCAACGGAGCAACATCTATCGAAACATTTGAATGCCAACAAACGTCAAGCATGAAATATTTGTGAAATATTCTTGTCCTATTTTTTTTTTGATATTAAACTAAAATGGATAGCAACAGTTTTGTTATTGAAAATTCTCCGCTAGAACTATCCGAATCAAGAAAAGCATCTACTGTGTCGATATATTCAATGCTGAAATAGACATTTGCTTCTCTTGGCCGCCATAAAGCCGAGAATGAGCCAACCTCCGTTTTATACTAGTAGGTATATAATGAGTCCTCAAATGAGGAGGTTCAGTGTTCAGACACCTGCCCCTAATTAATATGCACCCTCATATTCTCGAACACCTGTCCCTAATTAATATGCATATGTAATTATCGAACACCTGCCACCAGCATATTGATTATCGAACACCTGCATTATCGAACATCTGCCACCTGCATATTAATTATCGAGCATATCAATTATTGAACACCTGTCTGTGACGTCAGTAGCAGTGGATATAAAATGTAATGATCAGAGTGAATATCCATACTCAACCATTACACAATGAAGTGTGAACACTGTGAAAGAAACTTCTCGTGCAAAAGCAGTCTGACAAGACACGTCAAAAACTATTGTCCAGTTAAAAGAAAAAGTACTAGTGAACTGTGTGATGTCCCAAGTAAGAAGCCGAAGATTACATGTGCACGTTGCGATAAAAGTTTTTCGAATCAATATAATTTGAACAGACATTTGAAAAACAGCTGTGAATCTATTAGTGTTGATAGAAAGAAAGTGAATCGTCCTATCGAGAGTGTTTTGGGAAATGGCGTGGAAAAACTCCAATCGGCATTCAAAAACAGGATAGCCTCGTACCGGTTCAAAAGTTTGAGAACACATATTGACTATTCCGATTTTCTGGAAGAAGTGAAACCGAAAGTGTTAGGCATTATTGATGTACACCTAAAGCTACATCATGCATTGAAAATAAATTTTGAAGTATTTGGAGTCTATACAATACCAGAAAAGGAGTTATCTGACATCAAGTCATTCAACACCAGAAATAAAATCATTACCCAGTCAACAAATCTAGAAGAAGCTTTTGCTGCCTTTCAAGAAGAAATGATTTCTCAGGCTTCGGAGTTTCAGGAGAGAGATTCTGGATGGCAAATCAAACAGATTGTATTTCTGGATGTGAACATCAACAAGTATACTCCACTGGCAGCCTCATCGTACTTGAAACTACCCAAATGTATAGTAAAGAAGAATGCAGTGCTGAATATTCGGAATTCAGACAATGCGTGCTTTGCCTGGTCAGTCAATGCGGCAATTTTCCCGGCAGATGGAGATCCAGCAAATCCCCAATCATATCCCCATTATAATACTCTGTTGTGCTTCGATGGATTGGACTTTCCCATGAAACTGACAAACATAAATAAATGGGAAAGAATGAATAATATATCAATAAATGTATATGGGCTGGAAACAACATTCGAAGATGGGAGATTGGTTACTGAAATAGTGGGACCTCTGCATTTTACGTCACAGCGTCAACCCACTCACGTTAATTTATTACTGATTAGCGATGAGTCGGGAAATTCCCACTATTGTCTTATAAATGATCTTGCAAGGTTGGTTGAACGACAAAAATCAAAACATAGAGGTCGAATATACATTTGTGATGGATGCTTACAAGCATTTAATAATCAAAGGAAGCTGGTGGAGCATGAAGAAAATGACTGTAACCATATAATAACGAAAATCCCAACAACCAATTTGAAATTGAATAAATATGGTGAGAAAATTCCGGAAAACATTTTGAAATTTGTGAATTTCGAGAAACAGATTCCAGTTCCGTTCGTTATTTATGCTGATTTCGAAAGTATATTGAAGCCCATAGATCACAACGAGCCTGCTGATGATTCATCGTTTACAGTAAAAGTTTGTGAACACCAACCTTACTCTTTCGCCTTTTACGTAAAGTGTAACTTTGATGATAAGTACTCCCAATATTTTTCGTATCGTGGATCTGATGTAGTGGAAACTTTTATGGAAAAATTAGATCAAACTGCCGTAGAATTATACAACACCCACTTCAAACATCACAAACAGATGCTTCCTCTAACCGACCAAGAACAACTGGAATATGACCATGCTACTTTGTGCCACATATGTGATAAACCATTTGTCCATGGAGGTGAGGTGAAAATAAGGGAACACTGTCACTTCACTGGAAGATTTCGCGGAGCGGCCCATTCAATCTGCAACCTACATTACAAAACTCCAAAATCGATACCAGTTGTTTTTCACAATCTTTCAAACTATGATTGCCATCTCTTTGTGAAAAAGCTGGCTAGTAAACAGGAACCAGTTTCAGTGATAGCCCAAACAAAGGAGAAATACATATCATTTTCAAAATCCATTCTTGTTGAGAAATGTCCCGACCCAAAGATGCCGAATGTATACATGAAGCTAAAGTTTGTGGATTCGTTCCGTTTCCTTCCTAAATCGCTGGACAAATTAGGTCAAACTCTGGAAGCTCAGCAATGTATAGAGATCAGAAAGTACTTTTCAAATGATGAAAAGTTCAATCTGATTAGAAGGAAGGGAGTTTTTCCTTATAACTATATGGATTCTCTGGAAAGATTAGAAGAAACTGACTTACCACCTAGACATGAATTCTACAACGACCTAACCAAAGAGGGTGTATCCGAAGAGGATTATGAACGGGCCGAAAAAGTATGGAAAACATTTGACTGCCAAACTTTGGGCCAGTACTCTGACGTTTACCTCAAGTCAGATGTGTTATTACTGGCGGATATTTTTGAGAACTTTAGAAAATTATGTTTGAAGCATTATAAATTGGATCCTTGTCAATATGTGACAGCGCCATCTTTGAGCTGGGATGCTATGCTTCGAAAGACACAAGTAGAATTGGAGCTGTTGACGGATGTGGACATGCTGCATTTCTTCAGAAAGGGGATCAGAGGTGGTGTCAGTACATGCAGTAAGAGGAAAGCTGTTGCCAATAACAAATTTCTATCAAATTATGATCCATCAAAGCCAACATCATATATCATGTACCTGGATGCTACAAATTTATATGGTGCAGCTATGAAACAGAGACTCCCGTGTGGTGATTTCAGATGGTTGAAACATCACGAAATAGCAGATTTTGATTGTTTTGGTATCGATGACAATTCACCAAAAGGATATGTTTTAGAAGTTGACTTGGAATATCCAGTGGGTTTGCATAATGAACATAATGATCTACCGTTTTGCCCGGAAACCATGGTACCTCCAAATTCTAAGACATCGAAATTAATTCCAAGTCTGAATAACAAATATAAATACATAATCCACTATAGAAATTTGAAACAATGTTTAGAATATGGGCTGAAATTGAAGAAGATACATAGAATACTGGAATTCTCCCAAACTCGATGGTTAGGATCATACGTGGACTTGAATACGGAATTACGAAATGCAGCTGAAAATGAATTTGAGAGGGAGCTCTTCAAATTGATGATCAACTCAATTTTTGGAAAAACCATGGAAAACGTCGATAAACGACAAAACATCAAATTATGCTCCTCCTGGGAAAGCAGTAGAGGAAAAAAGGGTGCTAGGGCTCTAATCGCTGAACCTCATTTCAAATCGTCTGCTATATTTAACGAAAACATGGTGGCAATACAACTACAGAAGGTGAAAGTCACATATGATAGACCACTTTATGCTGGCTTTGCGATATTGGATATTTCAAAAACCATCATCTATGAATTTCTATATGGATACATCAAACCTCTTTACGGTGACACCGCAAACGTTTTATATACGGACACCGATTCGCTGATTTTGGAACTGTATACAGAGAATCCATATGAAGATATCAAACATAATATACACTTCTTTGATACCTCGAATTACCCTGTAGATAATGTACATAATATACCAAAAACGAAGTCGGTAGTAGGGAAAATGAAGGACGAGTATGCTGGAAAACTAATAAAAAGTTTTTACGGAACTGGTGCCAAAGCATATTGTGTTAAAGCTGACGACGTGATGAAGAAGGCGAAAGGGGTGTCCAGCAGCGTCATCAAACATGAGATAAATTTCAATGACTATATTCAAATTGTAGAAAATGGTGGTGTGATATTTAGAAAAATGTACATTTTCACATCTAAATTGCACACCATCTACACAGAACTGAAAAACAAAGTTGCTTTGTCATCAGCTGATGACAAACGCTATGTTATACCAGACGATGTAAATACACTAGCCTGGGGGCATTATCAAATTGCACCCCTCAATGATGATAATGACAAAAACTTGGATATTTTACTACAGTTGGCCCAAGATTTACTGGAAGAATTGTAAATAATAAAATTATGTTTGATTCGAGTTAATAAAACAATAATTCAGAATAGTGTTTTTATTTAAGTATTTCCATTACATCTTTGAAGTCCCCATTTGCACACATGACATCTTGATTGTGGTTGGGGAGAGCCATCTACGTGATTACGCCACTCTGGTCGATTGTGATGAACAAAGCATGGAAGTTGAATTTGAAGATCAAAATTTCGCCTATACTCTGCAGGCAATTGGGGCCATGCCAAAAGGAGTTCCGTCGGACGAGCTGCTTGAATAAGATATGTTAAGGGAAAGTAACTGAGTTCTGCCTCGGTGAATGTATACAATTGTGTACCATTCATGTGTCTATCCATCAACTCCCTTGTGATACAGGTTATACAATCCACTTCACACATTGTTGCGAAATCGAAACAATCAATCCGATGACTAGTAAAGATGAACAGACCGCTATGTACCAAACCACTGTGGTTAATGACTCAGGTTCCCTTTGTGAAGTCGTATTTGTAATATTGACAGAGGTGGGGCTAATGAAGCTGGAATATAGCTCTAACCATTTGCTATCTGACCATTGGTTACCAGTTCTCATTCGTAATTTATAATAAGTGCCATTTTTGGGGATTTTGTTTTTCACAGTTACCACATTATTATTCACATATGGTTTCATTCTATACCATTTTGAGGGCCAACTCTCGTTTCTTGTTCCATTACTATCAAAACAAACAAAGATATCTGAGATATTAGTTGGCTGTGCTATGAATAGATAACCATGGAGAACAGCTTGCAAAACGATAAACTCTGAAGAAACCATTTTAATGACTGAAAGGGAACTAGTGTTTTTCACTGTATACATACATATTCCACAAGGAGAGGGGGGATTAAAAATCAATGAACTTCCAAAGTTATTTATTATTTGCAAATCTCTGCCTATTTCGGAATACCTTTTCTTCCCAAAGTTCTGGAGGTATCACAGGCGGCTTCTTGTCTTCACTTCTTGAATCCATTCTAGGAGGTAGTCGTCTATGGCAAAAGTGGAAGGTTTTTCTTTCAGACTGGGGCGAGTTCAAAACAGAATACCTGCCGTAATACCGACAACTAACTTTGATAGGCCTTGTTTGAAAACATTTACGATCACATAGACCAACTATTATTCTGTGCTCACTAAAGTAAAGATGGTTTGGAATATACTTTTCTCCAATCACTGCATGACAGACACAACACTCTTTTAGTTCTAGAACTGTTTCACAGTCCATCATACTATGTCGAGTTTGACGATTGTAAAAATATATATAGATATATCCCCACTGGTTAACGGGTGGGGATTACATGTCTCGACATGTTTGAAATCAAACATAGGATGTACAAATAGACTTTATTACGCCATAATAACATTGTCATACAAATGAAAAACATTAGATAATGCACACATGCACTGAGCTTGCGAATGATAACAGCATTTTGCTTCGCCTTTTTGTAAAGATGGCCATTCTTCTAATTCATATATGGGCTTGGAAGTGAATTGTTTTAAGTAATCCGCCTTTTCACGACCTTTAACATAAATATGTGACACAGACTGGGTGAGTTTCCCCAAAATTTCTCCAAATTTATGGATTGGAGTAGAGCCTTCAGTCCACTTGATGCAGTGATGATTCCTGGTCAACCATTCAGCTTGCTTCTGTAATTCAGGTGGCAACATCTCGAACGGAAACGGTGGCTTAAACACATAGTGCCCAATTTTTTGTCCATCATAAGATGCCAATTCCTTGACAATAAATTTATTTTTTTCAATTTTGAATCCTTGAATATCTACTACAAGACTCATAGTTTTAACATGGAAAACTTGTTCTCCAAGCTTTTTTGTAAACAATACAATTCAATTCTGCGTTTTAATAATTTCAAATTCAACTGATAAAGTGTTAGTCGATGGTTAAAAGTCATCTTCATTAAAGTCATCACAGAATTCCTATTTATACCTATTGAAGAGGGAGGGGGAACAGGTTCAATACTGTTTAACAATTTTTGTTAACGGGTTGTAAGTGAAATGCTTTTCGTGTAATATAAGACAATATGCTGTTGTATCTGTTGTGGTCGCTCGTTCCGTTTCGAATTCAATACGCATCACTACTGACCCTGTCTGTAGGGTCTCTTTCTGTCGGGAGCAATCAATATGAGTAATTGGAGCACGTGATTTAAATTCATCTGGAGTAAAAATGGGCTGATTGTTTTTATGCATATAGTATGATTCCTGGAAGTTGGCAAACATCTCATATAATGTTGCAAATTTGTTATTAGTGAAATCTAGATACAAATCGTTATATGGATATCTCTCTGAATTGAGGAATACCCTTACATTCTTTAAACTGCAGTCATCAAATTGAGACATGTCCGACGTGATTTTTCCTTTCCTATTTTTCTGAAAAGCAATTATAACATGTCTTGGCGTTTCAACTTTGGTAGTCGTTTTTACTGGCCACGTATGTCTGGTTGTTGCTGGCAGAGACGGATATTCTATCAATTCCCAGCTTCTGAATTTGATAGGTAATTCCACATTTTTATTGATAATTTTATTCAGTCGTAGTTGTTCCGAAATACTGACGGATACATGAGGAACTCTCCAATATAATTTGAATATATCTATTTTGGGTTCTTCAGAATCATCTGTACTGTGTACACAATTTTTGTCGTTAGAGTCACGTATCAGTACAAGTTCTTGCTTCATGTTGATTATCAATTTTTGAAAGTCTTCGAAGAATCCAACCAAGAGCTTCAGAGGTATGCATACGTTAAAATTTCCTACAGCATCAACCAAAATATCCTGTGTTGAAGTGTATTTTGGAAACCAGCCAGCATTTTGTAAAGACACACTCTCATTTTCAGTATATGATAAATAGTTCTTGAGCGTTGACACCAATCCAACATTCCTTACAGAATCAACCACTATACCATTCAGTTCATATCGAATTTCTCGAAATATGAAAGCCACCCCATTGTTTATGAATTTGAGTTTAGTAGGTACTGTACCATCCGCCTTGGTCAATTTCCCTTCAATATACAAATAGCTATTGCATGGGGCTGTATATGCATCTAGATCTTGGATAGGAATTCTGATTTCATCATTGTAATTCAAATTTCCAGGTATGTAAGGTTGATATGTATGAAACTGATAATCTTCGATAGCAGTGTCATTGAAGGTTTGTTCGACTACGTTGAGGAGATCCATTATACTAACACTTGAAGTCCAAGGGATTGTAAAAACTGTCGATTTTCGGATGTTAGTACTTTACGTCTATGGGAGCTACTAATGGCTTTTGTCGTCTTACGTGCTTTTATATAGTTTGGTATAGTCTGCAATAAATTGAATCTCAAAACCATATTCACGAAATAACTTTTCTCAGATGTAATCTGACGGTTACAGTCTCTTTTTGAAAATTGACGAGATATCCGTCTTGATCTATCACTGAAACTGTAATGTTGTTTATTGTTTTAACGCTGACAGGAAAGTAAATGATGTTTAACGGTGACTCGACTATTTTATACCCGGCAGGGACCGTTGGAAAAAACTGATGTATGATGTGGACGGGTTTACCATTGAGGAAAGAACCACCTGCAATATTGCAGTCGATACAAAGGGTATTCACTTTCGAAATTCGTACCATTTTATCCGATTTATCAACAGCAAGCAAGTCCCTGCGTTCAAAACCCAATACAGGGCCTATGGAGTTTTCAACATCGAACGAAATGTTCGTTGTCGATTGTACATTAAGTTTAGCAGTATTCACATCAGGAGTCATCTTAACATTTACGTCTCTATCTTCATTATTAATTGTTGTTACTATGTACTTGATGATGTCGTCGACATCATATGCACCAAGTGGAAGCGAAACCGTATGCTCCAAACGTTCTCCAAACTTGAAACTATTATTGGTATTATCGATGTTTGGTATACTGTTGTAAGTCTCGATATTGGCTAATCCTATTTCATAATCAACATCATCTTCTAAATATATAGGAGGATTAAAATTATAGCTTAGAATCGAAGAATTACCGGTGAGAGCACAAGTAAAAGACATTATTATTGTTTAACGGTTTATTCAATACTAAACGAAGAATGTTACTTGTATTGATTATATAAAAATACTAGACACAAGTGCCCACAGATATAAGAATGTGTCTGTTTTGCGTCATAATTATATTGAATTTTGTTCAAGCTACCATCACTTAAAAAATATTTCACTAGTTCTTTCGGAGGTCTTAAATTCCCATAACTATCGAAATAAACTATTTTGTTGTTTTTTTTCACATACGCTGTCCAATGTGTTCCATCTCCACTACTCGTATCTAAATTGACTATTCCACTCTCCTGATTTCGTATTGTTTTTGGAAGATTGTTTCTCATAAATACTCCTCGAAAATAAGGAATTTTTAAATAATCCACATATTTCTTCAGATCTACGTTAGTTAGGGGTCTATGAGGTAGCTTTATCGTTGGTTTTTTTGGTATGGATTGAGGTATAATCCATATCCTTTCCGATAAGGATTGAGGTATAAACCTTTTCCTTTCGCTGTTTGTTCCATCGCCAAATTATGCCTTTTCTGCTCCTCTAACTCCTGACGACTTGCCTTCGCATCATTTACAGCCTTGGCGATACCTGCTGCACCGCCTCCAAGGGCTCCAATTGCTCCTAACAATGGGAGAAGAAATGGAAGGAAACCACCCTTTTTCGGAATCGGAATAACTCTTGCTTTTTTATTTTTTTTTGTTTTTTTTTTAACAACTTTCAAATACCCTCCTTTTTTGATTGCTTTTCTAGTCTTTTTCAGACCCATTCCCAATTTGTTTTTCATTTTCATTATGCCTGCTACACCAGCTGCAGCAATTTTTTCCCCAAACTTTGCGTCAGGTGATTTTAAACGTTGCAAAGCTGCGTCGGCCAACTCTTTGTCTGCTATGTTTCTTCTTGATGTATCTTTGAAGTTTGCATATGCTAAATCATGCTTTCTGCAGCTTTCGTCTAATTTGTTTATGCCTTGTTGATTTTTTGCTAGTCTCTCATTCAGTTTCGTTCCTGGTCCGCAAAATCTAATAATGAAAATCTATTAAAAACCAATACAAAAACTGTTTTTTACACTTACTGATATCCAGGAATATGAAGCTCAAATGGAAGCTTATTTATCAGGGTATTCAGTAAACCTTTACCCCTCTTTGTGCCTGTTCTTCGAGTACTAACTAATATTTTTTTTCGCATGACCATTTATACTCTCGAGCATGAATTGAAGAGAGTTGTGCTCTGAGATATATATATATATATATATATATATATATATATATATATATATATATATATATATATATATATATATATATATATATATATATATATATACCAAATTCAGTTCATTTCAGAATGAGGTTTGAAAAACAACACATATCCTTACCTGTTGTCAATTATGATGAAATTAGTTCCGAGCCCGTTTTTCAAAAACATGGAGCTTTATTTGGTGGTGGACAATCAAAACGCGGATTGATTGTGGGAGCTTCTGGGTGTGGTAAAACGAATGTAATGTTGAGTATTCTTGAGCATCCCAATGGTTTACGTTTCGAGAATATTTATTTGTTTTCGAAATCCTTACATCAACCAAAGTACAATTATTTACGAATGCTGCTCCGACCTCTGAAGGAAATAGGATATTTCGAGTTTCAAGATGAAGAAGATGTTATACCTCCAGAGCAACTTCGCCAAAATTCTGTTATAATATTTGATGATGTTGCATCATGTGATCAGAATATAATGAAGGGCTATTTTTGTTTTGGCCGACATAAAAATACAGACTGCTTCTACTTGTGCCAAACTTATTCATCCATACCTAAACAACTAATTCGCGATAATGCAAATCTACTAATTATATTTCAACAAGACATGACAAACCTCAAACATATTTTTGATGATCATATTAGTGTGGATATGTCTTTTCAAGACTTCAAAGAACTGTGCGCTGCATGTTGGAAAGATGAACACGGTTTCATTGTCATAGACAAAGACTGTCCTATAAAATATGGTAGATATCGAAAGGGATTCGATACGTTTATCACTATATAAATGCAATCATAATTGTGTAATTGGTCAGTGCAAACCTAACATTGAAGATGAAACAACAATTGAAAAGACGACTTTTAGCTTCTCGGAAAGCACTGAAACAAAAGTATAATATGTTAAAAGGTGAAATTACCAAATCGCAATCTGAATTAGAGCAGGCATACAAACCGCTGACACAACCTCTCAAAGAATTTATATCTAATATACAACGGTCTGAAACGATCAAACCGAAAATGGAAACTCCTGAACTAAAACCGGAGCGTCGACCAAAATCTTCATTACCTCGAAGAGTAAAATTGTCAAGCCCTGATTTTTCAGCAAACGAAACTCCAAAATCTTCATTACCTCGAAGAGTAAAATTGCCAAGCCCTGATTTTTCAGCAAACGAAACTGTTTTTGAGAGCATGCCTGAAGCAGATATACAGCCAGACGATCAATATTTGGAGGATACTATACGCAATGTTTTTGATACCACCTCCCAGGCTGCATTACAAGAGTACTTGGAAGCCTTTGAGGCACCATTACCAAGAACTTACATTGAAGAAAATATCAGAGATACAGAAGGATTATTCGACCATCGTTTCGGTATCCATCATGATCTGGAGACCGATAAAGTTACTATAGGTGATTCTACAATAGACTTCCGAGGTCCTGATTTTATAATCAAAGGTATTCGATATAAAGGAACACCTGGTTTGTATGAATTGTTATTCAAGACAAATCCCATCGGATATAAAAAAGCAGATACTGATCAGTATATTGATATTCTCAAGCGAACGAATGCGCTTCATATACAAAGTGATCCCACAAAACCTTTGAAATCTGCCACCAGAGAAGTCAAGGACAAATTCAAATTCATAATCGAACCATATGTCAAACCAAGACAACGTTCCTCCACTCTTCCTACTATGGCTACACGAAGCAAATCAAAACCAACTACCGGTAAGGGTTTGCAAATGATGGCTTTGAATAATAAACGCACCGAATATCAATATTTCGATGATTATAATGAGATAGTCGATAGGTTAAGACTACTGGTAGCATCTCAAGTTGCTGGTAATACAAATCATAATAATGAAATTATATCTATATTGGAAGAACTAAGAGAATCGAAAATTATAAAATAAGTTATCTGACACAAATTACTCAGTCGTCTCGTTGACGTTGACAATGCCACTTGATAAATTCGGTAGACATTATTTAAAACCAGCTCAACTTCCCTATTCACAACCAGATATAGTATCATCTCCTACACCAAGTACGCCGTTTTACATATGGAACCCATCTGATTATCATTGCAAATGTGTTCTGTATATTAGGGCAGCTCGAGATGCTAAAAAAAGCAGCAGTTTTTTTGTACTGGAAAATGGTACAATTTCTTATACATTCCCAGTCTCTGGCAAAATTGAAAGTATTCTCTCATTACCAAAGCAAGTATCAGCCTTTATTAATGAGGAGTCTGCAAATGTTGTTCCATTAAACGATTTTGTTAATAAGAGTTTTAATAAAGGGGATAAGATCACATTTCTTCTCGATCAACAGCAAAAACTATTTATTGAAATTGTTTTTCAATGTCCCATAACAAAAAATGAATAACGTTAAAGAAGAGATCGTGATTGAACTGCACAAGGGTGCAAAAAAACGTTTTAAACGTCGTCATGTAATACTTAAAGGATTAAATGATTTGGTTCAAGCAGATTTGGTGGAAATGATTCCTTACGCAAAGACTAATAGAGGTTTCCGTTACATATTAGTGGTTATAAACGTTTTCAGTAAATATGTTTGGGCTGAACCTGTTAAACGTAAAACTGGAAAGGACGTTACTTTTGCTATGAACAAAATTTTGTCCCAAATGAGCTCTCCACCACTTAATCTTCAAACGGACATGGGGAAGGAATTTTATAATAGGGAATTCCAAGAGCTGATTAAGAAATGGAACATTAATCACTACAGCTCTTTTTCCTCTTTAAAAGCCAGTATAGTTGAACGTGTCAATCGAACTCTTAAAAATTCAATGTGGAAGCAGTTTAGTTTACAAGGATCCTATAAATGGTTGAATTTACTTCCAGAAATTGTGAATAAATATAATAATACTAAGCATACCACTATAAACATGAAACCAAGTGAAGTTACTGCTGAAAATGCAAAAACACTTTTGAAAACTGTATACAGTCGTTTGAAGACTCTCGATCCTAAAGGTGCCAAGTTTAAAAAAGGTGACTCTGTGAGAATAAGCAAGTACCGCGAAGCATTTACCAAATCCTATAGACCCATGTGGTCGAACGAAAGTTTTATAGTTCGTAAAGTAAATTATACCAATCCTATAACCTACCTTTTGGAAGACCAAGCGGGGCAGGAGATCAAAGGTGCCTTCTATACTGAAGAACTACAAAAATCTAAATATCCGGACGTGTACCTAGTAGAGAAAATTATAAGACGCAAAGGAAATAAGCTATTTATTAAATGGCTAGGACTTGACAATAGACATAATTCTTGGATTGATAAACGTGATGTGTTATGAAGTTTCAAATAAAAGTAAAATTTGTATAACTGTTTTATTCAAATCTTTCTGAATATATTTTACATCTATGATTATAATCTAATATAGGATTGATCATTTCAGCCAGTTTCTTAATACGGCGCTGGAAATGCATTCTGTCACAAGCTACTAGTTCCCAGTATCTCTGCCTTGAAAGTTTATACGCAGAACTCCATACAACAAGTTTTTGCACTGTATTACACTGTTCGTTAAATCTCACTTTTTTCATTTTCCACAATATTTTTTGAAGATATCGGGATACAAATATATCATTTCCAATATTATAGCAATGTTTTCTGACCCTGAATTTTCTCTGGGTTGAAGTACCTTGATGGCATTTTCCAGCACGTCACCATCCATATTCTGCAAACCACATTGCACAATTCTCAAATAACTCGGGAACTCTTGTCTTTTTAACATGGTTATTCTATAACTTATGAGAAGTAATAGGTTCCATAAAGCACACACACCATCATACGACAGATACACATAAGAATTGTCCTTAGTTATCTTCAAAACTGTTGCAAAGGGTAACACTTGAATATCCAAACTGAATATTCTACTGTCTATATGCTCTTCTATATTGGAGTATAAATAATTGGTTATTACTCCTTGCAGGTCTACGAATTCTTGCCACTCCACCTCGTTGAAACTTATGGTGTCGTTTTTGTTTCCTGATATTTGAATACACGTAGTGAACTCGTAATCGTAGTTGAGACTCACTGATATGAATTTTGTCTTTGAACTGTTCAAATAATATCTTCTTTCACCCAACAACACTGAAGGTATTTTCTTGAAAGAGCTGTCATTGCTCAAATCAAACTTAGATTCAGACATCTTTCGATTCAGGTAACTTTATACTGTTGTGTTTATTCTGAAGCCCGTTTTATATATTATAGAAGGCAGGGTGGGGGCAACAGGTGTGCAGAACTTGAATAGCAGAGTCATTCGCATTAGAAGCAACAGGTGTTTATTCGCAAAACCGTTGATGTTTACTACAGGTGTTCAAACTAATTATATGCGGGTTGGAAGCAGGTGTTTACTTCGCAAAACCGTTTATGTTCATGCAGGTTGAAACCTGCATAGCAAAACTCCACTATATAAAAGCTCCCACTTACAGCATTTTCATATTACTGTGTAAAATGGCAGATACCGATTATGAATTCGATAGTATACATAGAACGTTAATAGAACATCAAGTGAATACGTTGGAGTTTATTCAAAATTCTACGAGGGAATATGTGTGTTTGACGGCGCAGTATTATATTCTGAATGATTCGTCAACATGGTGCCTGTCGTGTTTCTTTGACATCGCTCAACAGAGGAATCTTAATACGACGGCCACACATCGTTCCATCCATTCGACTGGATATGCTCTGGATGTACAATGGGATACTGAATCTTGCAGTCAATGCAACAATAATATATTTATATATTGCCTAACCAAATTTTGTATACTATGTAATAATCAATAAACTAATTTTGGTTTCTGTTTAATACATACTAGAACAGCATTATTTCATTACGAGATAGAATCGTTCAATCTTGTAACCAGTGTTGCGAATGAGTAGATTTGAAAGGTGCCCAATTCTCAGCTCAAAAAGTGCTCTGGTGCAAGAAAAGGTGCCGTTCTTTGTTTTTTGACATAGTTGACTATTGCGCATGCGTTGTGAATCGCAAGTCGTCCAACTTTGACAAAGTGCACCCCAACGTTCATATATATATAACGTTGGTGCACCCAAAGGAATCAACGAGCAATGCCATAATCGAAGAGAAAAACTTCGTATGAAGAAAGGAAGTAGAAAATAGAAAAATAAACTCTCGAGTGAAAATGAAAAATATAAATATTGATATATTGAAAATAACAATACTTTTTTTATCACAAAAAGGAACTGAAATATCACAAATCACAAAATAAAATCATTCAAAACAAACCTGAATACTTTTTCTGAAACGACTTATTTCCTTAAATTACAATTGTATACTTTTTGATATAACAAAAACATCAAGAGTTTTCCTAGGGATCTATCTATAAACAGAGTTGTAGTTCAGAAGCTTTTTATCTTCTAAATGCCATACCAATGATCCACCCTTATACTTTTTCATTTCATCTTTCACTTGTAGAATGGCTAAACAATTTTTTATCGGCAATCTATTCCGAATTGCAGTTGATTTTCATTTGAGCGGTCTCGGAAACGACAGATGTAGTTCATCTGTGGATGACAGCTAACATTTACACTATTTACAGGCTTTTCTCTCTTCTTCTGATTGAAAATTTCTTCCTCTTAAGTTTCAAATTTTCTTCTTCTCATCCAAATTCAGAAAAGTGCCGCTTTTCTCATAAATGACGGAAAGAGGTGCCACCGTGCTCATCTGTGATGAAAAGTGCCCCAAACAGCACAATTGTGCCGTCTTTCCCAACACTGCTTGTAACGACCATCTCTTTACATATAACCTGTATTAAACACTTACTTCTCTCTTGACTGAAAAAGCATTTCAACCCGCCATAAAATGTTGTTTTCAAAGCGGAATCATCCAATCCACTCGACTGGATTTGCAAATGCACTGTCTAACCAAGTAATCACAACAATTATTTATCAACATTCAAAGTGTGAGTATAACAACCATAATGGTGTGTTCCAACCATCTATTGACGAGAGAACAACGCCTTGTTATGTAATAACAAAATAATCATTAAGTATATTCCAATTACCTACCTGCCGAGAGCGAATCCAGTTTTCAAGTGACCTTGTCTGCGATGCCATCAGTTCTCAGTTCGTTTCATCGAAGTAGGTCGAATATTTTATTGAAATGTGAGTTCTTGGTGAAACAGTTTCTGTTGTTTGGGAATGGGTTATCGTTTGTGTGTGGGTTCTTCTCGGATAGTTTTTCAAAGTAAGTTAGAATGATTTGTATTTTAAGATAATGCTCTTCATTTGGAATCATGAATATTTCTCATCTATTGCCTTGTTATGAAATTTCTGTTTTAATGAACTTTTACGAAATATTTTCGTGTGATTTTTATCGGGGAATATTTTATTGAAATGTGAATTCTTGGTGAACACAATTGGAATAGTTTATCGTTTTTTGTGTGGGTTCTTCTCGGATATTTTTTCCAAAGTTAGAATGATTTTAAGAAAGTAATTAACTTCATTTGGAATCATGAATATTTCTCATCTATTGCCTTGTTATGAAATTTCTGTTTTAATGAACTTTTACGAAAAATTTTCAAAGACAATCATTTTTTCGAGAAATTTTAGAGAATGAATTGTTATGGAAAACCTTATTGTTTTTAAGGAAACTGGTTTCCAACTAAGGTAATTGGAGGGTAAAAAAAAATTTACATTTTGTGAGTTTTATAATTAACAAAGATACATACAACAGTGTTATAAATGAAATACAATTATACATTTTGTTGTTTTACAACATTCAAAGTTTCCTTTATTACCGCTGGTAGTTTCTTGCCGATCATTGCTAATTCATCCAGACCTTTCAGAGCGTTTCGTATTGAATCAGATTTTTCGCAATATTTTTCGAACGTTTCCAATAATTCCGTTCGCAAATCACTTTTTTCACTCAAAATTTTATCATTTTCTTCAAGCACTTTCTTCATCTTGTCAAAATACTGCTGATAGTTCGATTGTTCACGTTCGTAATCTTCGTTGGTTGAGGGCTCCTCCATTGGGACGGGAACATCTACCACCTTCGGGAATTTCGATGCAAGCGAAATTATTTGGTCCACAACTTTTATCATTCTTTTTGTATTCTCCAGCTTCTTGTTGTATTCATTTAGTTTCATCATCAACCTTGGACGTTTTTTAAGTTTCCGTTTCAAAAAGGTATCACTTTTCGTAATGAATTCCTCCACAAGGTCTCCATATTCAGTACGGCAATTCTCGTCGATAGTTTCATTACTTGATTCATAAATTGGGGTAGAACAATTCATCGGCTTTAGGTTACTGAATGATCCACTAATTATTTGAATCGAACTGTCACTATTGAATGATTGATTAAACTCTTCCGAGTTCACATCTCTGACTTCATCTTCTAAGTCTTTTCTCCATTGAGTCAAAGACTCCAACGACTTTCCACGATTGACTTTCATTTTGAAACTGTTGTTTGTACCTTTGTTACTACAAAACTAACTATATTCGAGCTCGATGTTCAGTATATATAAGAATAAGCAGTCCGCTAATTATGTATCTTCACCTAGTCTTGCAACATTTAATTGATTCTACTAGAAAAATATTTGCCACAGACACACGGGACAGATGTATTTATTCAAAGTAGTAACCCATGTGGGCACAGGTGAAAGAACACACACATTATGTATCTTCACCTGCAATTTCTTATATTTAATTGAGGCAATTTCTACGATACATTTAAAATAACAGACGCATTCTTATATGCGGGACAGATTCGAAGAAGTAACAAGCATCCATGTGGGCACAGGTGAAAGAAAGGTGGGTACCGCTAATCTTCACCTGCAATTTGTAGTCTTGGAGTTTTAATTAAAACAATTTTTACTAAGATATTCGCGCATTCTCATAGGCGGGTATTAATCCACCATCAGCTACAAATAGGTTGTATGATATTTTTGTATCTAATCAGTCCAGGTGAATTTTAGGCCAGGTGCATTTTAGGCCAGGTGCATAAGATGCATTTTTGCTATATTTTATATATTAGGCCAGGTGAATAGATGCATTTTTGCTATATTCTATATGTTAGTCCAGGTGAATATTTAGATGTATTTTTGCTATATTTTTTATACTAGGCCAGGTGCATAAGATGCATTTTTGCTATATTTTTATTCTATTACACCAGGTGAATAGTAGGGCCAGGTGTTCGATAATTACATATGAGGGTACATATTAATTAGGGGCAGGTGTTCGAGAATATGAGGGTGCATATTAATTAGGGGCAGGTGTCTGAACACTGAACCTCCTCATTTGAGGACTCATTATATACCTACTTATACTGAAGTATTATTTTTAGCAAAAAGAATGTTGTAGAAGGTGTATAGTGTGTAACACGAGCAGAAATGCAATTTCTTACTCTTACTTTTTCAACCTCGTGAGAAATTAGCACTTTTCTGCACTTGTTGCACAATATACTGTTCTGACCAAAACATCACATGAAGGTTCCGAATTTAACAATATTACAGTTTGAATCACATTTTTTCCGAATCAATATTGCGGAAGTTTCGTAGAAATCGAAGAGGGATGAAATGAAAACTGAACTAGATGTTAGGTTCAGATGAGAATATTTTTTCTGAAGTGGGGCTCTTTTGTAATGATTTTTCAGGAAAGAACCAACTGAGGAGTGGGATATCAATTTTATCCAGTGATGAAGAAAACCTTCACATGGTACGGACTTCTATTCTCACGATCTACACTGAAATGTAATAGTTATTTCATATTATTCATCATGGTCATAAAATCAGATTTCAGTACATATTCCTTTTTTCTGTGAAACATTTTATTTCTCTGAATAATTTTCAATTCAGGGTGTATTTTTTATCGTGCTCTCTTTCACCTATTATAACATTTTCTTCTCCAATTACTTATCCACAATTAGACTAACTGCGATAAGCAGATTATCAAAGATTCAGCGTAATTTTACCAATTATTGTTTTTCAATTGAAGTTGTTCGCCGCCAGGCGTTCCACTATCTGACCTTCAGAGTGGATGCCTACCCCTACAAACCTTCGATTCCACATCATATCGGAAAACGAGCGCCACAAAACTCTCGCATATTTGTCACGAGCTCTGAGACTATAGGTATCGTCGAAAGGCAAACAACGTACCCACTTAGGGAAGCGGTCGCAGGTAATCCTCGTCGAGCATCGTCTGCACGGGCATCGGAGCGCGACGCGCACATCCGCCCAGGCTTTCCGGTGGGCGGCAAGTGGATACGGCCCCGAGTCTCCTTCCCCGGCATTCTTCTATCTGTCGACGGGCACGCATGGGAAAAAGGCAGCCAGCGAGTATTACGCGACGCCTTCGCTACGGGTCGGTTCAACGGTTTTAGTACGGGCGGAAGGGGCGAAAAAGTTGGTCGTTCGGAATGAAAAAAAAATCAAGATTGGACGGTTGTATGTGATAATGAAGATGATATTGATGTACACGTACTGAAAGGTAAAAACTAATACGGTAGGTCTTAGGTATCTGTCATCAGACAACTCTCCTCATCAATATACACGTACTGAAAGGTAAAAACTAATACGGTAGGTCTTAGGTATCTGTCATCAGACAACTCTCCTCATCAATATGGGGCACTGATCAGACAAAAAATTAAATCTTTGGCCGTAGCGTGACCTGAGTAAATATGAATTAGTATATTATGCAACGATTATGTATTAATAACCATAATACGGGAATTAGATACGCTATTTTTTCTACACCCAATGAATGATGAAGAACTATAAATATTATATTTATATTTGTATTGTGGGACCCACTGATATGGAAGTGAAAGGAATTTCAACACTTATTTCGTCTCGATACAGTTCAATATTGTAATGGAAATGACGATTTTTTTCTGAGCCGTTTTTTCAATGTAGCCTTCCGCCACTGGAATGGATTTCCAATTGATTAAAAAACTGTAGCAGTATGATCCGATCTCGGATCCGATAATGGGCGTATGAGTAGTGTATCATTATAGTATGGGTGTAGAAAAAAAGTATTTTATGATTAGCGGTTGATTTGATAAAAAGTTTACGTTTTGAATTTTTGTCTGATAAGTGATCGATAAGAGTGGTATAATGACTGGTACCTACATAGAACCTACCGAATGTTTTTCAGCTTTTTAGTACATTGTCTACATTAATATTACCTTTATCTTCGATAAAACTAA
Organism: Zygogramma bicolorata; assembly: GCA_032362365.1. Taxonomy (NCBI): domain Eukaryota; kingdom Metazoa; phylum Arthropoda; class Insecta; order Coleoptera; family Chrysomelidae; genus Zygogramma; species Zygogramma bicolorata. The sequence continues at coordinate 1,256,124 of JAVJAQ010003898.1, forward strand.
TTAATTTTATGTAGCCATTTGTGTATTCTCGTCATTATCCTCCTCATTTTCAATCATTTTTTTTCCAGGCTTTCAGTTCTTGATTTACATAATACTTCTCATTCTATTCAGTGCATTTTTGATACCCATATTGGAAGGATTGTATGAAAACTATGTACATTCGTATGTATGTAATCTGATATTTTATTGGCGGCCATATTGAATTTACGTTTTGTCAAAATGTACTATTAATCAAATATTCGAGCCTTTTCGTTTGTATTTGTAACCCATATTGGATTTCTGTTTTTTTGTTCGTAGTGAACCATATTTTACTGTTGGGGTGTTTGTGAGAAAATATGTTATTCGCCATGTTTGAGAGGCGACCATCTTGGATTGACAATTATACAGATTGTATTATATTGTCATCAGTAGTGAAGGTGTGTATCAAATTTCAGATCGTTCTGTGAACAGAAAGGGAGTCGAATTTCAATTACTAAATTTGACCCAAATAAATGAATGAAGAAACAAACAAACAGGAAGGGCTGAATGAAACCGTTCAATAATTAAAAGACGACAAATCAGGTCGTTCTGAGTCGGATAGTTTATAGTAACGTATGTACTTGCTGACGGCATATATTAGAAGCTCCATCTTTTTTTGAGCTCAGTATCGACATTTCTCCTGAAGATGTCAATTTCACCCAGAAATATCCCAGTTTCCAAAAAACAAATTTTTTTTTGTCAAATATGGGTTTTCAACAAGTATCGAGCAGTTGGATTCAAGTTACAAACAAAACAAATTATTTCGAACACCGTAAGCAAATCATCTTTCATTCAAAAAACGTATGTAATCCATATCAAACGTAACGAAAGAAATTTAGAATATTGAGACTTCCAAGTAACTAACTAAACGGCAGATGGAACTTTCCCGAAGCATACTTATATCGAATATCAAATAGGTTTATAATAAACACACTATAGGAGATGTAATCATACCAATGATCATTAGTCCAATGATTTTCCTGAATAAAACAATTCAGTAACAGCATGAAAATTGTATAATTTTATTCTCACATCCTTATTACCAGTTCTTTAATTTTTCCTTAGTACTAGCGGTAGCAAATCCACAGATTGGCCCAAGCTGCCAACTTTCCAACATGAACCTAATTTCTATTCCTTTGCTTCAGGTTCCGAAGATGTTTCCATAACATTACGGGATTTTTCCGTTATCCAGAGTTGAAATATAATGAAATCAATATCAAAATCGGTAAACATGGAATTGATCTCTCCTTTCCTGGAAAAGTCCTACTCAGGGATTATAGTCTGAACTTGCCATTCCCAACTTCGATTTATAAGGACAACAATGCAAGTTCAAATGGAGAAAATACCGAACAATCATGAATAATTCAGTCTCGAATTCAGTAGTACCTATTTTCTTAATGTATCTTCGATAGTTCGATCGCACACCGGCCTGAAATATTCACAAGAATGGTCAGTTTTATCTGAAGTTTTCATAAAATATTCACTCAAATGTCGTACACATGGGGTGAGAAGGAGAAGATATATTTTCAACGTTGTCATCGCGATTGGAAAATGTCTTAGTAGAAAACAAAGATTTGGAATTTGCTAGTAACGGAAAAACTCCAAAAGAATTTGTCTTTTTACAAGGACACCTAGGAAAGACAGTTTTGTCCCTAACAATTTTTGAACATGAAGTAATGAGTAAGAATAATGAAATGTCCAGGTACTATATCCTCAAAGTTTTGGGGTACATAATATACAGGGTGAGCCAAAGAAAACGAAACAAAGCCGATTTCTCATAGTTTGGTTGTATAAATAAAAAATCCTCAAGCATGTCTATTTTCATTTTGAGTCGGAAATCTTCTGAATATATAGATAATTCTTCGAAAACGATTCTCTACTCTGAAAACTAATTATTCATTGTGAGGCTAGCACGATGATTTCCACAACTCTCTTAGCTGTCGGAAAACTTTAACATAGGCGCTTATCATATTTGAAGACTGGCGAACAATCACATCATGATTTAATAAATTCGTTCAGACCAATTTCAACTACCTACACAATGAGTTTAAGAGCGGACAAACGTCAGGAATCAACTACTTCTCTGGCTCATAAGACCAGGAGTTGAATCATAACCCATCGGTTGGCTATGGCGTCTAGGGTTTTTGCTACAAAGAAAATCTTGCATGTTTTTGGTGATACAAGTGCCGTTATTGATTTCCAATTATGGTGGTGGGTAGACAACCATGCCAGCCAGTTTCAGGTTTTTTTTATTCTTCATTTAACGTCGGCCTAATTCCGCTACCAAGGTCAATCACCGACTTCCCCCAACCGGAGCAGAAGTGAGGACCTTCTACGAACCCAACACAATGGACTCGGGTCCGCCGGCTTTACGTCCCCTCCGAAGGACGGCACATCGTCAATATATCTTGTGCTCATTGATATAATGCCTGAGAGTTATGATATGCTATTTTGCTGCAGTTGTATGGGCTTTTGACGCGATTTTTCCCTGTATGGGGTCACCTATTCAAGTACTAACCGCGCTCGGCGCTGCTCAACTTCAGATATCGAATGACTGTCAGTCAACCTGAACAGCTGGGCCTTAATGGTCACTCGTCAGAGCCACGTTATTCCCACCAACAGCTGGGAAATCTAAGACAAGTGTGCCCGTCCCAATACCTGAAAATCAATTCCGGTACTTGTATTACCAGAAGTGTATGCGTGAATTTCTTCTGTGAAGAACCATGCACTGGCACCGGTCAGATATATTTCAATGTCCTTCTATTCTTAGCCAGGAGGGGCAGTCGTATTCTGACATATTCGAGCTCATAAACCTACTGGGTAGGCAGTTGGTATTGTTCGAACTTGAATTTGATTTATCGCCAGTCTTCGAGTACGCTCACCAGCTATCTGTTTTTAAACAGGTGAACAATTCGTGATAAATACCATGCTAGCTACAGCTGCAGAATGCATTTAGGTATTTCTCTTTTTCTCTTCTGTATCAACTGCATCGAATTAAAGAATAGGTAAAAAAGGTAGAAAGAGAAATTGATAACCTTCCAAACGAGATATCGCTTGACCCTTAATGCCATTTGAGACTTAAGGGTCAGACCGAGAGTCAGACACCTCGCCCAGCGAGTGGAAGTGAAGGTTGAAATAATTATGCTCAAAATATTTCTGCCTAAAAATAAAAATCGACGGGTTCGAGGAACTTTCATTGCTAATTTGCCGAACTTGTATATCCAGCAGTCAATTTCACATCATATGGATATCTAAGCTATTATGTCATGGAATTCAACAATGGAATCTTCTACTATAGCTTGGGAAATGCTTTCAGCCATTAAATATAACCCAAAACCGAGCCCAAAACAATGTTCAAAATCACTTATCACTCCTTATTCGTTTTCCCATCATTATTAGAGCAAATGAAACAAAAACGACATATTATGAATGTCTTCAAGGCGTCTCGAATATAATCATTGCAAACAACTATGAGGACATTTTTTACATTCAATGATTCTTCCAACAACAATTACGAAAATCTAATATTTAAGACCTAACATCATCAAATGAATTCAGTCAGTATACACGATCGAAATCAAAAGAAATATATTTCCTGGATTCTTAAGTATTATGAATGAATTTAGCAGTGTTTCTCGGTCATTTGAGATAGGAGGGTAGATAAGTCCCGAAAGATGGACCTTTCACATACCCGAAATCAAAACTTGCAGAACCAATTTATCACCTCGCCCTCATATCCGAGAGAAAAATGTGACTTCCAATCTGTGCATATCTTTTCAAACAAATTCGCTGGGACGCAACTAAATTGAACAGAAAGTATGATGGATATCTATCAGGCCTGACGTGAAAAATGGACTAGCATCTGTCAAGCCATTTTCGAGGAAAGACCTTCCAATATCCTCACGATTTCAATAAATGCATCGGATATATTCGAGTCGCTCAAAGGAAATGGAAAAACATTAGTTTGAGATGGAAAGATAGCTTATCTTTGACTTTCTATACGATTGAATGATTCCACTTTAGTGATATCTTTTTTTGAAAACGATGTTAGAGTTTCGAAATTGAATAATTTGTCATGTGTCTTTCTTGGAAAATGAATGAACAGTCCTGAAGACTATTCACCAATTCTTAATAATCAAACTCCATCACATGTCGCCTTCTCTTACTCAGATTTCGATGATGCAGGTACTGATTTGATCTTGATTAGATCTTTAATCAGTGGCATTCTTTCTCTGAAAAGGGTCCATGAATCCAAATCCGGTAATTCGAGGTATTTGTCAGGGAAGAAGTATCCTAGCGGATGTGTGCCGTTAAACCTGTCCTGTGTAAGGAGAGACTGACATTTGAGCTGTTGATTCGTGGTATACGCCAGTAAAGGAAGTACATTTTTTAGTAAAATGAAGGACTAATTCGAGACCACTCAGATCAACTCAAATTTTTTTGGAATTTGTCAAAAAAGGTGTCAAGTATCCGAGTAAACAAGTTTGGTTACTGGGCAAAGCTCCAAAACGCTGTAACACTTGGCCAAACTGTTTTTTTGGCCCAAAATTAATAAATATTTAATATCTCGAGCAATATTAAATGAATTTTCGTGAAAATAGGTACCGGGGGGTTTTTTTGGGTCACTGATTACGATTTTAATGTCAGAAATTTCTGAAACATCCTGTAAACCGTAAAAACTACCCTTTTTCAGTTTTTTTTTAATATTTTTGAATTAAAGCTAAAATTATCAAATAAATGCCATTTTTTCAGAAAAATTAAGGAAGATTTTTTTATATTTTCCCGTATATTTACTATTATGAAATTTTTCGAACTTTTTATATATATATATATATATATATATATATACATATATATATATATATATGTATAATAATAATAATAACAAAAAAAGCACAAATCTTAGATTTTTGTACCTTTTTTGTAACTTAGTTTTGGTTTGTCGGCTATTTGATTGCTGTCAAGAGTCAAGATTTGAAATTTGACAGCAGAATTTGATTGGCTTATCATCTAAACATACAGTACTGCACGAAAAATGTTCATAAAACTCATAAATAGAGGGTTAACTATAAAAATTTTATGTGATTGATGGAACAAAAAAGGTTTTTCGGCCATAACTTTTTTTTGGCTAATGATAACGAGATGTACCAGGAACCATTTCAAAGCTAAGGTTATCGGCGAAATTTCATGTCACATGCAACATTTGAATTGGATGGGCCAATATTTTTTATTTCGCCCCACAAAAAAAAGAATTTATCGTTATAAACATAAAATAGGCAATTTTAAACGGACATATTGCTTACAGATGAAAAATTATAACAAAAAATTGAAATACAACTATCCTGGAATAAATGCTGAAAAAATTTGGCTGTTCAAGATAAATAATGTTCACGCTGCTGGCCAAAAATTGAAAATGTTTTAAAAAATACACGATTTCACCCAACTTTAGCAGGCCAAAACATAAACAATAATTACCCGATAGGGCCAAAAATGGTTGGACATATTTAGGATGAAGTGTTCTGACTTTTCACCAGAGGATTTTTTTTCCAAGCACCTTAGCCCATACGGCGCTGAAAAATTGGCATTAAAAATTTTTGAAAAAAAATTATTTTGCCCATAACTTTTTTTCGTCTTATTTTAAACGGTTCTGGTTGGTCTCAAAATTTTCCCGATTTTGTCATCTTGCAAAATGATAGAAATCATTTTTTTTTGGAAAATTAATATTTTTCGACATATTTACGCCAGAACGATCCGGTTTCTTCATTTTTCGTTAAGCAACCATTTTTGCCATGTCATATCTCCTTTAATATTAATCGTACAAAAATAAAACAAAAACCACTTTATTTGTCAACTAAAATAGTGAAATATATAATTTTTTTGTAATACTAACAGATTTTCAGTAAATTCAAAAAAACTTTAAAAACTTTTGAATTTTATTTGCAAAAATCACACTTTACCTTGCGCTATTACTCGAAAGGGGTGCATTTTTATGAAAAATTGCAATCAATGTTTTTATGTTGAAAAATGATAATTTATCCATTGGTTTCATTATTTTATTTTTAACCCCCCCCCCCACCCCCTGCGCTTTTTCCCAGTAACGGAAGTTGTTTACTCGGATACTGGTCACCTTTCTTAACAAAATTCAAGTTACTCCAAGTATCTGCAATTGGTCTCGAATTAGTCCAGCCAGTTTTTACTTCCTTTACTGGAGTAGTACTCATTCGATCGATTAGTTCATTCATTCTCAGGATTTTCTTATTCAATTTGAAGAAAACCATCGAGTGAGGTATTGTTGAACAAATTTGCTAACGAGATCGTGAAAAATGTTTACCTTCAAAGGACCGAATTGGAAGTGAATATTGAAAACCGTCAGTGGATAAATGTTACACATAATGAAAAACCTCGATTGGCATTATTGTAACGGTATCCATACCTACATATATATTGTTTTTCTCTATCTCGTCATTAATGAAATAACTTATTAGGCATTGCCAGTCTAAACTATATTCTATTATATAAGTTAAATTTTACCGTTTATAGAATACCCTTCATTTTGCAAAATTGTAGAAATCAGTAAAAATGGTAGGATATTTTCAACTTTCAACTTTTGTTGGTTCTCTTCTTTTTCAGAATTTCAGGAGCATGATATACCGTAGCCACTTCTCAGATCTCGTTCTTCAATAAATTTTGTTTGTTGGTTTCATAAATGAATAGAATCATATGGGTGAAAAGTAAGTGCCTTTTTCTCCCTTGAATGATTACTGCCCTATGCGTCGGGCAGTCAACTTCATACTCGGGAGGAAAAGTAGCACACGTTACACAAATAGCTACATACCAACTGATGAAAAATTCGAATCAATGAATTTGTCTAGTCCAATCGTCAAAAATTAAGGTCTAAATCTTCAATAGAACTAACTCGATCCTGACCATATTTGATGAAGCGGAAATAGACCTACCAGGGTTGGAGAACGGTACAACGACAACAATGGATTTTCAAGTGAAAGTTTCAGAGAACCATCAAAACAAGAACATATAACCAATCATGTTCTTCACCATTTCGGTGCATGCGGACCGTAAAGTCGGCTATCCTTTGACATATCTAAATTTGGGACAACAAAACGTTTACTCGTAACCTTTCAGACCGTTAAAAGCCGAATACTGTTTCCATTATCAAAATTTCGGATCATCATTCATCGTCGTTAATTGAATGCAGACGCTTTTCACATGCACTCGCTAAAACAGTTGCTAGACGAAAAAATCAAAATCGTTCATTCGAAAAGGGAAGACATCATCTGAAGTCTTATGGTGTGGAAAACGAGTTGAAAGCTAGGAGTATGTTGAGTATTACATAGTACAAAACTATTTCAAACTAGAATTTCCTTACCTTCGATGAATGATAAAGAGTGAAGGAGTTCATTAAAAAACAACAAAAGTAAATGCTACAGAAATGATTGTGATAGTTACTGGTTATCTGTTTCAAATACTGAATGAAATAATTCATTTCAACAAATCGCATGTCTCAACAAAACATTGTCGAAAAAGAATCTTGAACAAGAATTTTCAAAAATTCAACAGCATCTATCAAATGAACACAATAATATATCCAGAACCAAGATTATTTTTTGGCGAGGAGGTTATAAGGAATTATTTTTATCGATGACTGATAGATTCTGTCTAAGAAACTTGAGTATTCCTTTAAGGAATATGAAGTTTGAGCAACTATTTTTTCGCTATTATATTTTTTGATCACTTGGTATACCAAGCAAATGAAACTTGCTTCAAATAGAATTTACAGAAAATTCCTACACAATGAAGCAAAGACAGAGAGTAGGTAGTTTGTGAAACGATTTCACTTACCAGGATGATATTTCATTCAAACCCTCTTGAACTCCTCGATGGACTACTAGATCAATTATTGAACGATTTTGAAGGATAAACCAAACATTCCCCAAAAAATAAATCTGTGACTAGACTGCCATCATTCAATTAACATTTTGGTAACATTCTCGTGACTACTCAACACAGACATCGGAATAGGGATATTTAGAAACTTAAGTATTTTTGTGAAGAGAGTAAAGTTGAATGAACTTTTTTTGCATCTCCGAATCAAAAAAATGAATAAATCAAACGTTTCGTATATAAATGACATAAAAGCAGCGTCGAATCGTGAACGAAAGGGCCTACCGGGAAATTTACCAATGGGGCCTCCCAGATGGGCTTTTACTAGGCCGTTGTTCAATTTGTTGATTTGAAGAGTGGCCCACAAAAATTATCCCAACTATGTATGATTTTCTCAACTTATCGGCAGCGACATCTTAATTGTTACTGGGAATTTAGAAGTGTGCCATTTTGAATCTTCGTTTCTTTAAAATCGGACGATCTGTGAATTTCTGATACTTTTGTAACAAAATTATTCATTCATTCCACACATTTCATTGTCGCATCCTACATGTTGATAGATTACATAGCTGTTGAACTATTAAAAATAAAGTAACAAAACATGTCATTAGTTATATCCAATTTTTCGAAGAGAGAAATATTGAGCTATAGAAGGAACGAAATAAAAATATTGCATCAAGGCATAACTTATTGAACTACGATCATAATTTAAAAACTTTCATTAGTTGTACAAGATTGTTGAAAAAGAAACAATCAATCAATCAATTCGTATTATTGTTTTTAATTCGTATTATTGTTTTTTGAATCCCATTCTGAAAAATCCTTCAGAATTTTTGAAATATTTTGATTTTAATGAATTTTATACCCCTTTTACTAACATGTTCATGTATACACACCCTCATTATCACTCACCGGAATTTCTGATTAATAAAATATGCACACGGCTGATTGAACCTATCCTTGTGTAAAATGTAGAAATTGCCCATAGACAAGCTCCTTTTTGGGAAAATCCCCTCATTTACCATATGACAAAAATCTGTGTATTTGCTGCTATTTTATATAATTATGATTTTGATGGTGAATAAATCTATCTATCTATAGGAGGTGAGAAATTGAAATATATTGTTGATATTATACATAACTACTGAAATGGGAACAATAAGAAAATACAAAGCAGCCAATGTCTATGAGTTATATCAACTCTTTGCTGGAAAAAGGAACTTTGGACCATATATTTGACAGTTAAAAAATATTGTATTGAATCGCAAATGTTATAGTATGAAAAATATTACGTGAAGTATTGAGCTGTTGGACAGAAAATGATGCGGTAAGCGATTGGATAAGAGGATAGGTTAGGTTAGGCGAGGATTGGCTAGACCAATGATGGGGTGTTCCTCAAACATTTTCTAATCCATTTATATTATGAATGATGTGTAAGACCTTTTTCACAAATTGGGAGCCACTTCGAGGGCCCCAGTAAGTTTATCATAAAGCCCTACCAGAAAATGGTACAATCTGACCCTGCCTACACGTACCTTTTCACAGAGAGTGTTTTTATATTCGCCGAATGAAAATGTAGTTCCCCTTAAATAAAAATCTCATTTCATAAGAATTTACGTGTCATCCTTGGGAAAATAGGAGAAAACCATTACTATTGGTGACAAGTTTATTTGATTTTCGCATCCACCAGTCGAAATGATGAAAAAAAGCGACGAGATATCCTGAAAATTTTCAGTTTGAAATGATTTAAAATTCTTGAAGATGAAAAGGTATCGTTAGACCCCAACAAATCGATTAACCTTTGAAAAATGAGGTCAAACGTCGATTCAGCGATAAATTAGGATCGAGTAGAATCCATCGAGGCTCCACGAAGCATAAATAATACGTATAAGCAGGCATAAAGGAAAAAGGCAGACGGCCGATTAATTTCCCTCGTTCAAGAACTTGCGCGGAAATCCTGCGTTTTTTAAAACTTTTTCCCTCTCGGCTACCACGTGCTGTTCAACTCTTCCGTTTCGCTAATTTCCTTTGTGGTGACATCGAAATACTCGGTAGGACAACAACGGGAAAGGGTCATTAAAATATTAAAGGTACACGGTCGAGAGAACAAGGTGGAGAAATGCCTACCTTCTCGGCATTCTTATTCAGAGCGATTAAGTTCGAGCACAGTTTGTGGGAAGAACGGAGATGTGTAATTCGCGTCGATTCAGTGAATCATTTGAAATGAATCGTCTGGGAACCTCTGTAGGAAGCAAACGTGAATATACGCTTTCAAACTGAATAATTCCTGGCGTGGATTATATCCGACCGGTGCCAGTGCGGGGTTCCAATGCCCTTCGTGATATTAATCAGGGAAGAAGTTGTTCTCTGACAGGTGTCAGCCCAGAAACCTACTGTGTAGGTTTCTCCTGTGTAGAAGACTGACCTAAGTGAATTAGGTAAAATTTGTCGGGAAGATTAAAAAAAAACGGTTGGCAGGAAATTACGTATTTTGGACTCCCGAACAAAGAATTAAAATATATTTTCGGCGCTCTCTATAAGTTTCGAAGATAAGGACTAATTTTTGGGTTATTACTGGCATTTTCTAGTACACTTTTCTGCGGCAAAATAACGCTCAGAATGCGTCCTTTTTCATCAGCACAATGTACACATTCCTAATCATGCGATTTACAAATTTTTTCAATCGAAAACTATACTTTTTCAACAAAGAATGCACTTTTCTTCAACAACCCAAACACATGAAAACTTCGGCATATGATAGCTGAGATGAACAGTGTGAACAGATATCAGCACAGGAATATTAGTCAAGTGTCGGGATCTGTTGTTTTCCGGACTGCTTGAAAAGGGGTCATTTTTTTCAAGAAACGTGTGAAACAGTTGATTAAAAATGTGTACATTGTTCTGGTGGAAAATAAGGAGGTATTCCGTGTGTTATTTTGCCGCAGAAACGTGTACTAGAAAATACCAGTAATCACTCAAAAAAAGTTGGCCCGTATCTCCGAATCTAATTGAGAGCGCCGAAAATTTCATTCGAATTTTTTTGTTCAGAAGCTCAAAATACGTAAGTTCCCGCAAAACGGTTTATTTTATCTTAGTGTGTCCGACAAACGGATTTTAACCACAAATTATTCAAAAGATGATTTGATTCAACGCAAGCCCACCGACTATATCGAATAGAGTTTTACATCGTCAATTAAATGACTTACTTCTAACCCGTTCACAAAAGCCTAAGGCGAGATGAAGCACAACCCTCACTTTAACATGTTTGCCAATGTGTTAACAGTTTTTGGAAATTCACTTATTTCAATCAAATATAAGTAACTATAGAAAGTTCGAATTTTTCGTTTTATTCTGTATATCATTCCAAAGTAGGACTGTTAGCGCGTATCTATCAATATCATGAAGAGGTGTACGAATTTCACTCACGAGTTATAGAAATAAATCATAAACTACAGGGTACTGATTTTTTCATTTCAACAAATGTTACATTCATTTTCTGATTTCAAACTGCTCTACAACCGATTGGAACCATGTTCTACCTAAGTATTTGAAAGTCATTCTTCCGATGAACACTTCCATGACAGAAACAATTTTTGAAACCTTGAAGATTTTATACTTGAATAGCAGAAATGTTTTGAAAACGAAAGCAGATTTGATTTTGATGGGGAAATACAAAAAAATCGAAATAATGTGAAGTATCAAGGTTAGTTGTTCCACAATGTAATAATTTGTCCATTTGGAAACTCGAGACACCATTTTGTCTGGACTCGAATAAAATATTATTCCAGTGAGTGAGATTTTTTTGTACAAACTATTTCCATTTTTGCTTTATTGTGTAGAAATTTTCAATAATGATATCGAAATTTCCAATAAATGATATCTTTTCCATTGAAGTTTCCAATGCTTGGAATACAAATCAGGCAAACTTTTATGTGATTCAGTGCTCGTCTTTCCATGAGTAGCCGTTTCTTCGTTTTTGTTGAAGAATCAATCTTTTGAGCTCTCGCTCACTCATGATCGAATATAGCCAACACACTCAACTTGATGAAAAGCCATATTTATTTTTATTTATACAGACTTGCTTCCGAGCATCACATCCTTCCACGCCACTGAACCAGACTCGACTGCCAATTTTATGTGGGGTCTCATACAATTTAGCGCCGACGATGCTGGCAAAATAATATATATTATTATGAGAAATACTGTACACAAAGTCAGTAATGACTGTATGCTGGCGAATTACTCGGGCACATTTTAAATTAATGTGTACATAAAGTTTCCTTGGTACTCGAGGCTGAATTATTGACTGAGCCTCCATTAGGTCAGCATCAGCTTTATAACCAAGATACTTTCATTGGGGGTGTTCGAGATATTACCTACAAGTGCAATACGTTCGTCAACTATTGCAATCATCGGCTTCGAACAAACGAACGAACTAAGAAGGAAACAGTGTTCATAACAGAATCGTGAATTCAATTCATTTGAAATGAATTAATTTCCAAAGAATTCAAATTAATTGGCTTCAATTCATTTGCAAAAAATGAAAAACGAGTTGCTATCTTTTTCTCAGTGAATTGTGACTTCTGAATTATTTTTGTGAATCCAATTCACGAAAATGAATCGAAGCCACAATTCAGATTCACAATGCCCAATTTCAAAAGCATTTTCTTTTCTCACCTTAAATGCGCCGATGACATAATAGGTATCACAGTATGTCGTTTACAAATATCCTCAAGCTCCAGTCTGCGTATATTCAGGAATTTCATTAACTTAATTTGTTTATATGATTCTTACCATCCTTTAGTGAGCACATATAAATGGTATAACTGTTTTTTCTCACTTATGTGAGTACCTAATAAATGCTGGAGCATTGAATCTGCTGGAAAAACAAAAACTTTTCGTTTCTATTCCAGATACCATTGAAACTGCAGGATTTATTTTCAGACAAATCATTTTCAATTTTCGAGTTAAAACGACAAAAACACCTGTAATATTTAGGGAACATATTGAGAACCAAAGGAAAAAGTTGCGAGTTCGTTCTCCTTTTATATTTTTTGAGGGGTCTTGAGTGTGATTTTTATGTGAAAACGTTCCCTGAGAGAGAAACAAGGATTCGAAAGGTTTCCAAGATCACATACGATGAATATGTGGAAAACCTGATCAATCAACAATGCGATTGAAACCTCTGCTGTAAAAGTTGAAACTTTTTGTTGAGATCAATTATTCATTGATCAGTTTTTATCAGACCTGATGATCAGTTTTGCTCTCTTGAAGATGCTGACCTTTTTGGCGAAACGCTCGTCGAGTGCAGATGGGATAAATGATAGCTACAGAATGTGATAAAAATGTCTAGGCAAGGACGTTGAGGAGAGAACTCATTATAAGATGTTGGATACAAGAGGGATCAAACGCCGACTTTCTCAATTATACAGAAGTTAGCGAGTCCGTGATTTGAGTATCACCGACAAGAAAAATTGCCATATTTATCACCATTCAAGTTATCTGAGGAATATTTGAAGATGACGAATTTATTATCAAGCTCTTTGTGCATAGTCAATATAGATATCATTCTTTTCATTCTCGCATGAGTAAGTGAAGAAGTCAGCTGCTTAACGAAAAAAACATTTCGAACTCTGACAAGGAAACCGATTGACCTTCAGTTGAGGAATTAGCAAAATGAATTGTGAATTGTTCTTAAAAATATTGTTTTAAAATTGTTCGTTTCCGTTAACCAGCTGACGAACGTCAACCCTCAGAAGTCGAAACTTGTGCGAGCAATGGATCAACGAGGCCTTACCTTTTAACGTGCGATTACCCAGCACCGAGACCCGGCGGAGAATTGATTAAAGTAACAATTCAGAAGCTTCAATTCATCTTCATTCATTTTCATTTCAGAGATCTTCGAGCGATTTTCTTCTTCTGAAGACGCTAACCTTGTTAGCGGAACGCGTGTCGAGTGCAAAAATTAGAGTTGGATGTTAGCGTAATTGATCTCTAGGTAAAGTTTCACCATGTTGAAGATCTTCAACCACAGCAAGCACTTCAAAAACATAACTCGAAGAAGTTCCTTTCTCACAGTTTACAATCCCTTTTCGAAGCTTTAATTTCGTTTATTAAAATTATTTGGACACCAGGCTAGCTAACCATTAACCCTTTCATAAAACTGAATTCAATCTGCTAATGGAAAAGGGATGTGGTTATTATCCGAGTGCAATGAAGACCTGGAACTCTAAGGGTGGAAATCAGGCAGCAAAATCTTGCTGTTTTTCGCTTTCATACTCATTCATCATATTCCTTGAGATGAAAAGAATTCATGAACCACATTGTTTTTCCAACAGAAATGGAGATGAAAAATAAAATTAATAACACTTTTTTTTCGAAAGATGTTCGAGATGTGCTTTATTGGGTTCAATGAAATCTTGGGCCAGTCAACAATATTTTGTTGTTTTACACCTTGCCCCATAATTTTCAAACGACAAATACTCTTGAACATTTTCAATGATTAGGTATCTCATTCTCCGTTAGACTTTTATTCCTCTTTTTGGGTTACAGATTTCTTATGTCACACATAAAATGTGATAGGTAATATTTGTCTGATGCTCGTTCTGATAAGTTCTGAGACACCCCGTATAATGATATGAAATATATGAAATTCAAAATATTTGATACTGAATCAGAAAACGAACCATAAAGTTATTCTACTAAAAATTTGTTCGAACACTCGGAAATAAAACATACAATTCGATCATTTTTCATGTAAAATGTGAGAAAATGAAGAACAGTTTGTAATTTCTCCCCTTCTAAGTATTTAGCGAGATTTACTAATATACTTTTCATTAAATTAACAGAAACGACTCTTTTAATTTTACGCCATTCCCACGTTTATGGTTTTGAGCCATTGGTAAAAAAACTTCAGTTCCCAACAATTTCTTTGGGTCAGGTATACCTACTGGGCCAATTTCATTCAACCTTCATTTTCAGAAATATCACTCAATATTATTTCATCACAACAAATGAAAATTCAGCTTCATATACGCTTAATTTGTTGAGAAATTAACCCCCGATTGAATAATCAATTTACTTTGCACTCTTGACTCGACTCTGGACTACGTACAAACTTGCCTAAACCTCAAAGAACACCTGATATAATTCTTCCTCATTTGAATAAAGAGTACACATTGCCGACAGAATGTATCAGTATTCCAAACTAACGCTGAGTCGAAGAAAAAACCTAGGGTCAAGCACTCGGTCAAGCATCCTCATGGGTCAAACTTATCAAATCTTATATCATTGAACATCTAAGATAAAGATGAAGTGTATAATATAAAAATTAACAATAATCTACAATATGAAGAGCTGTCGCTAACTGCTGGCACTAGGAAACTTCGTGTTTGACGAAACAATTTATATATCCAGGAACGAAAGTCGCTCCAAACTCTCGTCAGAAACTAAACGTTGTATATTCATTATGGTTGAAGATACTTTATCATTCCTGCGGGGACACAATTAATTCTCGGCCTCGCCTTGTACGATCATGACAACCACTTCCTTCCTAACCACCTGCCCTTACCAATTTCATTACTTAATCCAATCGCCTACGCGTGTCCTTGCCCATTGCTGAAACCCTTTTCCTACGGAAGAGTTACACGAATTAGCTGTCTCGTGGGGAGGAAAGAAATCGAGAAGTTGAATAAGGGTTGGAGTAAGGTTGAATGGTTTCAAGGAACATAATCACATCCTTTTCCCAACAGCGGCGTACACCAAAAGTGTAGGGTCGAATTATTCTTATATTAAAAAAAAAAGTCATATGCTTGACAACACATACTTCTATATTACAGACTAGGTATATATAGGTCGAAATTGTAAAATCGATAATACATTATTCCTGAATAATTTCAAGGTAGGTTTTTCATACTAGTTTTCCTGTTAATGTCCCCAGCGAACCGTCAAACCTTAACAATCGAAACTTGTGCTGAGTATTGACCACAATCTGAACGTCATAAACCAGGTAATTTCTTTCTATAGAAAAAAATCTGATATTTTGCAACAAAATTTCTACGAACAATCTAATAATTTTGCAGTATTAATAGTATCATTATACCGATATTATTACTAATGAATTGGATCATGACCAAGAATACTGATATTGAATTCGAAATTAACGGAGGTAGATACACCAGCTTTGATACGTTTTCAAATGAGAATGGCGGAGAAGTAATTTTATGCAGCTGGAATTATAACGACAAAAAACAGTATAGTACAGGTAATAGGGAGCCAGCTTCTCGTGTCCATAATGCATAATTAGACAGGAGTTATTTTATTTCATAGATAGTTGCAGTCTGACGTACTTAACCTAGGAACACAAAATACTTGTGAAAAACCGTTTGGGCCTGTATCTCCGTAACCGTGCATTTTAGGCCCACAATCATCAGGACCTTTTTCATAAATAATTAAATTTCCTATCTTTTTTATTCAATAATTTTTTTCGTAGCGCTTACCGTTCACGACTTATATTATTATTACTTTTTGTTTATTCTCTTTTTTACCGATATCTCTTTAAATAATTGTTTAAACAATAAATTGTTTATAATAAAACTTTCGAATCGATAAATTTTCTACAACATTTATTCAAAACTTTTTTCTCTTAAGTTGATATTTTCGAAGTGCATTTCATGCAAATGCAGAACTGGCTGTGGCAGAGCCTGTGGTTGCCGAAAAGCAGGATTGGACTGTACGGTAATCTGTGAGAACTGCACACAGGAAACGTGCACTAATCAGCTGAAAGTAATCGTCAACAACATAGAATTGTGCGACATCGATGAAGATATTGGTGATGATTCTAACGACAAATTAAGAGGCGTTACAATCTTCATATGCCACTGACGAAGATAACGAAGAGGAAGAGGAGAATGTAACCAACATCGAAAATTCACCACCATCGAAACGCCAAAGAGTCAGAGGAGACATATGATTCATTTTGGTGTACTTACATTTGTGAAAATAAATTTCACATATATTCTTCAATAAATATTCCATTTTTTTATTTGCGTGTTTAATTATGGCAGTAGTTTTTGAATCAATTATAGTAATATTTAATTGTATAAAAGAAAATACAAAGAAAAAATTGTAATGGGTATTCGCTATTTCTTGCAGGTAAGAACTTGAATTATTAACTATTTATCAAATCAAAATATTCTAAAATTCATATTTTTTTTATTATATATGGGATTCGCTACATCATTACGCTATGCATACTTCGTTCTTAATAACCTTGTACTCGGTAGTACAACATTGAACGCGTTGTAACTTCAAAAATATATACTTTAGAGAAAAAAGTTTTGAATAAAAGTTGTAGAAAATTAATCAATTCAAAAGTTTTATTGAAAACAATTTATTGTTCAAACAATTATTTAAAGAGATATCGGTAAAAAAGTGAATAAACAAAAAGTAATAATAATATAAGTGGTGAACGGTAAGTGCTACGAAAAAAATTATTGAATAAAAAAGATAGGAAATTTAATTATCTATAAAAAAGGTCCTGATGATTGTGGGCCTGAAGTGCACGGTTACGGAGATACAGGCCCAAACGGTTTTTCACAAAATGGCGGCACTTCCGTTCGCCATTTTTGTATTTTTAGGTTGAGTACGTCAGACTGCAACTATCCATGCAATAAAATAACTGCAACTATCCATGCAATAAAATAACTCCTGCCTAATTTTGCGAAACAAAATCCTCTATTACCTGTATTAGTATCAACAGACTTTTAAAGTTTAGTTCAAATATTTGTAAGCAATAACAGAACAAAGTTACTTCCGAAATACGGGACAATGAATTCATTAAGGTTGGAGTTCATTTCAAATTTATTGTCCTCTTTTATTATATAGCTTTCATATCCCGAATGGGTGAAGGTTTTGAATTGGGTATACAAAAAAATGAAATATTCATTCTTGTAAATTAAAATGTTCAAATTATTGCGAAATATAATTTCAAATTATCGTTCTGAAATGAAGAAAATTCTAGAACTTCAAAGCGCTGAGAATTATGAACGAAAGACAATTTCAAATTTTCAAAAATTTAATGGCGTAAAAATATCGAAATCAGAATGCACCTGAATAAAGAGAATCACTAGAAAGGGTATATGGTTTCATTTAGGAATATGACAAATTTGATGAGCGTTAGAGCATATATACATATATATATATATATATATATATATATATATATATTTGGAATTCAGTGAAATTGTGTGGTATTCTCAACTATCCCCTTTAATATTAGAATCGAAAGATATATGATAGTTTCCTAACTCACTTGAGATGAGTCACATTTCAGACAATCAGACATTAGACCCTAACGTAATCGTTTAGAATTAAATTTCATCAAGTAATCCCGTTATCGAATTTGAAACATTCACTTCAAAGTCTGTAAATTCCATAGTAAGGCTTAACATACCTATACATACAGATCTTGACAGTGCAAACATTCGTAATGATCAACAAATTAGTCTTGTACCCCAAAAGAGTGGCGCCACCGCTGCCCTTATCTGCACCCCAGGCGGCACCAACGCAGTCTCCATAACGGATATCTTGATAAGAACAGAAAAGGGTGGGTTGAGTTAATGCACCCAACAAGAAAGACAATTGCTTTGGCTGCGTGCCCAAACCGGAGCATAAAGAACTGCTTAAATGGAGTGCCGGAGATAGGCAAATGTGCGACCTCGTAACTTCTTGGGCACTGATAAAAGTGACAAACTATATCATCTGTTCGTTCAGATAACGATTCTCATCGACCGAAGTAATTGAGCGTTTTGTCTGGATTATCGAAAGGAGTTAAAGGCACTTAGGAAGTTGCTCGAATTTCGCTAGGGTATTCGAAAGATTTAATCCAATGCTTGTCGAGACACCAAATAGGAAAATAAAATATTTCTGTTCGATCACGTCATTGTTATGACAAACGACTGATGGTTGCAAAACGTGATATGTCATTTCAATCAATCATTTCTCATATTCCAACATGATGACATGTAAAATGAAAGGTGTAAAGGCGTCAGCAATCATTTGCAAAGTCGTGAAGTGAAACACTGGTGATTCTCTTGTTTCGATCGACTACTGACTGCGTTTGTTCTAATCAACTGAGGTCCGACAGTTTTTACAATGTTACGGATATATGGACACCTGCTGTTTTTTTATGGAGATCGCATCTATTGAGAGAAGAAATTCAGCAAGAAAGCATAAATAAATTTTGATGTAAATAGTTGGTTCGAATTCAATAGCACAACCCCCGAGAAACTAATAGCCAGATTGAGTAAATACTTATAGAAATGAAAACGCTGATGAAGTGTGATATCGGCTCGAGGTGAAAATTATAATGTTACGGACTTCTTGAAATCAATAGTTCATTTTTTCCGAATGCTGAATTTGGATATGTGTTCATTGGTGTTTTGAAAAAATGTGTTTATTATAAACATTTCACGTACCTGTTTCTAGATTGATGTTTCAGTTTCATATATTTCTACTTCAGGATTCAAACTTTTGATTTTTGAAGTTTGTATAAATACCCGGATTTTTTGCCAATCGTTCATCAAACAAAACAATTTTTCTCTGGTCTAGTTGACGCTTGTATTCGTACATACAGCATGAGTCATGAGAAATTAATGTTTTTTCTTTATACTCATGTCTTTTTTATGGTGGAATATCTAAGAATGGAACAAGCTGAGAGATCCAAATGAACCAGACTTGAGTGTTTGAACACGATTAAAGCAGTGCGAAGTTAAACTAGTTTGAACAGAAGCAAAAGCTGTTACAAGAGTTTTCCATGAGAAAACAATTTCTGAACATTCTTTTAATGTTGTTACAGAAGTTCCTAGCGCCGGCCCTGTCGCTTATGAACGCAAATAAGTGTGACGGTTCGAAGGAAGATCGTTTACGAGCCATTTCTCGTCAACTGTAGAAAGTTCGATCATCGGGATTTGTCTGGACGATTCTCCATGAGTGCGAGCGGGTATAAATACGGGGGACATTCACCGCTACGGCAGAATTTCGATTACAGAGAGTTTTAGTACCGAGCGTTGGAAAGTTAGCAGAGCAATTTAAGTGATTGTATTGTATTGTGTTGTGATAAAGAGTTGTAATGAAAGTAGTTTAGTGTGGTTTGGAGTTTCAATCAACGAACCCAAAGAAATATCGTGACAATATGCAGATGCTGAAGTAAACATGATTTTTCAAAATATGAAACAAATATGACTAGGGATGGACCCATTGTTTTTTCCCACAATTTTTTAACGACCACAATTTTTGAAATCGATGATCTGGAATAATGATTTGTTTTACTCGTTACCGAACCATTCCCACCTGCAGCTGTGTCTGTGAATTACAAACTGAACCTTGGCATCCGGTTGGTTACGCATGAGCAATGTTAGGGTCCATAAACGAGAAATTCGGATAACATCTGCTTGACTAAAAACGCGAAATAAAAGACTGCGATGCTCGCAAGATACTTTCGTTACTCGAAGTCTTTTAATTAGAGTACCAGCAGCACCGATTGTGGTCTCACATCGTTAAGTCAAACTGATTGGGAAACAATGCGATCTTTTTTTATGTGAGAAATGCATAATTTATGAAATGTGGCTTTTAATTGGAGCTGAATTGTGTGGGTATCGTTATGATATAACCGTTTATCATAACGGCCAACTTTGTTAATATAACAAGCTACTCCTTACGACATAGTATAAAAATCTTGGGCGATAACAGGAGTCCGCCATTGTATTGGCATCTCTTGAGCGACAGTTAGTTTCCTCAACGTTCAAGAGGCTTATCAATGACTTCACTTGAACATGCAAACATGGTTTACAAAACGCGCATGTTATATGATAACAAATATTCAAATGTGTTCGTTTGTTTTTCAGTCAACCACTCAATTTGGAACACCAAAAAAAAATATTTCGACTTGGAACTTGTTTTCGCGAACCAGTTCGAAACCCAATTATTTGTTCCAGTTACGGAATACAAACAAATGCCTGCCAGTTATTATAAAAGTACAACCGGTGTATTTCATATCGCGCAGGCGGCGATAGCGCAACAAACAGCACATTGCAAACGGGAAGTCGATAAACTTCATAAAGTTCCGACTTTATATCGCGCGTCCTACTTTGGTTTCATATACTCGTTCAAATGCTGATAATATTACCCGAATCGTATTTCATGTGAATGCGTGTGTGACACATACACCAACAACCCTACCGCACAACCAGATAAAAGCGGCACGTATTATACCCGTACACAATGGTTTATTTTCCATGCTATTGTTTTTTGACAGGATCTGGTTAAATTATATCAAAAGTTTAATTTTGCTGAAAATATGGCACTCGTTCTTCAACCAATGGGATTCTCTGATCTACCGCCGTTATCACCAGAAATGAAAATATTTTCAAAAATGTTCTCCCTGATTTTTTCTCAAACGAAATTATATTGGCCAAATTTTGTTTGAAAGCAATCTAATACCAAAACCACTCAACTTATGTGACTGAAAATGGTAAATTATTTATCAACCTTCATGTTATTTTTATATAAAACTTCGATCGAAGATATTCAGCAATTGGGTTTTATCGATATAAGCTGGGCATTCATATTCAACCACTTACGCCAAATCCCTTGCCGACTTGTACAGTTCTATTTTTCTGTTCTTCACTACCACTACAATGATAGTACGTTATCTGATTCATTTTCTCAACTTCTTCCTACTCGATCTTCACGGAATGAAATTTCCTCGAATATGTCACCAATTCAATTCCATTTTCAGGAAGGAATGCATGAAAATATCACACCTGATCTCCAGCAAACTTTAATAGAAATTCAGGAAACATTTCGTCGATGGCAATTATTTCTTTTGAGTTCCAACTATGTCGCAAATATATGAAAATCATGCATTTATGATAGTTCCATGCATAATTATTAGCAAATTTGAATGCACTTGTGCAATTACTTGAATGATTTTGTGAAAAAAACGTTTTATTGATGACTTTCTATCGTATTTTGGATTTATTCACCTTTTGATTCACCAACTTCACTAGTTCAAGAGCTGTGCGCTCTTGAAAAAAATCTCTCAAAACTTGGTATAATTCTCGAAATATTCCCAATCAAAATAAAATCGGTAATAACTATTCATTTCTGCGTTTTCCCGAGGGAAGTTTCAATTCTGTAAAATTTGTAGACCAAATCAGGATTTTTAGTGGATTTCAGAGTTTTTTCAAGGATTTCAGGTGGAATTAATGGATTTCAAGAAGATTTCTAATGAATTTTGTACACCAGATTTCCGAAGTGAAACATCCCTCGCGTTCTCCTTGCAATGCGATATCTGGCGTAATATTAGACCGATAAGCAGTTGGTGATTTCAAATAGTATTATCCCTGGTATTAAAATTTGATTTATATGAGGCTAATATTATATGTTCGTTCAGCTTTCTATAACATATTAGTATGCAGCGAATGATACACACTGATCATTGAATAAATTTAAAAATGACGCCAATGAATCTACTCCGTTTATTTCTTCATAGCGCCACCTTCACGTCAGAGGCCAAACTACTGAAACGTAAGTGAGCTTCCGCACTCGGCGTCTATGCGATGTTTTTTGTAGCAACTGGCCGCCAGGTGGTGAAAGGAGGTTGAAGTTTAATGGGTTGCATACTTCAGGTGGAATATTCGAATACGATTTTCAGACCATTCAAGTGTGAATTACATATTCTCAGAGCGTTTGAGAAAATGGGATTTGGTATTTGACGGAAAAATATAATTCAACTAGGTGAATTATATATAACCTGGGTCATACAGACAACAGAATGATTTTCTTACCGAGTCACCCGAGAAATTATTTTCGTTAGTTTGCAACATTGAAACATTAAGCACTGTTTGAAAGTCATTATTTTGTGGTGGATGAATATTTTCTCCTTAGAATTAATATTGGAATCGATACAAGTGTAGAAAGGCGAATTGTTATACCCCGAAAAGTTGCTGCGTTGATTGAAGAACAGTTCCCCGATAGACCATCAAAAAAAATTTACAGGAAATTATATATATATATATATATATATATATATATATATATATATATATATATATATATATATAGAAATTGATGTTTTCACGGATCTTCGATATGCAAGATGAATTTTTCTGGGTTTTTTATCCGTTAGGTATCTTCTGATTTGTTCGACGTTTCAAATTCCATTTTGAATTAATTCTCAAGAACTGTGAGACGAATATCTGTCCATACCGTCCTGGTCAATCACTCCCCTCACGAAGCAACCAAGCAAGAGCAAGCAAAGACTTCAATTGTCTGTTCTCCACGGAAACTGGTATTCATAATGACTCTCCTCCGTCATTATCCGACTTGGTCCGATATTAAGGCTGCATCCTGCCCATCCAGGTATTATGTAGAAATTGATGTTTTCACGGATCTTCGATATGCAAGAAAAATTCATCTTGCATATCGAAGATCCGTGAAAACATCAATTTCTACATAATACCTGGATGGGCAGGATGCAGCCTTAATATCGGACCAAGTCGGATAATGACGGAGGAGAGTCATTATGAATACCAGTTTCCGTGGAGAACAGACAATTGAAGTCTTTGCTTGCTCTTGCTTGGTTGCTTCGTGAGGGGAGTGATTGACCAGGACGGTATGGACAGATATTCGTCTCACAGTTCTTGAGAATTAATTCAAAATGGAATTTGAAATGTCGAACAAATCAGAAGATACCTAACGGATAAAAAACCCAGAAAATTCATCTTGCATATCGAAGATCCGTGAAAACATCAATTTCTACATAATACCTGGATGGGCAGGATGCAGCCTTAATATCGGACCAAGTCGGATAATGACGGAGGAGAGTCATTATGAATACCAGTTTCCGTGGAGAACAGACAATTGAAGTCTTTGCTTGCTCTTGCTTGGTTGCTTCGTGAGGGGAGTGATTGACCAGGACGGTATGGACAGATATTCGTCTCACAGTTCTTGAGAATTAATTCAAAATGGAATTCGAAACGTCGAACAAATCAGAAGATGCCTAACGGATAAAAAACCCAGAAAAAAATTCATCTTGCATATATATATATATATATATATATATATATATATATATATATATATAATATATATATATATATCAAATGCAAAACAAATATTTGCATTTGAAAACAATTATCTGAATAAGTTTTGGGAGCGGAAGCGGATTTAGTTTCCGAAACGTTAACGATAAGTATTTTCATATATATGTATAATTATGATATTCTAAGACGGCTCATAAGAAAATTTGTCAGTAACTATTATTTGTTGTCCCCCTGAAGTTATGGGCTTTTAGTATAGAAACACGTTCTAGTGATACTAAGGTTTGTGGTGCAGTTTTTCTACTTTCCTTCATCTTGCATTAAACCGCGAAGTTCTCACTGAGAAAAAGGGCAACGATAGATATTATTTTTCATTTGGTTTTATAGTTTATTTATGTTCAAGTATAACGTTACTAGTTTGTTAGTGGTCGTAATAGGGATTTGAAAATTGTTTTTTAATAGTTAGCAGAAGTATGAAAAATTCTAGGTTTTGTAAGTACCTAGGTAAAAGTGATAAAATAAATGTATATACTTATTGCAATATAGTAATTGTAAGTACTGAAATTATTTGAATAAAAACAAATCGTGAATTTTTTTTCACAAAATCACAGTGTCTTAAGAATTCTGTCATTTCTATAAAAGGAAATCTGAACTATCCTAACTAGCCTAAAATGATCCGACCCCAAAAATCACTTCAATAGTTATCTCTATCATATGGCAGAACTACCTATTCATTTTTTCACACGAATAAATATATCTTGGCACCAAATGGATTTTTTTCATAATTGGTTACTCAAAAAAATCATTGCTCACAAAAATTCGTTCGAAGGAAAAATATAAGTTTCATACAAGAGTAAGAATCGTTATTTTTCTTTATCTTGAAAACTCAACTGGAGCCATCTACACTGAGAAAGGTGTCTTTTTGTATTAAGTAGTGACTGCTAATATTTGTTTCCACACCACTTTATACAAATTTGTAGAATTCTTCATCTTTTCATATTTATTTGTGTGAAATTATAGTTCTTGCCTACTATTCGATTTTATTGGTGCAAAGAATTTAAACATCGTTCGAATAAGGACAAAATTTGTTACTGTGTGAACAACAATCATCAACAATTTCAATTCGCATCACTACATTATTATGTTATGTGAACTTTGCATCGTGAAAATTATGCAATGAATTAGAATAAACCCATGTGAAAGGAAGCAATGTAATAACACCAATAAAATATGAAAACTGTTAGATTTTGTATTATAGACAATGCACGAACTACTAGGGAGAATGAAATATTTTGAAAAATCAAAAATTGAAAAGTTTTTTTGGTTCCTTGTTCATTTACAAATCCCATGAATTCATTTCGGATATTGACAACTTCTCTCCGCAATCGGATGCTTTCTTGTTGGGTAAAGAAATGTGAATCCCCTTTCAATTCTTGTTTCATCAGGTACTGGTTTTTCGGTCGATAAAAATTTATGCAATATACAGCAAGTTTCAGTTATCAGCTGAACTTTTTCAGGGGACATGTTCATTTTATGTAGTAGAATCCTCCTATATTTGCCAAAATTCCAAAGGCATTTTCTACTACTCTCCGAGCTCTGCTCAGCCGATAATCCTCAAGGAAATGGTTTCAAAATATCTGTTTGTAATGGAAATGCTGCATCTGTAACTCAAAAAAATGGCACATTCACATTTCTTCCAGGAAGTGGTCTTCATTCAGAAAAATTGGGGTTAATATTCTCCATTGCTTTAGCCAATGAGCTGTTCTGGAAAATTATAAATCAGACCCTCTATCATACCTTTCACAATCAACACTACTGCAAAGAGAAATATGCTATTTTCCTGGTAGTAATTGAAAAACGTGGATCCTGCCTCTCATGGAGCCGGAGAAACTATATGTTTTCCATCCTTGGCTCCCAGAGTATTGAAAAAATTCCATTTTTTGTAAAACACTTCAGCAATTTCTAGCCAATCTGCAGCAGGTTCCGGTGTCTGAATGTAAGTGTGGTAAAGCTTCTTACATATTGCATCACATACTTCAAGTACAATCCGAAAAGAATAAGGAAGGCTCCGGTACGATTCCCCAGAAGCCAAGAACCTTAAGGTCATTATCAGCCTATTTTCTGCTGAAATAGAATCTTTAATTATAATTGATTGTTTTTTAATATCGTCTTCCACAACGCTTAATAACATTTCATTGAACATAGCTCTGTCCATTCTCAAAAAATATTTGAAGCCCTCAACATCATTATATTCTTCAAACTCTTCATTCAGTAATCTTAGGGCACCTCTCCCACTCCTTTAAAAAATCCAAGGTCTAGTCCACCATCGAGGAGGGTTTCGTCTTGTGGTACCAGGTCTTAAGAGCATAGCACACGATGTGATGCTGACGACAGTTACAACAACAGTCATATTGGTTTGAATAATTGCCTCATCCACCTCAAATCCCGAATGAATACCTTCTGAAACACAAACTAATTGACAAACTCACAAAAATATACAAAACAAAATGGCACAATAATTGAATTAGTACATCTATATGCCTATAACATTTGAAGCGACAACTTGGATCGTCGAAACAGGGTGTAAGTATATGATCTTTTCCTAGTAATGAGCTTTATCCATTTATATATCAGAACTGATTTGGACCTTTTCTAAAGATAAGATGAGATTTGGATACATTTAGAGAGTCGCAATATTGAGAATCGTTTTCGTTAAGTTCGCCTTAAAAAAATCTCCTGAAAATTGATACTTTAGAAAAATAGACTGGTTAATTATGACTTGAGCTCGGACGTGAGAGTGATGTACCACCACCTCATACCGTCCTCACAATGTGAGATGATGAAAGCGAGGGGTGAGCACTTCATAAAATCATCATTGAAACTATAGAACTGTCGATAAAAGTGAGAAACAGTGCAGACTAACATTAACATATCCATTCCTATTAAAATTCCTGGTGAGCTCTGAGATCTTTCTCGATAAAGTTATTCATATTGACTGATTCGAAACGCGAAACTTCAATCCATTTCCCAACTCCCCCAATGCCCACATATCCATGTAAACCCGCCCGTAAGGTGAAAACTCTGCAACCGACATCGAATTCTACTTCCACCTGGCGCCCATAAAATCCAATATCACTTAAAACATGTATAACATCCATAAATCCAACGTTCAACTCGGAAAGTTAAACCGCACGCTACGGGAGAAGAAAATTTCGAGCAATATATCTGCCTCAAAGAACGATTGCAATAATTCTCCAAGATGTATGCCTCAAGTTTTTCTCCTCTAGGAGAGATGCGCGCCATCTCACACTCGCCACTCAACTATATTAATTTTCCGAGTATGTCGTAAATCTGGATCGGGAAATAATTAAATTGTTTGCACCTTACTTTTTCTATTTGGAGAACTTTTTGTCGTTATGTGGTAATAACTCAGGAGAATAGCTCGTTCAGCGAGTTACGCAGAGGTTTTCCAAGATATATGGCGTTCGACGGGTGATATAGTGGAGGTCGGATAGGCCGCAGGATCAACAGGACGGAAGAAGGTACAGGTTGCGGTTTTTCTCGATACCGAGAAAGGACATCATTATTAAGGGAAAACAAGTGTTGCGAGCTTACACCTTCTGGCCTTGAGCTATAGGGCTCAATTTTCAAAAAAAGTAGAATATCTTAGTAGTAGCGTAGAGGTTAGCACATTCGCCTTTCAAGCGAAAGGCCAGGGTGCGATTCCCTGCCGGCCCACCGTGCTGGGTAATCGCACGTTAAAAGGTAAGGCCTCGTTGGTCCATTGCTTCGATTTCTGAGGGTTGAAGTTCGTCAGCTGATTAACGAAAACGAACAATTTTGAAACGAACATTAACAAATTCTTCTAGGAAGAGAGTATATCTATTATACTCTCTTCCCAGATGTTTTTCACTAGCGAGATTTGTCGGTTATACGATGCGAAAACTTAAAGCAGTAGAATGGATTATGTCGTGGATCCTAGTCTCTGTTGCTGGCGAGGCAATAAATTGTACAATATAATTTATGATACATTTAAGACTACTTCAAATCCTGATTCATCTTGGTTATTGAAATCCTCAGTTTGAATCTTTTTAGTACTTAGAATCAATCATGATCCAATCCGAAACAATACAAAGTAAATAACACGGTAATTAATACATTACTTTGTATTTTGGAAGAGGATTGTCTTAGATGAGAATTATCGAACAAATTTTAAAATGATAGATTCGATGAGAGACTTCAACTAGATTTCAGGATTTCATGAAGGATTCCAGATTAGATTTCTGGATTACATCATTGATTCGCAAAATTTCTAGTCGATATAAGTACAGTTAATTTTCTAAACGAAACACTGTTTAATTTGCGATATTTTTAATGAAGTCTCACGAAAACACACAACTCACTCTGAACAAAATTAATAGTATATTATGCATCGATCGTGTAATGATGGTTATTAATACATGAGCATAAACCGGGATACGAGACGAGCCGAGGGTATTTATAACCATTACATGAGAGTTGAATACGCTATTTTATCTACACCCAATAAATAATGAAGAACGGAAAATATTATATTATAAGGTATTTATATTGGACACAATAATAGTAGGTAATCAATCGTATTTCATTGAAAAATTCTGCACAATTATAATTAATGGTATAACCACGGAAAATACAACAATGAGAAAGGAAAAGAAAAAAAAATGAAAAAATAATTCTGCCGAGGTCAGGAATTGAACCCGGACGTAACTGATCACTGCCGGCGCCATTGACCACTCGGACATGAGAGCTCGTATAATTTGGATGAAAATAAAAACATATGTGTTGCATTTGTCAAATGAAAAATATAATCCTTTCGATTATATTCTTTTTCTCGTCTAAGACATCTGTGGAGGGTCGCTGGTAATTCTTCTATATCACTGCTATAAGACATTTTCATACGATTATCGAAAATTGACTAAATTCTTCAAAAATTCAATACCTACTGATTTTGACTTGACAAACGTCAAAATGCAAAGCTTGCACATCATGCTTGATTGAAAAATAATGGGTTGAAAATCTGTACCGTAATGAAAATCTGTATCGTAATGGATTTCATTATAAAAACGGGTTGTGGGCATATAAGTGTGTTATTAGAGTACGGGTGTAGATAATTGTAATTTACGTGACAAATGGGATATAGACATTATTAACGCACGCAAGTGAGGATTACACGAAGAAGCCGTAGGCAATAGTATATTATGCAACCATCACGTAATAACCATTACATGAGAGTTGCATACGCTATTTCATCTACACCCGATAAATAGTGAAAAACTACAAATATTATATTTATTTTGTATTGCACACAATAATACCAATTAAACGAATTTCTTCGAAAAATTCTACAAAATTGTAATTAATAGTATTACTTCGACAAATAAAACGATGAGAAATGAAAAGAAAATAAAAAATAAAAAAAAAGATTACTCGAGGCCGGAATCGAACCAATGTCTCTTTCAACTAGTCCAACTAGCAAATTTGTTCCCAGCGCCTTAGACCCCTCGGCTACGGAGATTTTAGAGAACTGGATTGAGAAAATAAAGAAATAAATCATCATTTTTCAAATGAAAAATTTAATCATCCTAACTGTATTTCTGCCGGTGAAGGTGTCGAAAGTAATTCTCCCATATTGCTGGTATCAGACATTTTGTTATGATTATCGAAATTTGGCTATATTCTTCAAAAATTCAATGCCTATACCGATTTTGACTTGACAAACGTCGAATGCAGAGCATGCACATAATGCTTGATTGAAAAATAATGGATTTCTATTGGTTGAAAATCTGTATCGTAATGAAAAATCTGTATCGTAATGGATTCCATTATAAAACGGGTTGTGGACATATAAGTGTATTATTAGAGTACGAATGTAAATAAACAGTATTCCATACAGTAACGGGTTTTTCCCGTTATTCATGATGAAATTGAAAAAATGGTGTAAAGAAAACATTCTTCTTTATTCCTACCTCCCCCAGCACAGAATAACTCTTATTTCTGCCAGTTAATCAATAGACAGGGGTTTGTATCCAGTAGGAGAATTAGATCCACATCATGTCTGTCAGTATTAACTTGAAGCTCATTGTTCCATTCGAACAAACGAACAAACTTCGTGAGCACTACTGCAATAATCCTGAAACTTCAGATCCAGATACTCGATCAAAATTATAAAGCTTCTCCAGGCGAATGTCAGTGACACAGGCTCTCGTCATGAGATCAACTTTCACAATTCAAATATGAATAAACGATATTAATGATATTTCTGTTAATGAAACACAATAGCGCTCATTCAAATATCCGGTATTTATCCTTTGTTTGGGCGTTAATATTCAAATCCCGAGGTTTATCGATCAATGAAAAATTTATCAATTTGGATTTCGCTTGGGATAAAAGCAATGAACTCATTTTATACTCATCAATAATGTATTAGTACAATTGAATTGTAGGATTTGATTGGTTTTGAAGAGTAGAGTGAAAATAATGGATTTGTAATGTATGGAAATCAGCCTGCCGTGAACAAAACGAAAGTGGGATAACAAACGAAATGTAACACAAGTGGAAACAAGAAAATAATTTGAAAATCATGGATTACTAATAATCATTCAATGCTATAGGGATTAGTTCTTGAAAAATAAAATATGCGGGAATACGTTAATACTGTAACGAAATGTGCTGGCGCCGGCCCTGCCGCCTTTCGATGCGAATTGGTTCGACGTTTCCAGGAACGACTATACTCGCGTGATCGCGGCTCATCCAGAGTGTTCGATTGTCGGGATTTGTCTAGATGATTCTACGCTGTATGAGCGAGCATATATAAGCGGGAACGCGGACACCGACAGGGAGAATTGTTAGTACAGAGAGTTTTAGTAGCGAGTGAGCATTGGAAAGTTATCAGAGCGATTTAAGTGATTCTGTTGTATTGTATTGTGATAGCGAGTTATAATAAAAGTAGTTTAGTGTTGTTTGGTGTTTTAATCGACGAACCCAGAGAAATATCGTAACAGTGGTGTCGGAAGTGGAATTTTTTTGCTGGTAAATAACAACAATTGATGGTGAATACGAGAAGTACATCTTACGAGACGATGGAGGACATGATGAAATTCATCCAAAACCAATTTGCGGATTTTGAAAGACGACGACTGGAAGATGAAAAGCGACGGCTGGAGGAAAAAGAATTAGAGGAAAAGCGACGACAGGAAGATGAAAAGCGACGGCTGGAGGAAAAAGAAAATGAAAAGAAAGAACGACAATTAGAACGAGAAAATGAAAAGAAAGAACGAGAAGAAGTACTCCAGAAAATTCTCGAAGACCAGAGAAAAGAGCGAGAAGCTGAAAAGAAAGAACGAGAGGAAGGACTCCAGAAAATTCTCGAAAATGAAAAGAAAGAACGAGAAGATGAAAAGAAAGATCGAGAAGAAGCATTCCAGAAAATTCTTGATAGTGAAAAGAAAGAACGGGAAGAAGCACTCCGGAAAATTCTCGAAGAACAGAGAAAAGAACGAGAAGACCTCCAGAAAATTCTAGAACAACAAAAGAATGAATTAGAGCAAATTGAAAAACAACGAAAAGCAGACTTCCAGAAAGTTCTAGAAAATCAGGACAACTTCTTCGAGCAAACCAAAGTACAAATGGAAGAACTGAAGGAAGATGTCAATAAGAAAGTGGATATAGTGCGAGAGGAGATGAGAAATGAGATGAGAAATGAAATGAGAGGCCTAGAAAAACAGATAGCCCTTCTCAGGAACCAGGATCGCCGAGACAGGGTTGCCACATCAACAATTTCCGTAAAACCACCGACTTTTGACGGTCAGTCATCTTGGGCTTTGTATCGTAGACAGTTTGAGGCTGCGGCAGAGACTAATGGATGGGACGAAGAAGAAAAAGCTACGGCACTCATAGTAGCTTTGAGAGGGCCAGCTTTGGGTATATTACAATCGATACCTATAGAACAGCAGAAGCAATATGAGGACCTGATATCTGCACTAGAGTTGAGGTATGGCGATCAACACCGAGAACAGCTGTACCGGGCCCAAATGAAGACTCGCACACAAAAATCAGGTGAGAGTCTGCAGGAATTTGAGGCAGATGTTCGACGCCTAATCCAGCTGGCGTACCCAGATGCGCCCGGAGATTTCAAGGAGCAGTTGGCTGTGCAGATATTCATTGACGGACTTAGAGATCCAGAAATCCAAAGAACTCTGCGACTTACAAGTTTCAAAAGGAGTAGCGATGCCTTGGTTCGTTCGCTAGAAGTGGAGGCGGCCTTCAACACGTCGAGGCCGAAAGTGCGTGCAGTTTCAATAGAAGAACCGGAACAACAATTTGGCACAACAAATAGTTCAGTCGAGAAGGTTCTGGAAGAAATCAAATCAATGATAAGTGGCATCAGCATCCAGAAGAAGAGGACATGCTATAGATGTGGAAAACCCGGACATCTTATCAAAGACTGTAGGGTGAGAATGCCATCAAGATCTAGCTCTCCTGCAAGGGTTCCATCTCGTACGCAATCACCTGTGAGGACAAGGTCATCCAACGAGTCCTGGCGGCAGGGAAACGAGAATTAGCCAGCATATCGGGGCGCATGCTGGCTAGCAATAACAGAGCCCCCAGGGTCATCAGTGTTAACAGGCTGAAAAGAACATCTGAGAGCCTTACCATTCCAGGAAAATTAAATAAAATCGACGTTATATGCACCATAGACACCGGTGCTGCAGTTTCCTTGGTACGCAGCGACATCCTTCGGCCTGGAAACGTGAAGCCTATATCATCCAACGTCGTGCTTCGGACAGTCACTGGCGAAAGCGCACCTATTCGAGGAGAGGCTGAAATTACATTGGTTCTTGGGCGACTCACCATCACAGATACAGTTTACGTCGCAGATATAGAAGATGAATTCATACTCGGAATGGACTTGATCAGTGACTATGGATTTTCATTCGACAATGAGGAGAAGATTATGAGGTTCGGAGGAGAAGAATTTGTCCTTACAACTCCAGCAGAAAGGGCAATGCCAGTGAAACTGCGTTTAATGAAAGCTGCGAGAATTCCTGGATTTTCGGAGAAAGTAGTTTGTGCTACAGTTGAAGAAGACCCTGGGTGCTGCGTTGGAGTAGTCCAGCCATGTGATGAATCCCCCAGCAATTTGGTGTTTGCACGAGCCTTAGTTAAAACGAACAAAACTATTCCTGTGAGGGTTGCCAACGTGTTTCCTGGGGAAATAACTGTTAAGGCAGGCGATGTCATTGGAACATGTGAACCTGTTACTTGGGTAGCGAACTGTAATTCAAATGATCGTCAAGAAATAAAAGCGGACTCTGAGAGTGTTATATCAACTCTGGAAAAATCATGTCAACACCTATCAACAGAGGAACTGAGAGCTGCCAAGAAGTTCATCAGGACTGAAAGTGACGTTTTTGATTCGACAACAACAGGAAGAACTAATTTGGTCAAACACAGAATCGATACTGGCCAAGCTCATCCGATTCGGCAACCACCAAGAAGAATTCCATTCGCCAAACAACAGGAGGTGGAAGAGCTTGTCGACAAGATGATGAAGGACGGTGTGATTGAAGAGTCATCGAGCCCTTGGTCTGCACCTGTTGTGTTGGTTTCCAAGAAGGATGGATCTACGAGATTCTGTGTCGATTACAGGAAATTAAATGATGTCACTAAGAAGGACAGCTACCCTCTACCAAGAATAGATGACACATTAACAACTTTGGCAGGTTCCCGTTGGTTCTCAACATTAGATCTGAAGAGCGGATACTGGCAAGTGGGCATACATGAAGACGATAAGGAGAAGACTGCATTCTCGACTGGGAGTGGGCTTTACCAGTTTACTGTTATGCCGTTTGGATTGTGCAATGCTCCAGCAACGTTTGAGAGACTGATGGAGCTGGTTCTTCGTGGGCTCACTTGGAAAACTTGTCTTGTATACCTCGACGACGTTTTGGTCATGGGAAAGACATTCGAAGAACATCTGCACAATCTGCAAGAAGTCTTTCAACGATTCAGGGGCGCCAACCTCAAACTAAATCTTCAGAAATGTTCATTGTTCCAGAAAGAAGTGAATTTTCTGGGTCACACAGTTTCATCAGACGGTATCCGAACAGACCAAAAGAAGATACAGGCGATAAGAGACTGGCCGAGACCAAGAGACAAACATGAAGTGAGGAGTTTCCTGGGTCTCTGCACCTACTACCGTCGTTTCGTGGAAGGATTTGCTGATATTGCGGCACCCCTACATAAGTTGACAGAAGATCGAGTCAAATTCGTCTGGTCCCACGAAAGTGAACGAGCATTTGGAAAACTGAAAGTTGCTCTATGTTCCAGCCCCATTTTAAGTTTCCCACGTCAAAGAGGCCTGTTTATTTTGGACACAGATGCCAGTAATAATGGTATTGGAGCCGTACTATCACAAGAGCAAGATGGTCAGGAAAAAGTAATCGAGTTCTACAGCAAAGTACTCGCCAAGCCAGAAAGAAATTATTGCGTAACGAGAAAAGAGCTACTGGCAATAATCAAGGCTGTAGACCACTTCCATAAATATCTTTACGGAAGAGAGTTCCTAATCAGAACAGATCATGCAGCTCTGAAGTGGTTACTCGAAATGAAGACTCCTGAAGGACAAGTAGCGAGGTGGATTGAGAAGTTGAACCAGTATCACTTCAGGATAAAACATCGACCAGGACGATTGCATAACAACGCAGATGCCTTGTCAAGAAGACCTTGTTCGGATACTTGTAAACACTGTGAGCGAATTGAACGTCGAGAAGGAATCAACCAAGTGAGAGTGATAGTAGACGACAATTGGACGACAGCAAAGATGCGACAAGACCAGGAAAATGATCCAAACGTTGCTGAATTTTTGAAATGGAAAGAAAATGGAGCGGAAAGACCCACCTGGAAGGACATCTCAAATCGATCACCAACCTTCAAAGCATTGTGGGCACAATGGGATTCCTTGATTGTGGAGAATGGCCTACTGAAGAGGGCTTGGGAGTCAGCCGATGGCAAGAAAGTGAGTTCCCAACTGGTAGTGCCCATGTCGAGGATAGAGGATGTTTTGTTAGAGATTCATGGTGGTAAATCAGGTGGACACCTAGGAGTTAACAAGACCTTGGATAAAATACGGCAAAGGTTCTACTGGGTCCAATGTCGAGAAGATGTCGAGAGATGGTGCCGAAGATGCCCAAAATGCGAAGCAAGCAAAGGTCCTAGAACAAGATCAAGGGGCGAGATGAAACAATACAATGTTGGTGCTCCCTTCGAACGAATCGCCATCGATGTAGCTGGACCGTTCCCGATGACGAATGATGGCAACAAATACATCCTCGTTGCCATGGATTATTTCAGTAAATGGGTTGAAGCTTACGCCTTGCCTAATCAAGAAGCATCCACCGTTGCAAGAGCCCTGGTGGACAACATGTTTACAAGGTTTGGAGTGCCAATGGAGCTACATTCCGATCAAGGAAGAAATTTCGAATCGAATTTATTCAAGAAAGTTTGTGAATTGATGGGAATTAGCAAGACCAGAACAACTGCCCTCCACCCACAGTCTGATGGCATGGTCGAGAGGTTCAACAGGACTATGGAAGAACACCTTTCCAAAGTAGTCGAGGAGCATCAAAAAGACTGGGATCGACACCTTCAACTATTCCTGATGGCTTACCGGGCAGCTGTGCACGATTCCACAAAGCTCACCCCAGCCAGTATCATCTTCGGGAGAGATCTTCGTTTGCCCTGTGACTTGGTGTTCGGATCCCCAAGTTCTGAGGAAAAAGAGGTACAGGATTATGCAGATGAACTGCGAGACAGCCTGATAAGGATTCACGAAATTGCGAGAAGAAGATTGAAGATTACTAGTGACAGGATGAAGGCTCGATACGATCTCAAGGCAAATACTGGTGGGTTCAAAGAAGGAGATCGAGTGTGGCTGTACAACCCTCGTCGTAGAAAAGGAGTTTCTCCCAAACTGACACCATGCTGGGAAGGACCCTATTTGATAGTCAAGAGAATAAATGACGAGGTGTACAGGATTCAACGTAGCCCCAGATCAAAAATGAAGGTCGTTCACCTAGAAAGACTTAAACGTTACAATGGCGATAATGACGTACTGTTTGATCGGGACGATCAAAATTGAGAGGGGGATAATGTAACGAAATGTGCTGGCGCCGGCCCTGCCGCCTTTCGATGCGAATTGGTTCGACGTTTCCAGGAACGACTATACTCGCGTGATCGCGGCTCATCCAGAGTGTTCGATTGTCGGGATTTGTCTAGATGATTCTACGCTGTATGAGCGAGCATATATAAGCGGGAACGCGGACACCGACAGGGAGAATTGTTAGTACAGAGAGTTTTAGTAGCGAGTGAGCATTGGAAAGTTATCAGAGCGATTTAAGTGATTCTGTTGTATTGTATTGTGATAGCGAGTTATAATAAAAGTAGTTTAGTGTTGTTTGGTGTTTTAATCGACGAACCCAGAGAAATATCGTAACAATACGTTTGCAAAAAAAACTACTTTCAGATCGTTCGATTACTAAAAATGGCGGCGATGTGTTTTTTTGGGGACGAACACAGAATATTTTCAAAACTAATGGATATATTGGGAGTGTTTTGAACGAAATGATGAAAATAAATCCGCAAGTGAAATTTCAATTTATCAAATGAATGAAACACTGATTTTTTATAGGGAATATCGGGCCAGACCATAGTTCGTTATAGAAAAATTGAACATAACTCTGAGAGAATCCATGTAGAGTAGAATTTTCATGAACCAACTTTCTTGAAATTCTTGAGAACCAATTCCACTGAAACATAGAAACATTCGACGATCTTGGTGCTGTCGCAATAAACTTTCATATTTTTCCCCGCCCAATCATCCAGCGGGGAAACTTCAAGTTTAGTTGCAAAACAATCATCTCTAACTCACGACCGTATCATCAACATTCTTTGCGATACGAAATTAACGTTGCTGTAAGTACCTAGTCGATCCCGGGGGTACAAAAGCGATCATACAAAACCGCAAGGATCTCATGGAGAGTTGGAAGCGAGAGTTCAGATAAATTGCGCTACGGTCAAGAGGAAAGAACGAAAAACAAAAAAAAAAAATGAAAGCGAATCAACACGACAGCTTCACTCAATCCTCATTTCAGTACAGACGGTAGCAATTTAAAAACGCTCTCTGTTATATCGGGATGAAGGTCGAAATTTATATAAATGGAACGGGCTTCATTCATTTCCTTCGGGAGAAGGTTGCGATGATGTGAAAAAAGTTAATTTACATGATAAATTATCTGTTATCGTTGACGTTTTCGGATTTAGAGTCTTTTCATGGTGGAAATGCATAATTGAAAAAAATTCAATGCAGCCGAGAAAAATATATAAAACTGTTCTAACGAGGAAGGATTATCAAACTGATGAATAGGCGGTCCCAAAACTTAACTAAGACTGAATATACATATTGGTGGTTTGTTGATATAAATTGGCGAATTTACATGAAAATTATAATTGCTGATTTCCAATTACAATATTGAATCGAACTTCAGAATAGTTACTTTTACTGTTTAGACAAAAATGGTAAGTTACAGAGGCGGAAAGTGCATCATTTATCTCAAACATTGTTCACCGAAGGCGTAAGTAAGCTCAGGGTCAACAATTTTCTCGAGGAATGTTACTTTTGCTAATGTTTGTATACTATTTTATTCGAAATCAGCCGAAATATTGTCATAACATGAATAAGAAATTAATATCTGCAAGATAAATTGAATACATTTTGTGTTTCAAGTAGTTATTACACATAAACCAATTTCATTACGCTCCCACATATTGTCATTCTTTGTAAATGCCATTTGCCTACGTGAAGGATCTTATGTTTCACAATTTGGCCTCTTTAGCTTTGAGAAATACGTTCGACAAACCATCATATATTTGTATACCACCTATTTCACAACCATTCGATAAAATGATATTCAACGAACAAGAAATAATATTTAAAACTTTCAATACATTATGTGTTCCAAGCAGACATTGCAAAAAGACCAACTAACTGCATCAAGCCTCCGACAAATGCCATTATTGTCATTAGCCTACATGGAGGGTGGAAATGATTACATTTGGGTTGGTTTTGATGCATACATTGCTACAAATTAGAAATGCTAGGACTACGTACTCATTGAAATATCAGCGTCAATTTCAACAATGAAAATTGGCTGTTCTAAGCAAGAGGGACCGACGTTCAAAAAATTATGGCTGATATACCAGAGAAGTTTCATTTCTGGAAACTAGCATGAGGTAGTTATTGGAGAGGTTGGAGGTTAATGGTTGATACTGAGTACCTATATCATGTCTTTCTGTTAGGTACTGAGAGTGTGCAAAATAATTTCAATGTTGGTGTATAAACGTCAATGGAGATCTGAACAATATCTCAGCAGACTGACATATATAAGATGAAAGGAGAAGTCGAATATTAAGAGCAACTAATTAAGAATCTAGAAAATAATTCCCATACTATCATTCGCCAATAAAGATAACACTCTGTCATCAATATTCCTCGAACCACTCAACCCAATCATATTTCACGTTTTATGGGTTTTTTGCTACCGCGACCGTTCAGCATTGAACAGCAACCTCACAAAGAGGAGATACGTGCCAGACCATACGATAAATTTCCCCCAGAAATCGAGGAATTTTTATTGGAAAACACCCATCAAGGAAAAATGCAATTGAAACCTGGGTTCTAATCGTTTAATTGATCTTTCTCGGCGAATGGAAACAGTCGTTGGAGTACGTTCATAAATTAATTGCGAATGTGCAATTATCGACCAAGGTGCAACGGAATACATCTGCATCGTCGATTCCAAAATTAATTAGATTCAAGAGGTAGTCCATGCAATTTCAATGGCCATTGGAAATTCGAAATGAAAGCGTAGAGTATCTGTTATATAAGAATGTTCCCTTTACCCTATTATCAAACTATTTATTTTTAGATTTAATAAAAGTTTGAGTTGACTTCTACAAATCACTATTCATTTTCTTTAATTCACTCACAGTGTGACCAGTAAAGTCCGCAACACATGGAATTTCATTCATTTATAGCTTCATCCAAGATGTGAGAAAAAATTCATAACAAAATTAGTCACATGTTCAACATTGTGTGCAAGTTTTCAATTGAAAAATACAAGAGTGTGGTTACCTATTCCTTAAAATTCGAAAAAATGTTTAGAATTGAATTTTCAGTTCATTTGCAGAATTTCAACTGCATAAGATAATTTTGATCTTATAATTTCAAACGAGTTAATTTTCACTTTTTGACACATAACGGCCCTCCTCAATTCAACTATTTTTTTCCTTTATACTGTGCTGTGTTACTTTTATACCGAGTTCTATACAGAATCTTCATTTTCAAAAAAACATTTCATAAAATTTCTGCAGGGTCCAAAATTGATGAAATTTCCGTCTTTGCATCATTTGAGACCACACACTTTTATAATAATAATAAAAATAAATCGTCTTTTATTGGGCGAAGTTTAGTTTAAAACCTATTCTTACACTTAGTTTTTTTTCATAAGGCACTGAGATTCAGGTAGGAGTTATGAAGGTTGCGCTGAGTCTTTATCGTGCAACAGTGGTGTAATTCACAAAAAAATATAAAAAAATGAATATCACCATATGTAGCTGAGATTCCGCATATGGGCTGTACTCAGAGAGCTCAATGTAGTAATGATCTTCGTAATTTTTTATTTCGATCGATTCAGCAATAGATGGGAATTAAAAATTCCGAATGGTTATTCATCATACGTGGAGGTAGTGTAGAGGTTATTACATCCGCCTTTCAAGCGGAAGACCGGGGTTCAAATCCCAGCCCGGCCACCGTGCTTGGTAATCGCACGTTAAAGGTAAAGCCTCGTTAATCCATTGTTCGCACAAGTTTCGACTTCTGAGAGGGTTGATGTTCCTCAGCTGGTTAACGGAACGAACAATTTTACAACAATTTTTACAATTTTTCACGTCACAATATGGCAATAATGAATAGACAAACACGATTATATCCACAGATAATTCAATCAATTTATGACCCATTTTTATATTTTATTCGGATAACGTTGTAAATGTCGAAGAGTCATCAATTCATTTTCGTTTAACATTTGGTAACTAATCAAGACATTTCACTCACAAGATTACTAGCATGGATATCATTTCAAAGAATAGTTGCAGAACTCCCAAAATATTATTTGACCCTGTTAAAAAATGAATGTATGTGTCGAACAATTGGAATTCGAATCTATTCTTTCAAACTCGAATGAAAACAATAGATTTTTTTTTGTTCTAATTTGTCGAGGACTCCTTATAAACAAATACTCATTCAGCTGATGGACCACTTACTGTCAAAAGCATTAATGGCGTCAACACTAACAAAATACTCTAGATGTCCACGAGTGATAAATAATACATACGTATACAAATTTATGCTAATCAACGTGTTATTATCCTATAACGATCACGTTCTATCAAAAAGGTTTTCCACCAACATATTCAGATAAATATTCAAATGAGAACCGAGACTAAGAATTGCTCATATTATGAATGACACCATAAATTAAACAAATGATATACGGACATCGTTAAAGGATGAAGAGTCGAGAATTAGATTTTTATGAATCTTTGAGGTGTTGAGTAATGAAAATCTGATATGGTTTAATCGGATCTGACATGATTGATTGACTGGCTAAAGGCGACGAAAGTGACGCGTTGTTTCGTTTTTTGCTTGCAAAAGTGGCAGTATTTCATCAGTAGATCATAATACAATTCTTTGATGAACTACATCCAACATCAGATATTGAAATGTACAGGATGTTTCAAAAATATAAGCTTTATAAATGCGAATTGGAAACGAGTCAACAGTACAACTAAAATCAAATTGGGTTGGCGGTGATCGAATATTACGTCTTATAGAAGTTAGATAAGCTGATAGCTATAGTCATCCCAGACTTGTTTAACCATTTTTCATTACGGTTACATCGATTCAAATCAAATGATGCATAATATGATTCAATCAATTTATTTTTTTCAGTTTCAAGGATGATCCATATCAATTCATGAATTGTTGTTAAAACAAGTCCCCGAATTGAATAACTGAAATAGCTCATCAGGAAACTTGAAAATATGAAGACATTTTATTCGAAACTAAGAGTTGTTATGCATTATGTGAGTGTAAAAACAACTACCCTCCTACACTTGTATGAATTCCAATATTAATAATTATTTTTTCAGATTGTAGTAGGTTAAGAATACGAAAAACTAATACATCCACCACAAAATGAAATTCAAACAGTAAAAACTGTTCAGTCTATAATATAGTGTATAATAAAGATCATTAATGAATTAATTGAAGTTATTTTAATAATACAGTGAACAGATACATTACTCAGGTCAACCTGCAAGAAACAAAATATACGCTTGGAAGTCAATTTTAATATTCATACAGGAAAAATAATTTAGGGGCTTTTTCGGATCCCAAGAGGTCAACAAATATTTTCGGGCGAAAAAAGAAAATGAAGAAATGAAGTTCATTATTGTCATATTTGAGGCAAAAATCAATGAAAGTTGATTGAAACCAGATGAAAAGATTATTTGCAGCTCTGTTTTCCATTGAAGACATCTCATTATCATTTTCATTTAAACGATACTCCTATAAATATATACTGCCTAAGTTCACGCACTGGCGTACTAACAGTCACTACCTAACAATATCATTAAAAATACCTGCGGTAATAGGTAATGAAAGGTCAAACGATATTTCATAAGAAGTTGTCTCACCTAATGGAACGCCTACTACGACAGAGAATGAATTAACTTTTTTTTAAAGTGATCTTGAAAAACCTACATACAACGATATTAAACTCCGGGGAGGCCTAATATTTCCGTTTTGCTTCTGAAGTGGCAATGGTATAATTGGATTCGAAATTGATGATGCTGCTGAAAATTCAAGGACAATTAGAAATCGCATAGTTTCTATAGCTTCGAAAATCATAATGTGGGCTGACCCCAACGACATAGATGATTGCCATAGGAATATATCTCTTAATGATCTGGTATTGAAATCAATACAAGGAGATTATATTTCGAATATCGAGGCTGATTTCCAAAAAAGAAAATGTCACATTTTTTCGATAAATTGAGTAAGCACTCAACAAGTTTCGAGAACTTTTTTCAGGAAAAACTGTCACCGTTAGTATAATGTTGATAGGAGAAGTTCAATTCTGTATGAAAGAGAGGAAATCTGCAATGATTTTGAAGTCGAAAGTAGAAAACCATGCAATTATTTCATTCAAGAAAGAAGGGTTCTCCTTTACAAAATGAAGTAAAACTGAAAAAAGCGATCTACAGTGCCCCCCCCCCACCACCGAATCAATACCTAGTCATTTGACATACAAACATTGGCAAATGAATAAATATGGGGAGCACTACTACGAAAAATGGACGGAAAAAAATTACGTCTCCACCAATTTTTTCACAAAAACTTAGTAACTGGGGGAATGAGAATTAATGATAATAAAATTCAAAATATGGAATATAGTGACATAATTTTCAAGATGTTTGTGGATATTCGTGTCGATTCTATTACTTGTATTGTATTGTATAGCGTTTCCTTGGGCTCAGTAAGTATGACTTTTATCATTCCCAAAACATTTCAGACACTATATTGTCATGAATGCAATATGAATTAAAAAAATATCCTGTACTCAAATGTATTTCTGACGTATTTGTAATGTGTCACTTATCTGGACTTATTAATTTTATTACATTCATTATTATATCACCACGATGTATTCACTCATTGCTCTTGAATTTATTGAATCATATAACTCCTACTTACGCAATCAAATCGAAATCAACTGATTCTGCATCGAAAAAAATGTCCTCACCTGAAAAAAAACAAAGAATTATTATGGTAGTACTTGATAAAATAATAATGATAATATAATAATAATAATTTATTCTGAATCGAGAAAATATACATTCATATAAATAAAAAAGGGAAGAATAAATTGGTGGAAATTGAAGAAACATCACTCAAAAAAGTTGTATCTTCTTTGCTTGCTATGGATATGGACAATGAGAGATTTTCAAATTCAGGCGAATCGACTGTACTACTCTACAATACTAGTTATCATACTGTTTCGTAGGCGACTTTCCTCGCCTTCTTCTCCTATTCTGTTGTACCTATATGTATCGTAGCGATTGGTCATATAAAGTCATTTAATCAAAAACACGTTTACAGCTTCATTAAAACGTAATAGCGTTGTTAAGCCGTTCCATTTACAAAACGAATGTCCCATTGCGAATTATAAGCAACCATATACGATTGTGCATTACACAGTGTGCCAATAAAAACTCTCGATTTGATCAACGAGATGGGGATCTAGTAGATAACGTTGAAATACTGTGCACTATTTGAATGGAAACAAGTTCATCAAGTTTCAGAATTGAAAAATTAAATTCAAGATATATGGTTGACATTTTGGAGTTTTCCTATTCTGACCATGATGAGATAATTATAATTGATAATTTGAAGTCCTCAAAGATTTCATTAAAGAAGTCCATATGGTGTATCCGAAGAACAGATATGCTTGGCATTGGAGTCTTTGAACTGGCAGAGATAGATGAAATAACCTTATTGTGAGTCACATATTCAGATGGACCTGAAGGCAGTGATGTTACCATTTTCCCAGGACTAGAGCATTACTGTGGATTTGCATA
The DNA here is from genome assembly GCA_032362365.1 of Zygogramma bicolorata. NCBI lineage: Eukaryota > Metazoa > Arthropoda > Insecta > Coleoptera > Chrysomelidae > Zygogramma > Zygogramma bicolorata. Next base: position 1,299,944 of record JAVJAQ010003898.1, read on the forward strand.
ATGTGAAACAGTCAAGAAAGAAGGGTAAACTAAGAAAAAAAGGGGTGATCACGAAATATCGGAGACTATTGGACTTAGGGCCAGTTTTTCAATACAAGGATAAATGAGTTATCTGACAGATAGATGGAAGGAGAGAGGAGGTGCGCGTGGATAATATTTGGCAGTGACAAGGAAGAAAACTGATGGTTATTTTAATCTGACAGATATCTTGCATTGAAAAACCGGCCCTTAATCGGAAAAGAAAACATTCCCTAGGGCAGTAAACAAAAATAAATTGGGGAAACAAACCGCTTTTGACAGATTAGAAACTGTAATCGGAGTTATTCGATGTTCTCACACAAACATAGAACGAAAATTGAGTTTGTGAAAGCTTTAGGAGATTCATATCGATTTCTCAAGTCAATCAGGTTTTCATTTCATTCGATGAATATTGACAATAGGTTCACCTCTCATCTCTCTTTGCTAGTTTCAGCTGAATTTATATTCTTTCAGATATATGAATGCTTGTTACGATCTTCAAAATATTGTGTTAATCCAGATCAATGTTTTTTATTTTTGAGGCTATTTCAGATCGTCGATGAACTCAAATTGTTTTCGATACTGATGGAGAAGAACTTCTGCCGTCTTGCTGATGTGATAGGTGTTTTATTGGTGGTATTATACGAATGAAATACTAATGCATCTTTTCAGAACATCTTCTCTTCTTTCAGATCTACAGGTCACACACTTATGGTTTGATCCAATCGAGGTATTTCATCATTGCATATTTCATTTGCAAACGTTTGTCACAGTTCAGCAACAAAGAGAACTCGAATGACAATATCAATGACCATTTTATATCACATACTTTTTCTGATTCTGAAATATAACCAGAGAGTATTCTTCAAATATCCAATAAAAACATCGACCTTAACAACGATTTTTTTCTTCATATCACTAATTTTCGAACTATTGCCTCTTACTTTATTTGAAGTATTTGGGCCATATTTTCCACATTCACATTTATTGATACATATCAAGGGAGCGCATAGATAATGCAAATTGCTTTAGGCGTCTGTGAAAACTAACATAGTTTTCCTTGGTACACTTTGTAATTCGTGGCTATGTCGTAACGAATGTCGGTACGGTAAGATAGACGACTCTCGTTAACTCACCGAAATAATGCCCATTTTAATTGTGTAGGTAAACATTAGAAATTCAGAGCAGCCGTATTTGGTTATTGTGGAGCGTGCGGATTGAAGTTGTAGTCGGAGAAGGGTACGTTGAAGGATAATTATAGTTGGGAGTTCATAGATCTAAGACTGGTTGGATTTGCTCGTGTTGTTTGGTATTACAGAGGACCGAAACAAGAGGAAGTGGATGTTCATCGGGGAGCGTTTCACTTCAGGAATACAGTACAGTATACATTGACTGGAAATCTTGTGATTCCATGTTGAATTCCAGGCATTCAACTTAAAATTATTGATACAAATGTAAGACCCTCCTGTATCCTGTTTACAACTCGATAAAGGAGACAATTTTGACAAAGCTTTGTTTCCTCTGTCAGAACTTTGTTTCTGAGTTAGTACATGTTTGAATGAAGACGTAAAAAGAAAAGGAAAGCAAGGAAAATCACAGGCTCATATTTTGAAATCAGTAATATCATATTTATTCCTTCCATTAGAGACCTATTCGATCCCATGTCATAGCACATGCATAATTCGTTTATGGCACTATGCAGATGGATTTTTCATGGGATTTGAATGAAATTCCATGTTGAAGTTCCGACACTTTGAATGAAGCAAATGTCCGGTTCAATTCTGATCAACTGGAACTGACCAATTTACAAACAGAAATGATTTAATTCTCCTCCAAAACTCATTTTCATCTATCTCAACAAAGATGTATGTCTATCCTCATCAGTATGATTTTTAAATTCGAGAAATATTTTGAAGAACTTAGTTCGGTTTTGAAATAACTCAGTTCGAATCAAAAAATATATCAACGTTATAAGCACATTACCATCCATATCGTTACTGTATTTCAATAAAAATTTTGGCTTAGAAATGTAAACTCGAAGAATTTGAAAATTTGTTTTGAAGGAGAAACGCTGTACCTATTCGGTTTCGATTCATACATCTTTGACGATTGAACCTTATGTAACGTCGAATGCAAAAACGTTCTTTCGAGGAGTACTGTTTTTGGATCTCTGACGTTAGCGGAGGTCTAAACACTGTATGCGTGGGAATGAGCATAAGAACTTCATTCGCCAACAAAAGAATAACCTTAACAGTATCTCTCTTCGATGTATTTCGCAATGCATTTTGAATGCAAAATGACGTGGCCCCCAGACCAGATATTTTATGAGGTCTATGGACACACACATTTCATGCCATTATCGAGGCCAGAAAACACTGCAGATTCGAATCAGAATAAGGATGAACCAATCGAAAGGGCAAGGATTATTATGGTTTTTGAAATTCATTGAGAAAGGACATGAAAAAGCAATGAAATAGGTCTACAAAAGCGTAACAACAAAGATATCGGAGAAACTTGGGGCTGATCATATTCTTGAAACATTTCTCAACGGAATTCAATTACTCGAAGACCATGAAAATACAAGAATTATTTCACCACAAAAGTTTGCATTTCGACGAGTATACGTTGTGTCACAAGAATGGTTATTTTATTTTATATGCAGATTCACACGAAAGGAAAACCCTGTTATGTTCAAAAAACACCGCGTGAATCAAGGGACAGGAGATACGAATTACCATTTACTTTGAATTTCTGAAGTTTGTAAGCCTCAGAAAAACCACTTCTGGCAAGGAGTTCCAAAGCTCAGCTGTTCTATTGAAAAAAGATCCCTGAACAAGAGAGGTTCGACGGGTTTCCTAATTCACAAAAAACTGGTGGGAATTCTGTACTCGTCGAGTCATCCGTGTAGATATTGCCAAGGGGGAAACGATTGATAACAATTCGGAAGAGCATCGACCGTGAAAGTATCTATAGAAGAGAGACAAGTCTCCGACACTTTTACGATGTTCAAATGAAGTGAGCGAGTCTGTGAGCGAAGAATCACCAATAAGACGGATTGCCTTTCTCTGAATAGAATCGAGAAGCCTCTATGAATGTTTTGGGGCCGAACTCCACACATGTGAACTATATTCCATGACAGGTCGTATCTGAGCCTTGTAGATCATTAGAAGCTGACGAGAAGTGAAGTATTTTTTCGCACGAAATAGAAATCCAAGTTTCTGGGAAGCACTCTCAGCGATCGATCTCACATGGTTTTCCCATGAGAGATTATCACTGATCGTAATTCCTAGCATCGAGATACTTGATTTTGTAGGAATGGTTACTCCTGTAAGATTTGTTGGTGCTGCATACACGTGACTGATGAATCAGGGAAAGTCGTATTTCGTGTTAATAAATTTATTTAAAAATCGCAGAGCGCTTTCGGATATTAAGCCATCTTCAGTGCTATACTCGTCTAGGTATTTACAGGAAGATCTTCACAATCACAAATAATCGTGAGACATTACACTGAATAAACATCAAAGTTAAAATCAGTGCCCTTTTGGGTTGACAATTGAAATTTTTCTATTAAAACATTGTAAAAAGATTAAAATTTGGATTCCCAACGTGCTGGGAAATACGACTCTCCCTGATTCATAGTTACTCCTGACATCTGAATATTTGATGATGATAGGTCGACTTTTCTTGAGAAGAGACATGCCCGGGTTTTCGTAGCATTAAATTCCACCAAGTTCATGTTACCCCATTCTATTATTTTAACCAAGTCGTCGTTAATAGTATTGACGTGTATGTTTCTTTGAATTTTTGTTTCTCGAGCTGGTATGGGGACTCTGGAAGAGAAACTGGTATGAAGAGTACTGTCGTCCGCAAAACTATGTATTGAAGAAGATGTTTTCTCGAGCAAATCATTGATATGATTGATATGAAGAAGAAACAAAGTGGGCGCCAGACCTGAACCCTGTGGAACACCTGCATTTATCGGGAGAATATCAATATGATACTCCATCAACGACCACATACAGATACCTATCAGACAAAAAACTTTCCAATAAAGCACACAACTGAGGAGGCAAACCATAAGACGGCAGCTTAGAGACCCCGATGCCAAACTTGATCAAACGCTTTTGAAATATCGAGTGCAACAGCTATCGTTATTCCGAATTTCTCGATTGAATGCTGCCAAATATGAGAAACGTAAGCCAATGAGTCACTGGTTGATCTTTGATGGTTGGTGTTTGGCATAGCTGTTTCATTTCCACATCAATGGATTCTGTCATGCCTATGACTTATTGATGAAGTTCTCCTCAACCCTTTTTCTCTTGGAGTTCTGAATCAATTTCATTAGTGTCTTGCGTAGCTTTGAGGCACTGCAAACATTTCAATATTGCATTCCTTCTCATTCCTCCTACGCCCATTATGACCCCTTTTAATTTTCAAAGAACACGACTGCGAGTGAAAACGAGAAAAATTCCACAATGCGAATAAGGAGCTCATAGCGTAGGTGAAACTGAAGTGAACTACAGAATCGTACGTTCGTGTTTTGCAGAGTACACCATTCTCACAGTAAGCCGTCATAAATATCGACAATTTGAGTGGTTATTGTAGATTGCACTTTATTTATCGTCGATAAACGTTCGAGCGAAGCTTTCGCAAATTTGTCTAGTACATGTTTTACGGCGGGAAGGAAGATGACAACGTAATTTATGAATTCATTGTTATCTGTGACTGAATCAGTACTTATGGGAATCCGAACTACCATTTGCGAAATCATTTACAACAGCTTACTCAATCTAGAATCATACCACGATTATTCATTTCGTGATATCTCCAATCAATTAACGAACACGATTCTAGGACCGAAATTATGTGAATGGAGGTGATTACCCCGTGAGATTGAAGATTTCTGTGAAAAATGAGATGGGCTTATGCAGTGACCGAAATTTTGATATAAACTTTTGCTTCGATTGAGATGAACAATCTATGGAGATGAGAAACTTTTGTGGAGATCAATTACCCTAACACCAAACTAATGTGACGCTCATTTCGTTATCAAAGTTAGCAGCATCATCAAGAAAACTGAAGAAAATTAGGAGTATCACTTTTCTGCTCCTGAAGATGCTAACCTTGTTAGCGAAACGCGCGCCCAGTAATATCAGTTTGGTGTTGAGGGTAATTGATCTTCACAAAAAGTTTCAAGAGTCAATGTCACCATCATGATATTGATTGCTTTTGATTCACTTCATTCCATACAGTTATTTTCGAAAGCATTATCATATTCCAAGTTTTTTCCTTCCGAATTCAAATATGGTTAGATGTTTTGCAGTCCATTAATTTTTGAACCTGTAAAGTGTTACTTCATTGAATATCTATTTTCGAAATGATAGTGTGTGTTTTTGTCACACTGTATGTGACTGATATATAATATTATTATACAGATCTGTCATTACGATGACAGATTTTTAATCAATTGTAAATCCAGTTGGGAGAAGATACATTCAAACTGCCATTGCGATGACAGATTCCTTCCACTTCACAAATATAAGTATAAAATTTATAGATACTCCTTTCTTAATTATTAATCGTTTCGTATCCCGATTAGTGCTCGTATGTTAACCAAGTACAAAATAATATGATCACTACCGCCTCCGCCAAATATATGTCAGACCTAAAGAATACCCTATGAAAAAATCTCATCCACCAAATTGTAGAAGTCCCATAAACATTCTGAAGAGGCGCATTCGCCAAATACCAAACAACCCGCTCGTAGCAATACATAAATACAGATGAATCATTTTTTTGGTTGGTACACTCTTGGCGCTTTTCTCCACCAGGAATTCAATTCCGTTTTTAGAAAGATTCAGACTTCTTTCTTTCGAATAAGACTTATCAATCATCGATTTTTGTTCATAATAATCCATCGAGAGAGTGATCAATCAATCGAATATATATGTCATTTCAAAAGAAAAGTTTGCGAAATATTTTATTGGAAAAATATTTTATAACAAACGTATTGAATTAATTGATAATTGTATCAGAGGATTATAATTTTTTACACAACAAATTATCACAGCTTGGCAGAATATATTTGCTGACACTCTTTGATGTTGCTAGTATCCGCAATCACCAAAAAAACATTGCGAATACATGCAATCGGGACGTGATTACGCCAAAGTTTAAATTCCGTTCTACCACAAATAGCATGACCAATTCCACGTTGTGTTCAATGTGGGGAGCAAAGAACTGAGACTGTGCTATGATTGAGCAGTAAAAAAGCATGTATTCCATGTAGGAATTATACAGATATTCCGGAGCTTGCACCTTGAGAGTTCGGTTACATATCACTATTTACAGCCTAACATTATGAGTGTGGGAAGGATGGATGTTTATCTGGTCTGTATGTATAATTAGTCGACCTTCCTTGAATGATGAAGTAATTGCAGTTTCAAAAAATAAGTCATAGATCATACTGCTACGACAAATAATCTGCTAGACAGATGAAGTAGTCAATCAGTATTTTACGTTATTTGCATTAAATTTCTCATGTTCTTTCTTCCCTTCGATTGAATTTTCATTATATCACATAGTTTTTTCATCAACATCGGATTATTGGTCAATTTATTTTAAAATAATTCGATGCAGTTGAGTAGGGTTTTTCACTTACTCAAGTTTTCAGCTAATTTCTATAATTTCAATTTTTTCGTAGTTCACAATTATGTTTTCTTGAATTATGGATTTGTAACAAGAACACATTTTCACGTTCCATATTTTTATTTGCAAGAAAGCTCTATTATATCGATTAGACTCATTTATAGTTCAAGCAGACCTGTCACTCAACAGGAAAAATCATAAACCGATTCTGTAACATTTTTCAACCTTTCGTATCAAACATATTTCATTGCAGGAAGGAACCATTGAAGTAACCCTTCAAACAGTGCAATATTCAAGTTTTCAAAATTAATGGATATCAGAAAATATGATTGTATAAGCCCCTGCCAATAAACATCTCGAGGCTGAATATGACCCACATTCTTATTGTATATGTTACGTGTGGTTAGAACAGGTGTAATAAATGATGTTTCAAGTCCATGACCTTGGCTGTAAACGACTTCCCAATCAGATCTGCCAATAAAACGCCTTTGGCATTCCGATAAGTAGGTGTTTTTTCCTACAGTTGTAATATTGCAAATAATAATGAACGTTCTTTATTGTGTTTGTTTATATGTACGTATAGATCAATTATTTTTAATACGGTATTCTGGTTATGAATGGACTATAGAGACTGCACTACCTGTTACACAATGAATAAACAACCAGTCGCAACTATAATTTCATCTTATAATAATTATGTCTGGAGGGAAAATCGTAGGATAAATTTTTCTTCTCCACAGATATTACTTAAAAGAACATTATGTTCTTGCTTCACACTATGTACATCCTCAGTAAGGGTACCTACCACTTGACTTCGATATATTCAAATAACCTTAGAAGTAGGCTGGGTATAAACTGAATTGCTTGCACTTACACTTTCAAAATATTAATATAGGCATGAAACTCTCGACATACAGCCAACTAGATTGATGCTGTTTTTTATGTGTATCATAACGATTGAAATCCTAATCTGTTGAGTTTGTTCAGACAGGAGACGTCTTTTTGTTACCAACATTTTAGAGTGACATCTTCTGGACAATTCGGCCTCTCAAAGAATGAATGAACACTTCATTCTTGTTTGATGTCATGGAGTCTTCTCAATGTGAATGGATATTTCGAAGTGAAAATATATTTTTCCGGTGAAACGACGATATCAATATTTGATACATTCGCCATTTTATCGATAAGAAAAATAACGCACGCTTGGATTTATGAACTCCGAGTGCCTAGAGTTTTTAACTCAAAGTCGACGTTAAAAACGTTCTCCATCAGCGTGATAGATGAAGCAATATTCGTATGCTGGCTGTGCTATACAGTGTTTTATATTAAATATGAGAGCGGGATACCATCCACTTTATAAGGCGCATCAAGATATATGCGGGAGCTATAAGCTGCATGAAAGTTTTACGAGTGCTATAAAGTGTGAAATATGTTTCATTTGGGTTTTTAATCTGAGAACAGAGTGGGTGGCGACAGTCAACAAAATAGTGGTTTGTATTATGAATTCCTCCAGAAATGAAACAAAATAGAGTAGCTACGTGCCAGGCATTGATGTTTTCAATTCTGATAACCGTTTTCCTGATTCGTAAAAAACTCTTTACAGAGAATTTTCAGATCGACGATTTCTAGTAAAGAGATCTGGATGAAAATGATAGTGGTGTGAACTTTCGTCTATACAGCTTCTTCGACATATTACAGAACTTAATCGTTCGAAAAAAATTAAAAAGGTCTGTGAAGAAAAAAAAGAAAAAAAAAAGGAATTCAATACTCATTACTTTTTTGTGATTTCTCGAATATTTGATTCAATTGCACTCACTTGAAAAATGGAACCGTTTATCGTTTCCTTATACTTCATTTTTAGTTTTTCGTTCGCTTTTTCCGGCTTCTTTTGGATATTGTGGGATTTTGTGTGATACAGAATACAATCCGTGGTTAGATGAGATCAATCACTGCGGGATCCCAGGCATACAGACAATTTGTTGAATTGAACTGGTCGATAATTGATTTAAAGCCATATAAAAAAAATAAAACAGTTTTCAAGACGATTCTCACCGACACTTGTCAATGTAAATCGTGAAGGGAGCTGTGATATTTTTGTAAATATATTTATATATAGGGTGTTCACTAAAACGATTGCCAAATTGACATAGGCTATTTCTCCTGCGAATTCACGAATATTTTTGAAGACTTTCAAAAATACACCTGTTCAGGAAATCATCGTGTCGAAATCAAAAACAAAAATAATTTTCAGATCCAACATCTGAAATATTGATTCATTTATAAGCTTCTGATATCATTTCATCACATTAGGTAATATTTTTTGGAGTAATCAATTTTTTCCCACTATCCTAGTGGCTTGCATAAAGTGGAGTCAACTAACTACCTCTAGACCCCCCATTTTTATGACAGTAAAAAATTATTTTCATTTCATTTTCAATGCTCTCTTCAGTTTTGCTCATATGAAAGCTAGTACTTGAAATATAGAAAATAACATCCAACATTCAAAATCAAAAATTTTGAAAGAAAATTTACGGCAACATTTTATTTCAGCACCCCATATTTTGTAGTGTCACTAAGACAATATTGTTGAATTCATTCAGTCGTATCATTTGGCGATCGTTTCCGTGAATCTTAACATGGCAAATGACAGGACTTATCAAAATATATCAGTCACTGATGAATTGTTAGAAGTTTCCGGGCTTCTGAGCCGTGGTCCGCTGGTTTTTGGGCCTGAAGTTTTGTCTAGTTTTGTCTGCATCTGCAGAAGATATTCTCAAGGCGATGCGGCAATGGTCGAAGTAATCTTCCCTGCTGCGAGGCTTTGATTTGATGTGGTTCAGACGACGTTGAAGTTGTTCTTATGCTTGTGAATTTCCTCCCTATAGAGCCTGGGGTAATAGCTCATAGTTTTGTCCGACACTTGCGTTCCGTTGAAATCAATATCATGACCTTCCAACAGTACGGTATTCGGTACACTCCCGGAGTTGATAATGGATCTCGTGGGTCTTTTGCAGATCTGAGGCTTTCCTGAATTTTTCTCGTAGGCCTGAAAATTGTTCTCACCCCATGTTGCCGACCGTGAAAGTCTACAATCTATCTCAGACACTATTGAACAGAGGGGGCCTGTAGTCATTATGAAATCAATTCTTTATAAAGGTGTTTCTGATGAATATTTTTGTATTTTTTTAGGCAAATTAATTGATTCAACTATTTTGGTGTCGCCCGATTAAAATGAATGCATATTCGGATATTTCAGTAATGCGTCAGGATTTCATGATGAAAATATCTTCAATTACATTGTTTTAGATAGAAAATTTGATTGGATAAATAAAATTTGTTTGTTTTTCTCGTTCCAAATCGGTTTCTCTATATAAGTAGTTTAGTATCAACGAAGTATTAGTTGAGCACTCGAACGATTGGAGAACCAGTCTATCCACCCAACAAATACCCACCCGCTCGTCTCGAAAACACTTGCCGAACAGCAAACCACCAATCTATTTTGCGCAATGGCTAATGGTACGGTGCCGTCACGGCAATAATTTGCAGGTACAAACGCGCATCGCATGCTGTTTGTACTCTTATCGCGCAAGAGTGGTAATGCGCTGCCGTCGAAGAAATTGCACGTTTTTGAAGAGCCCGTCGCTGACGCTAATTCCGATAAACGGTGGATGAAGGAGTAATTGTAATTTGACGGCACCGGAGTGATGTGTCGGGCGCATTGTTGCAATGGCGCCCGATGTGTTCGGAAATTGAATGGATTACGGCGTGTACATGTTCGCGTTATGTAATTTGTGATTCGAGAGATGGGAAATAACGAGGCCTATTCATGAGATGATGCAGGCGCTTTCGTTTTCATCTGATCGACGATCGATCGATTTGGTTTTGTTTGGTATGGAAAATTATAGACGACTAGAATCTGCTGAACGAATGATCAATTAATGAGGCAATGTCAGACTCAAGAAATCGAGGATGATTTGTGGATGGAAGATTGAAGACTACGAAGGTGTTGGCTACCAAATAATAATTCCTTATATGCGATGTTGATAGTGAATGACATTGATCAATTCAGGACCCTATTCACAATGAGTTGATTGAATCATTCGTAGTCAAATTCTTCTGGCGTTTTGCAATTCACATCCTCACCACATTTGCCAAGTACGTATCAAGCTGTGTCTGACCTTCATTGCCTGTTTTGCACCTAAGATTGCCGTGAGTTCCAAACCATAGCCTTAACCGGTTGCTGCCACAGGTTTCCTGAGCTTCTTTTCAAAATGACATCCCGCCCGTGAATGTTGTTGGGTGTTTTTTTCAATGTTTTACGATCGTCTCTTGTTTATGATGTTGATGATACTTGTCTAACGTACTCATCGGATTTTGCGGACGGAAAGAGACACGAATCAGTATTAAAAGCGCAATCATGGGAGATACGTCATTCTTTTCTGATTCAAAGATCTTCAGATTCTTACTTTCAAACTTTTGGTTGATAGCACGATCATGGAAAAGAAATAAAAATACGCACAAGAAAAACCGATTACTTATCCAGATATTAGCCACGATATACGTTAAAAAAATAATATCAAATGGTCTTTATTCAATTAGGTAAGGGTAGGGTGTCAGTAGATGCTGTTCTTCAACCAACCCTATACTCATATAGTTTCCTGTAAGATTTGAACTAACAAAACCGGTTTTTGCGTGAACTTCATCCGAGGATGCTTCAATATAGACTTTCTACAAGTGTGAACCAGCTATATACAACTATGATCATTGCTTGATTTTATATACTTGAAGGGACTCGCCTAAAATCTCAATCGAATATATGAACAAATTCGCCGAAAGACAATATTGTATAATGGCATGAGAGTAGGGAGTATCCCGCCTTTTTCCAAGAAGAGACAACATTCAAAAGATCAAGATTTCATTCGAATACTCAACCTTAGGAATTCAACAGTCAGGTAGGCGAGAATTCAAGACCAAACATAAACCCAAAGAGAATTGAATCAAAAACGATATAATAGATGTTTATTTGCAAGTAATAGAATACAAACAATTTAGCGAATGATAAAATAACATTACATAACAAGCTGATAAATGATTGAAAATATGATATTTACCACGAATATTGATTACTGAAGAAAAATTAAATGAACACATTCAATCTCAAACTCTCATACAGGAAACTAAGTATTCTAAGATTACATAACTGACTGAATAGTAGATCGATCGAGTAAGCGAAGCTTAACATTGTATAGGAACTTTCCATATCTCTAAATATTCTTTATTATGTATCTTCTCAAAGAAAGCCGATCTATCATTATCTAGTATTCAGATGTCAGGATTAACTATTCTTACAAAGCAAGTATCTCGATACTAGGAATTACGATCAGTAATGATAATGATGATGGGAAAACCAAGGTGAGGTCGATCGCTGAAAGTGCTTCCCAGAAGCTTGGAAGAAATACTTCACTTCTCGTCAGTTTTTAATGATCCACAAGGCTCAGATACGACCTGTCTGGGAATATAGATCTCAGGTATGGAGCTCGGCACTAAAACATGCATTGAAGCCTCTCGATTCTATTCAGAGAAAGGCAATCCGTCTTGTTTGATTTTTCGCTCACAGACTCGCTCATTTCGTTGGAGCATCCTAGAAGGGTCGAAGACTTGTCTCCCTTCAGTATATATATATATATATTTTTTTTTTTTTCACGGTCGGTGCTCTTCTGAATTGTTATCAATCGTTCTACAATCTTTTCAATAGAACGGGTGAACTTTGGAACTCTTTGCCAAGAGATTTTTCCTGGGGCTTACAAGCTTCAAAAATTCAAAGTGAATGTTAATTCGTATCTCCTGTCCCTTGATTCACGCGGTGGTCTACAGGGCTTCAGTTGGCACTCCTATCTGGTCAGTGTTCTCTCCATTTCTGGTATTGTACCCAGGTTCCATGGGATGGAGACATTTTTTTCTGATGAATTTCACTGTGAATTTCACAGCAATACAGTTAATTGGCTTATATCTGAAGGGGAACTGTCTTTGTATAATTCATTTCACAACAAAGTTTTGCCCCCATATATAATTCTCCATCGCTGTAGTAAACGTATTTTTTTCAAATACTATCCCATAGGTGAGTTGCGACTCTACAGGAGCGTACTATACTGATTTCAAATGTGTTATGTCTGAATACTCTTCGAGACTTCTAATTCGACTCAAGAGCCCTCTAATCTTTCTGACAATTTTAGCATGTTTTGCTCCCTTTTCAGGTGTCCGTCGATAATTATCTCCAAATACTCAACTGATTCTGTTGTGGCAATATGTTCTGGCCAATTACTGAATTTCCCAAGCGGGCTATAATAGAATGTAAATGGATAATATATTGTTTTTTCGACAATGAGCGTAGGCTTCTTCAACTAGAACCAAAATTCAATTAATTATAAATAGTTTTCAGTCATCTCTTTCAAAGGATCATTGACAAATATGGCAGTATCATCTGCGAGACTTATAATAGTTCCTTTTATATTCATCGTCGAAAAAGTTCTGACATATATTGTAAACCAAACTGGTCCAAAGACTGCATCCTGTACTCCATATGTAACTTTTCTTGGATTACAGCCTTTATATCAACCCGAGTATCAACCAATTGTTGACGATTACATAGGTAGCTTTTCCGAATTTCATGTGTTTCACCTCTGATACCATCAATTTTGAACTTTCTCAATAAAATTCTATGATGTCCTATGACAGGTCAATAAAAATGCAGTAAAGTTTTTTTCTCACCCATTGTGTTATAAATTATTTAGGTTAATGTGCGTTTGGCGTAAGCAGATATATATTCACTTTGTTTTGTCCCCACTTCTGTTCATTGATTTGATTACTCCTATTTTCATTGATTTTGGGAATGACCCTTTCTCTATGCAAAAAGGTTTTGCATTATACCTAGGGTGACCACGATTTTTGAACAAAAAAAAGTAGAATTAGGATTTGTAAAATGAAGGTTTATTTTTTATTGTATATGTTACCGGCAAAGTGTAATATCAGGCATTGTATAGAATACCTAGGCATTCTATACATTGCCAAAAGTAAGCAGGCAAAGTGTGAAATTTTAAACATTTCATACTTTGCCTAGGCATTCTATAGAATGCCTGCTGGAGTTCAGGCAGAGTTAAAAATCTGTCTGTTCCATTGTTTTCAAGTTAAGGTTAACCTAACCTAACCTAACCTAAGCTAAGAAAATGAAAGCTAATTATTCACTAATATTTCACTTTTAAATTCTACTCTAGTAAAATATGAGGATTTTCAGATCCTATGTTTAATACATTTCATGTTTGTTATTTGCAATAAACAATTTTTAACAATGTTGTTCATTTTATACTTTGCCTGCAAAACTTTCGACATTCTATATAATGCCTAGGCATTATACACAATGCCTAGGCAAAGTATGTACAATTGTTAAGAAATGAGTTTATTTCATACTCTGCCTGGATTCACTCGGCAATGTATACAATGCCTAGGTATTCCATACAATGCCTGAATTGTACCCATTGCCGGTAACATATACAAGTAAACAGATGCAGCAGCAAGAAAACGAAGTGATTTCATAAAATATGCACCTATAAAATATACTTAATATACAAACACAAAATTTAATTTACCTTCGACGTGCCAGCTTGACTATCTGGATCATTTTGGTACCAATAGTATTTTTGGGAATTAAGGATAGCCTTCAAAATTTGTTGTTGACCCTTCAAGAACTGGAACATTTCACTACAAGTCTCATTAAAGTTTGTGCGGACTTGCATGATGGATTCCAGAGTAGATAACTTCATCTGCGATTTTTTGGAGCTCCAATAGTTATTTATATTTGAGAACAACCGTTCAAGCGACGCACAAAAAATAAACTCGACATAAAATCTTAATTTTTCAACCCGTTTTCTATTTGCAATAGTTCGAGCCATTATTGTGTAACGTTGGTTCGTACCAGACTAATTTCATCGAACAATTCGTCCTGATTCAATATCGGACCAATGTAATCCTTGAAAGCTTCACATGAAGGTGGAATTTTAGGCCAATAAACTTGGCTTCTCAAGTTAACCCATACAAAAAGCTTTAATTCAATTGAATTTGTACTTCAGTTCTGCAAATAAGTTACACAATTTGAATAGAATTGCTTGACATGCGTGATAAAATTGTCCAGATAGTTTACACAGATGTCCATATCCATATTTTCAAGTTTCAAAAGTGACTCTCCCACTTTCAAGCGATTTTGAAGTTTATTTATGAGTTCAAAATACTCCAAAGCGTCTTCTGTTGCGCATATTTCACCTTCCACATGTAAAATCACAATAAGTAGGACATACTTTTTTCAATCTCTAAAAAAAAAGTACATTTAGCCATACTTCATAAACCTTCGAAGACAGTAGGACAGTATTTGAAAAGAAAGTACTGTCCTAATAAAGAAAGTACATATGGTCACCCCAATTATATCCCATCTCAATATATTTTGTACAATATTCAAATCATATGTTTACCTAGGCCTTTTCCTCCCGATATCCGAGGTATTGTAAGTATCTCCTACTTTCGGTATCCGGTACTGTTGTCAGGATGGTTTCGAGTATGGAAGTACTTGGTGGAATGATGCCCGTGGAAACGGTATGCCACTAAATGAGAGTAATCTCAGCTGGTCAGATGAAGAATCGTTAAATCTACTCAAAACACAGGATATTTGGGCCCATCATCACTCGCACTTAAGAGCGAGAAAAACTATCGTTGATAATGTCAGCTTACCTTCAGAATTTTTTAAAGCTTCGTAGGCCCTGAGTGACAAATATCTTAGGAAGAACATATATGTATGCAATATTTTTTTGGAGAAATGATGATCAACACATTTTTTCCTCCTTCGCGATAGAACTTACCTGCATTTCGAACACGCCACCTCACTCGGCGAGCCCTATATCTTCGATTAGTCGGAGGATATGCGATGCAACCAGCAAAGAAGCATCAATACGAGGTTTTATCTCGACCATAACTCGCCCGACGGAATGGTAAAATCGCACGGATCACCGATTCACAACTGATGATCGCATGGCCGTCGGCTGAAATGGTGACGGTGGACCCGGAGCCCGGAGTTTTTTTCTCCGGCGATGCGAACGACCCCGATAAAGCGGAGCGGGCGTGAATCAGCTAAAAGACAAACAATGAGGTCTGGAGATGATATCCACTCGGATCGCAGATGGGGAATCTTAACAGAGGCGTGCCTCGAAAGGCTCAGTAAAGAATAAGGCGAATTGATTATTGATGAGAATATTACTCAATATATATACAATATCACCGACGTCAACCTGAAGAGTCCGGGAAACGAATCGAATCGCCTGTAAAATACATTGAAAAATGGCGAAGGCTCTGGTTTTGGTCAGCAGGACTGGAACCCTAGCACCAATAGTTTTCTGAGTTTTCTGCATTACAGAATCATCTAGAGATGGAATAAAATTATGCTATCGCAATGTTTTTAACGTTTTAACTCTTTTTATATTAATGTGTATCTGTAGGCGGGTAAATGTAGAATTGTAATGTTTTAATGTCTACTATGACATATACATTTTAGTATTTTAGTATTGTATTCTTGTGACTTGTCTATAAACTTCGTGTTTCTTCAGATCAATAAATATTATTATTATTATTATTATTATTAATATACCATTTCTCTTTGATAATATACTATATATCAGTATTCGACCTTTCACTTCTCGGCAAATAGTTCATATTAATTTCCATGTCAATAGATATTAACACCTACTTCAATTTAATATTCACACAGCACTGTATGTGCATGTACCAATCTTCGTTCATTTTGGCGTGCTTATATCGCAATAATTGTTTTGACCTAGACCTTTAGGATTAACACATAAACAATTCATCATCAATAGCCTGTTGAAAATGTTACATATACTGAATTATCAAAGAATATAAAAGTGTTAGTCATGAATGTATTCTAAAGCATATAAATATTGTAAATAGTTTTTATCAAGTTATTCGAAAAATGGCTATTCAAAATTCACGCCAAATTCTTGTCATTTCTCAAAAGTGTTATCATATTGAACGTCATTCTACTCATAGGAATGAAGTACAAAGTTCTCACGATTCTTACGAATACACCACTGTTGTAAAACGATGCGGTATTATATACCTACACACCATCACTACCAAACGGACAGAAGAGATATTAGGTAGTACGATTTCATTTATTCATGATTCCAGGATATCCTCCAGAATAATTCTTTCGGATATGAGGATATTGTTATGATATTTATGGGTTCGTTGATCTAAATATTACTGCGAACAACACTAAACTACTCTCAATGAGTTCACTATAAAAAATAACCACTGTACTGACTTATAATTCGCTTACAAAACCCTTAGACTTCTCAATTGACTAAACATCCAACACTCTTTACTAAAAAACTAGACTTCTGCACTAAGCTACACGTCCATTGGGAACAGAAAACTACGATAAGTTTCGAAATCAATTCATTATAATTCAGACGACAACGCACGAACGACCCAAACACATAGATCGGTAGGAGACCGCGTCCATTTGATCCGCATAGTTCGTTAGTTTTCGTCCGATTATGTGTGAAGTGCGAACCGATCCCGTTCTGCTGGGATTTGATTGCGATCTAGTGCGAAGAAAGATACAAAAATGGACTGTAAAAAGTTAATTTTGCTTCTTCAATGAAGTATCTATGGGACAAACGGAAAAGTAACTATTACATGCGTAACATGTTCCGGAGAGCCTTCTCGCTTATTTCGAATCCGGACGAATAGTGAGGCAATGGACGATGTGCATCGCACGATCTCGGAAGAACGGCGTTCGTAAGAATTCATTGCTTTGCATTTCGCAGCTTTCCGCTTCCAAAAGCCCAAGTTCTGAATTCTCAAATTTCAATACTGCCCTGTCGATGGAACGCCTCGCTTATATACACAGTTCGAATAAATAAGAACCGTCCTGATTCATCTATTTGCGCCTCGACGACTAGAATCTTCGTACCGAGAACGGCTGACGTTATATCAATATGCCGATCGGTAGAGATCCTTTCGTGAGATTGATTATGTAAATTTCGCTTTTGATGATGCTCAGCTGCGGCGTTAGGGGATTCATTTCGATTTCGTAACAATATGAATGAGGCGGCATATCTTTCGGTTATTAATTATTGAAGTCAGTAGTTTCTTGTTCACTTTGGAAACGTGTAGTCTCAACTATAACATCCTCCACAATTATAAATAAAACAATTACCAATCAAATCTAAATAAGCAATGAAACATTGTGACTTGAGAATTTTCTTCGTAGTTCAAACAACCCTTTAGAATATTCTATAAGTACGCCCCTGGAAGATTATAGGACAACCAAGGCTGTAGCACTCAATTGATTCGACGATTAGGTCTTCGGTGACGTGCTTCGCCTTCTTTTGTTTCTATTTATTTCGTTTTTTCGAGCGGAAAATGCTCGTCTAATTGACACCACACAATAGGGTTTTGGGGAATCTAACGAAGTTTGATGGCAGAATTTGATGAGTTGACAATTCTGAAAAAAGCTAAGAGTTTCCCATATAAAGGCCATTATTGGTTGATTACTTTCATGGGAGTTGAATAGGTGCTCTTTGTCATTCTTGTGTCGATGAGATTGGAATTCCTCACGATGTAAAGACAATTTGCGATGAGTAACTATCATTATCACTATCATTGCGAAGTTCTTTTTTCTGTAACCAGTTTTTTGATTACCAGCTGAGTTCTGGTTAGAGGCTAAAGCCATAAGCTGAGTGGAGAGCTTAATTTCACGAGATGATTGAAAAACCTGCCCTGGAGTTCCAACATGTTCCGAAAACGCTCTACAGTAATACTACTGGGTCAGGAAATCGTTTATCTCAAATAGATGTAATAATCTGAGAATGATGGCCTCTGGTCAACTATCATTTCTGGCGTTGTTTGTTGGTCATTTGTCATTTATGATTATCAGATTAGAGAGCAGAGAAGGTATGATTCCACTAGGGACATTCATGATAAGAACCATCATTTCAACAGAGAGCTCTTGATGAGAGTCTGCAGATGTCGAGGAGTAGATCTGGATATTTTGTCACTAAGAGTAGTGGAATCTATACAGAGAATATCTTACTCTCACGGTCGAGGGGTAATATATCAGCTTTATCGGCTTGTAAGTATTTGCATGAGAGTGAGGCATAACATATATCTAGTCAATAACGGACGAGTACGCTGGAGAGGTTGACAACAAATGTACGCTGGTTTGAGACAACTTGCGGCAGATCCTGAATCCAAAGTCGGAAATATCGGTACTAGGTCGAAATATTGGAATTATTATGACATGATGAAGTACTTGGTCTCAAACATCAGCCCACTCAATCTGAGGAGAGTGAATGTGTCATAGTTCTGGATGAGATAAGGTCTTCGACGTTGTTTAAAGAAAACAAACTGAAACTGGTTCAGCAAAATCTTTGATGAATGACAATAATATTGAATATCGCAGCTCTCTAAATTGCATGGTTTTGGCCAATTCATTTGTGAGATCGACAATACTTCGATACTCAGATTCAAAACGAATACTAAATAAACATTTCTCAAGATGATTCTATTCATTCCAGCACTCATCACATAAAAGGTATATTTCGATTGGAAGCCACTGACGCACAGTATCATCAAAGTGAAGCCCCACTGAACACTTTCAGTTGAGTAATTACTGAACAAATTGAGGAAAATGTAAATTCTAAAATTAAGCAATAATTTTAATCTGCAATCGCGTAATTACCATGAACACTTTCAAAGTAACTTTCTTTCCATTTGTATCTATCACTCGTTCTATTCACAGCCTTCTAGTTTGATTTTATCTCTTACCGTTTAAATGAAATTGATGGATAGATTTTTTTAAATGATGAAGAATTGGGTTGAGTAAACATTTTTCAATCCCTCCAGACGAACGGATACACTATTTGAGAAATGAGATCTCACAAAAACCCAAATCGGTTACAAAACGCTATTCCACATTCAGTTAATTATAACAATTCTCTTCGAAGTCTTCATTCATTGGAACACACAAAACCAAGTGAAACGTAATTTGTTCAAGCCTCTTCGTCGACGAGAACTAATGAAGTCTGAACACGGATTATCTCTCTATCAGACAGATCTTGCGGGACCCAAGTCACTCAAACTGTCTCTATGGGAAACATGTGAATATCAATCTCAGGTATCAAATTATAGCAGCCTCCAGCGCCCAACATGACAACAGTGAAAACAGGAGTTAATTACGTTCACCCTGGAGCCTGGAAAACATATCACTGTGTTTTGTTATCGATGGTAGTGCCGAAATATTCCACGACTTGAGAAAAATCATGGCGAAATGATTTCATTTTGGCTACGTTGAATGAGTTTCAAAATCAGAATACTCAAAAAAAAAATCCCTTTGTTACACACTCCATGGACAGGACGGAGTGTTTCTCATATATAGTAATTGATTCCAAGGGATGGTTTTTTCTTATATTTCCTGAGATCAGAATTAGTATATATTAACAGCAGCATCATTTTAAGACTGCGATGAAATCACAAAATGATGAAGTAGCTTCTAAACTGGTTAAGAAATACAGGACTTCCTCAATAGGATATGTCGGTAATATATAAATAACATTATAGTATTATTATATCAACCACATAGATACATTCTGAATTGGAGAAGAAAAAATATTTAGTCGAAGAGGCCTTCTTATAATAATTCACTATTTTTTCAAAGATATAACAATAGGTTACCAATTTAAAAATTGTTCTCAAGCCCAAATTCAAACACAAAAAAATGCAATACCTTAAAGAAGGTAAAGTTTCAACATTTTAAATATCCTTGTCTTCTGAAACATATCCAGATTCGAATTGGGTTTTTTCTCATTTCCGAGAAAGTGCCGAATCATTCTAATTAATTCGAATCTCGAGTCGATTCATCTGATGTATTTTTTTTCGGTTTTGTATGATCCATCGAACCCATCAAAGTTCAATTAATTACAATGGTTAGACTATGTATATATACATTTTCTAATCAAATTTTTTGCCGATAAAAAACTTCGATTTGCAGATAATAATTAACTTTTGTGTTCTCCAGACAGCGGAATGTTATGCAGAATTAAAGGCCTGAGTCATTGCGATTGGGGAGTGAGTATTCAAATGGAGAATTTCGACTTCCTCCAGCTTAGACGAATTTCCATATGATAATGGAATTCCAATGTATAAATAAATTGACAAATTATTGAATACGCTAGAAGTTGTTATAAAACTATATTTCTATGAAGTGAAGAGGAAATTGGGGGAATAGCATTGATTGGTAATCGTTCATTTGGAATTTCGAATGTTACCAAAATAACTGACTTTGAGAATATCCAAATAGCGTAATAAATATAATAATAATAATAATAATAAACGTCTTTATTATTCTCATGCCATAATTTTACAAAAAAAAAAAACGAAAACAGAAAATTGACTACAATGTGCATGAAAATAAAAGGCGAAGTTCAATTTTTATAGTGACAAGTCACTATTAATTGCTCTTCCACTTAACCTTGAACAGTCGCTACGGTTGCTACGTATAGTTGATCACTTCTAACAGTCTCTATAAAGCTAAATTGAAATAGGACGAGGTCACTCTTACCAGAAAAAGTATTTCATTGTGTGGTTTGTAAATATGTCTTCAATTCCGAACGAAACCGCTGCATTCCAGCTTTTTTAATATATTCCGGTAACGAGTTATAAACCCTACAGATCTGATAACTAAAGCTACGTCTGAAAAATTCAAGTCTAAAACTAGGTGGTGTTAGTAATCCCTTATTCCTCACATTGAGATTGTGTACATCGGTTCTGTAAGTAATTTTTCTATACAGGTAAATAGGTGTTTTATTTACAATCACTTTATGAAAAAGCGCGGCAGCATGCAAAGTTCTCCTGTTCTGCATATTCAACCAGCCGATATCATGTAATTTATGGGAAATTCGTTGTCTTTTCCTAATGCCATAGACAAGACGCAAGCAAGAGTTCTGTACTTTTTGAATTTTTGCCTTATACTGGCTAGATAAAAAGGGAATATATAACACATCTGCATAGGTGAAGTTTGACAGTACAAGGGCCTCGCATAGTGTAGCTCTCAATCTCAATGGAAGAAAATGTCTCTGACTATAGATACTTCTTAACACGAAATATGAACGCTGCAAAATATTATTAATATGCTTTTCAAATTTTAATTCAGCATCGAGTATGACACCCAGACTTTTCACCTCTTCAACTATTTCAAGACGCTCGTTATCTATATTTAAAGCAACAGATGCCTTCAACGAGGAACGATTAGTGCGTGATCCAAATAAAATTGCTTTGGATTTGCTTTTATTGATGTGAAGGCAGTGATTTGAAGCTGATCTGATAAATGCCTCCAGGTCCTGATTTATTCGAATGCAGGCATTTTGCATTGCTTGTGGGGGAAAACTGTAATAAAGCTGAGTATCGTCAGCGTACAGGTGAATCTTACAGTTTTGTAGACTGTCCATCAAATGGGATGTATAAATCGCATACAGTAGAGGTCCCAGAATAGAGCCTTGTGGTACACCAGATTGAAGGCTAAGATATTGGGAATCATAACCATCTATACTCACTTTCTGTTGGCGATTTTTCAAAAAAGATTCAACAAGTGAAATAGCATTTTGAGAGAGCCCTATGTAGTTCAATATTCCTAATAGCAAATCAAAATTAATCGTATCAAACGCGCGGCTGAAATCCAATAAGATCAAAATCGTACAATTTCCCTGATCCATTGCCCTGAGTACATCATCTACGACATGTAGAAGTGCAGTTGCACAACTAAAACCTTTACGAAATCCTGATTGTATAGTTGGTAATAAAGAAAAAGTTGCAAGATGGGCTTTGAGCTGTGTTTCAATTGCTCTCTCCAATATTTTTGATAATGTAGGCAATATGCTGATGGCCCGAAGATCCTTGTATTCAGAAGGGTTCTGCTTTTTTGGCAATACTTTCACAACTGCACTTCTCCATGATGAAGGAAAAACTTTATTCACTATACAAAAGTTTATTATGTGAGTAATGTAGGGTACAATGTGAGGGCAACATAATCTGATATACCTGATATTCAAACCATCACAACCCACAGCATTCGTTTTGATATGGCAGATTGTTTGGTAAACAAAAAAATCATTTATTTCTTCAAACGAAAATTCAAAATCTATCAATTCATGTTCAGAATAAAATGAGAATAGTTCTTGTGGGGGCTCTGCTGAAGGTATAGAATTGATAAAAAACTTATTTATCTCATTAGGATCTTTTAGGTCTTCTGGTATATCGAGACATTTACGAGGTAAAATATCATTACATTTCAAATCCTTCCACATTTCTTTCGAACTCATTTTATTACTATATTTTTGCATGAAATACGCCCTCTTTTCTCTTTTGATAGCTTGATTCGTATAATTTCTCATATTTTTATAAAACTGTAGGTGAACGTCAGACTTTGAGGACTTATATCTTTTCAAAGCTTTGTCTCTTATCGAAATCATTTCATGAATAACATCAGTTAACCACGGAGATCTCTTTTTTGTAACCCGAGAAGTTGTAATTGGTGCATGTCTGTCTAGCAAATTGGTTATACAGTTAACTAGGAATGAAACCTTTTCATCTACATTGTCAAAGTCAAATAGTCTAAAGAATGGTACCAAAAATAGGTCTCTCTCGAAATCCGTTTCGTTGAAATATTTAAAATTTCTGTGTATACACAGTTTTGGCTCATTCTTCCCCCCATCAACACGTAACTTACAGTATACCATCAGGTGATCAGATATACCACCATTTTCAAGAACACCTTTCTCCACTACTTCCTCCCTGTTTATTATAATTACATCAAGTAATGTTGCTGTTTGATTAGTAATTCTTGTGGGTGTCTCTATAATTTGGTTAATATTAAAGCTTTCCAGTACGGATAAAAACCTGCAGACGTTCAGACTTTCATAATCAAGAAGATCCATATTGAGGTCTCCGGTACAAATAACATCATCTACAGTTGGATAAATTGAACTTAAATTATTCTCAAATTCATCTATAAATATTCGAATGTCTTTCGAAGGTGGTCTATAAATTACTCCGAAGGCAACGTTTTTTTTCTTCAACTTAATATTAATCCAAAGTTGTTCCGAAACGTCCCCAACATAATTTGTTTTCACACTATGTATATTGTTCCGAATATAAATACACAACCCACCCCCTCTAGTATTTCTATCTAACCTGTAGAGTCTATAACCGTTTATTGCTATTTGATCGTCACCTAAATCATCTCTTAGCCACGTTTCAGTGATTGAAAAAATATCGAAACGATGTTCCGAAAGAATCGATTTTATTTCATTCAAAGAAGGCAACAGCGATCTCGCGTTCAAACTTCCTATTGAAAAATAACTCATTTCTACCCAGTTGAAAACAATGTCCTGCGGTTAGGTTTTCGAAAGTAAGTCGAAGTGATCAACAAAAAGCAATGCAAAAAAAAAAAGTAACCAAAGTACGATAAACAGCTCTATGTTCGAAGAAAACCGTAACAAAAAACACAATGCTTTTTTTACTTGGGCTCGACACAACTGCCCGAAATGCTGCCTGATAAAGAATTAATTTGAAATTCTACGCAAAATATTCGATTATTAGTAATAAATGTAAAAGTGGTATTTTATTCAAACAGAAAGAAAAAAAAAATTGTAAAGAAAAGTACAACGAATACTAATAAAAATGATAATCAAATCTCACAGGTTCTGAAGTTTTTCAAGACTCACAATTTTATATATATCTGGTTTATCATTATATTTGATAAATGTGGTTCCATAATTTGTCCGAACATTACCATTGGAATTAACTTTTGAAACAGCTGCTTTGAATATTTTGAATTGTTCTGGTGTTAGGTCTTACCTCATGACCAGACTAGATCCTTTCAGAGACTTTTTGCATCCGTAAATGTTTTTTTTCTGATGAACGTTACATAACTTCACCAGAACGGGACGAGTCTTTTTTATATCAAATTTCCCAATTCTATAACAAGACTCGATATTTGATTCATCTATGTTCAACTTCATCTTATTTTTGAATATTTGCACAACTTTTTCCATACAGTTTTCCTTGTCCGAATGGGTTATTCCATGTATTATAATATTTCGACTGCGAATAATTTGGTCGTACTTCTCCTGCTTGGCCACAATGGAGTTGATTATTTCGGATTGACTATTCAATTTTCCAATCAATTTTTTGTTTTCATCTTTCAGAGATTTAATTTCTTTTTGAAACTTTTCACTTATTGTTTCGGTGATGGTCTTTGTCAGCTGGCTTATGAACTCCTCCGAAGAAACTAATTTGGTAACCAACATCTTGACTGATGATTGCAATTCATCCTCTCCCTTTTTCGGTGGCATTGCAACTTGAGATTTGGGTTATAACAAATAACTAACTTCCGAATAAGTTTTCAAAATAAGTGTATACGGCTCACAAACTGACTTGATTCCTTTGGTATCACTCAGATTTGCGTATTATCAAGTTTTGAAAATTTTAGCAGCACCTCGATAAACACGTCTACTCCATAGCACGACTCGAGCGACTATGTGAAGCTCATGCAATTTTTCTTCTTAAACGATTCGATTAGTATAAATTGCATCCACCTTGTATTGTCCGCATCATTGATAGATATCTATGAATTTCTAGTAAATTTACGATACAACCCATTTCAGTTTTTAATGCAGATCAAAGACAGACTCACAAACATTAAATCGAATGTGTTTGAAATGAACTGAAAAAGACCATATTTATTATTAGCAGTTATTGTCTGAACACTGGTCTATGATGAATAGATATATATTTTTTAATAGCTCAATATGACGTATTTTTCGTTCGTCGTTTTTGCTTCCATAGATTTTTTATTCAATTCAGGTCATATCTACATCCACAAAAACTGTTTGTATTGACAGAATGAGAGAACGATATCACATGGCGGTGTTTTAACACCAATGCTTGCCACCAAAGTAGTTGTAGCTGTGATTGCGTAGCGTGCAGTAAGTTAAAAAGTTGTATAGTGAATATTTTTCAATTACTACCGAATATTTTGGTAAGTTTTGAATTATTATCAGTAAATACTTGTTTTTGTTTTTGATAAAATCAGATAATCATATCATAATTTTGATTTGGAAGTAAATATAATTTTTAGGTAATGAAAATTTTGGCGCAGTAACATATGTACATGGAGAAAGGTTTCACCAAAATATATCGTACATAGAGAGGCGCTATAACGGAAAATGGTCAGAAGCATTCTTGTCGATTTTGGTTGGATGATTTGTTGTGAAACACCTACAGAATATATGAAAAGAAAGAAATCTACAAAGTGAATACCAAGAAAAAGTATATACACTTATGTAATGATTTTTGATGATTTTTGACAGATTATATTCAATATCGTATTAATTTTTTGAATAACATTTTTTGAATAAACGTCTCAAATTATTTCAAAAATTCAATAAAAAAAATTATACTTGTTTCGTAATTTTTCATACTATTTGTCCATTCAGAAATACTGAAATTATCATGAAACAAACCTAAAATCTGGAAGAGAGAAAAAAATATTTTTTTGCATACCAATATTATTATATAAAATAATAATAACTGATACCAATAAACCCAGGTGTACGGTGAGTCAGTTTCTTCTATATTAATCAATTATATTTTAGTGTTCGTATTGGAAAAGATAATCTTGAAGTATATCATTAAAATAAATGTCATTTTCAAACTGGATTGAATTGATACATTACTTTTCAGTGAATGCACATTGAAGGAATGTTCTTCAAACGATTTTGATGATGATTGGCATTTTATATTTCCACCTTTTTTTTCAAGAATTTGCCCTTAATGCCACCAGAGGGATAGATACTGTTATGAAGTGCCGAAGCGCTCCAGGAGAGCCACTGATTTTTTTCAGTGAATCATTTGCTGTTTCAACTGTAGGAGAATCCGAGGGGGAAACCCTATAGTACTGACGATATAAATAATGAGTAAATGATGGAATTTCTTCGAAGAAAATGATTTGTTTCATTTCAAGATAGAAAATGAATTTGTTAATGATTCAGCATCTGGAAAAAGGGAGATAAATAACGGAAATTGAGCGCATGGCACGGTACAGTTTCGAATAACGGCATTTCCCTACACTATCTCTTTCATTTTCAAACGAAGTGATATTAATTCACAAGTTGGAATTTGAAATGCACGAAATCGTTAGACTGATGCACAACAGAATCGTAGGATGTGACCTGAAAACCTTCAGGTTATATGAAAGCTGCGCGCAGAGGCACCTGCGAGAAAAAATCCACAAAAAGTCAGTCAAGACTAGCAATACAGACAATGGAAACCAATCAACAAAAAAGTGCTCATGCAAAACTGGCTTCGTATGCAAATATCTCAGCCTCATAATCAGTTCCGCACACTGTATAAATAGTCTCTTTACACCGTTATTACGTCCAAACGTTGATTAATGTCATCCAAGCAGAGATATCATAGCAATCATCCCCTCATAGGATTCATAATTAATACTAGCGACGGGCGTTTGGTCGCTCTAATTGAACGACACCCAAAACGGATCGCCAGTTCGAGTCAATCCGAGAGTGATTCGATGCAATTACACGCGGCAAATTAGTTTGGCAGTCGTATCATACGCGAATTCGAGTAGAAATAGATATTGCGATTATCATACGCGTCGATACAATTACCATCAAGGCCAGGAACTGCAATTTATAAGGGACGTCTCAGGATTTCGACAACAGATGATTTATCTGTATATGAAAATGAAAAAAAAATGAATAGGAAACATATTGCAGGACATTTTTTGAAAATGCTCATGAAAACAATTTTTCCTGTTTTAGCAAAAGATATGCCCTTCTCACTATAGCATCGATTCAATTCTTATGGTCCTCGAAAATTTTCAGAAGTTTTGGCCACCATTCAATGCACTCTTCTGAGCAGTCAGCCATTATTATTAGGTAGGATACATTTTTTTCCTCCTCTTGCGTATATCGCGAAAGCAGTGATCATTTCGAAAATATTTCACGACAAAAACAAAATGCTCCTGATATGATCCAAGAAGGCCGTATCTGTACCTTGTAGATCATTAGAAGCTGACGAGAAGTGAAGTATTTCTTCCCACAAAATAGAAATCCAAGCTTTGGGGAAGCACCTTTAGCCATCGATCTCACATGGATTTCGTAGAATCGAAATACTGGACTTTGCAGGAATAGCTACTCCTGATATATCTGAAAACTAGATAAAGATAGATCCGCCGAGTGATCCGCTTTCTTAGAGAAATGCTTGTGATTTCCCAGCATTAAATTCCACCAAGTTGATGTTACCCCATTCTATTATATTCGTCAAGTCATTTTGATAAAATTACGAATTTTATCAAAATGATCATGTTTCTTATTAAAAAAAAAATCTGCAACTCAGCATTTGCCATTGCCTTTTGCAGTAAGAACGGTAAGAAATAATAATTTGGGTCTTGATATTATTGATGTAAATGGTACACAATGATGGTCTCAGAATTCTTTGAGGGACACCCAGGTTGTTGATTTTTTCACAGTTTTCCAAAAAAAAATTTAATATTGGTCACGCCTGCAACAATCTGTTGTGCAATTTCTTTAGATCTGAGTAAAAAAAGATATTTCCAATTACAACTATTCTATTTAAATGATCAGTAAAAGCATCTCTGTAGCATCTCGAATATTTTGGTTTTGCTTCAGATACTCTTCTCGTAGATATTTCAGAAGTTGACGGATGAAACAGAATAACAGGATTGTTTTCAGTATTCTTCTCAGCTCTGCTGGGCTTCAGATACAGCATCCAAAATAATTGTTATATAGGATCAATAGGTTGATATACAGCTGACTCTCTCCGAGTTCCATCCGAAACAGTTTGACAGATCTCCCGATTACGATTGACTCCATCAAGGCCATAGCTGATGGAAATCGCATGTTGAGAATCAAGACCTCATGGATCCTAAGCACGCAATATTATTCCGATGGGTTTCCTTCATAAGGGAAGGAAAGCTGGTTGATGGAAAAACCTATTTCAGTCGACATTATTCAGGTCTTACGGAAAAACATTTGCTCATCAAATTGTAACGAGCATTCTCAAAAAGATAACAACCCCCTATTGGGAAAACTACTCTGAATGTTGAAAAACTGTACATTACCGTAGGACAATGATTTGAAACCAATTGTAGGTTACTACGATTACACATCCATTCTGGCTGAGAAAATATCCGCGGTGTATTCACAAACTAGTTCATAAAAGAATTCATTAATTTTTGATATCATCACCAAACCTGTATATATATATATATATATGCACCAATCTTTGATTTTTTCAATTACTTTTTTTAATCTCAAGGAATTAGTTCAATTCACCAGGTCTCATTCACCGACCTGGTTCGCGATAACATTGCGTAATTTAACACATCTAGACAGACAATTAGACACGATTTCTGCTCGTAAACACACATTGTCCTACTATTAGTATGCCCAATACAACGGGGAGATATGCGAATGCATTACATGAATAGAATAGGACTAGTTACTACTCTCGTGAATTCAATCGAGTCACTACTACAGTAAAACTGAATAGGTTCTCAATTCAGTTGAAAATAATTGACTAAAGCAACAATATTATGAAGACTTTTTATGCAGATATCGCAATACATCATACTTGTTTTTTGGAAAGAAATGTCATTGAACAAAAATGGCATATTTAATTTTGCGAAAAACGATCTATCTCTGATATATTAGAATTGTTACACATTATCTCAGTAACAAACGGCAGGAAGGGATATAGGTCACTAAAACACCTTTTTTTTCAAAAATGGCACGTTACCGTTTCATTAGCCATTTTCCCACTCACTCAAGGCCAGTCAATTTCAATTGTCGAAAATGACGTTCATATAATATCCAAATATTGCTATTTGTAGCAATACTCCTGAAATTTAACGAAAATTCATGAGATATGATCGACAAGCGGAATGCAAATATTGAAACTAAATGAGCTAAATTGTGAAACATTTCAACCTCTACACAGGCGGATGATATTGACAAAATAATGACAATACTGACATTTGGGGAAACACCATGAAATTGGTTTACGTGTAATGCCTTCTTGAAATAGGAAATATATATTGAAATTGATTTCGAAAATATTAAAAAATCACCAACAAGACGCATTGCTTTTTTCTGAATAGAACCAAGAAGTTTCCAATGAATGTTTTGTTGCCGAGCCCCACACATGAGAACTATATTACTATATTCAAAGACAGGCTGTAGATCATCGATGAGTGAAGTTTTCCCATGAGAGAGTATTTTACTGATCGTAATTCCCAGCATCGAGGTACTTGATAACTAACGCATGAAACAATATTTTGTCAACTTCAGACCTTCGAGTTGGGATAAACCAATTTTCAGTCCTGATTTGAACAGCTTATGTTCTATAACATTTCTGGGTTAATTTTCCTTGAATACAAACTCATCCAGTCAAATTTCAAACACATCTCATTACTTCTCTTTCCATTTTCTGTGCCTGCTCCGAACCACAGCAAAAACACTCCAATTGAGAATCATTCACCGTGAATGCACGGCATCTTCGACATCATGGGTTTTTATGCCAGTACGCTGTGCTCGATTGGCAGTAAGTAATATGATAGCAGATATTTTCCCTTTCATATGATATCTCGATTTCGGGAGCAATGAAGCAAGCTTTCAAAGATGACTAGACTGAGATAAGGCATAGCAGTTGTTGTTGAAATAACTTTTCTTCTCTCTATAAACTTAATAATATAATAATAATTGAAATGCTCCATTTCTGTTTGGATGAAATTTTTAATGAAATGGTGTATATTCAGTGAAGTTACCTGATGCAATATATGAGAATAATTATTATCAATTTCTAAACGCTGGCTTCGGATATTGCACCACTTGGTCGTATTTCTAGAATGTTCTCAAAATCAGAGATCTAATATACACTGAAAAAAAGGAACTGGTTGTTTCAATATCGTGCAAACCACGATAGAAAATATGAAAATTCATATCAGTTGGAATGCCTGTATGTTACAGGTCAGGAAATATCTATCCTAGGACTTGGCGTTCCTCATTAGAAGAAAACAGTAACGAAGAGGGAGAGAGAGGGCTTTTGGCTCACAACAGAAAGGTAGAGAGACAAATATTCGATTCGAATAAATATTGCTACAGAAAGGTTGAATTAAAAAGGGAGAATTGAAAAAAAGTATCACCCACTCAATGAATCATTTTCCACAGCATTTCTTTAAAGGAACATTAGAAACTGAATATTTCGTACGGTACTCTCTTCCCATCGAACTCTGGTTCCATTGAAATTAACTACAGTGATTTTTTTGTTTATTGGTAGCCGATAGAATTGGTCGACACTTGATGAGAATTCATATAAGCGTAATCCAAATCTTTTGAAATTACTCAATTGAATAACACGTTATAGTGCGATTCAAGTAATCACATGATCGATTAAATGTTCAAGAATTAATCTGCTTAGAAACTGAAAAATAGCATGTTTTCAAAATATCACAAAACAAATGAGCTCAGAAAAAAAATTACTCCAGAGGTAAAGTTCTGAAGAAGAAGCAATATGAGCTGTATCATTTTTTAAGCTCTGAAGCACTGCATCCCTTTAGCCCCCGATGCACTAATGAAGTACTATAAAGGGCACAATTTTCGAACATAGTGTTATAATTCCTACGAATAACAGCGAAGGGTATCTCAAAATGTACCATGCTGTGGCCTCCTCAATATTTACAAAATTTCATCTAATTACAGTTGATGAATAGTCAAGAGCGTAAGCGTAGTAGCACTACCCAGCATTATCAACGTTCGCAAATCACCCAGAGAGAGCCCGCAGTCCGATGAATCTTTTGTTACTAATCGTCCACGGCCTGCTTTGCATGCACTGGCAAAATAACATTTCAACTCGGCTGTCTGTGGGCGGTCCGCTTATGAGTTATTCGAAACATTTGAAATGATTCACAAGTAGGTACTTGCAGCAGCAACATAACTGTCTGCATTGCCTTGGGTGGAGTTGGTTGGTGGAGATCCACTTTTGGTTCTTTCCGCTCCCATTCACTTTCCAGTGGCACTTGATGAACTGACCGTATTTGTAAGCTGGATTCAGTTGGCAGAGGAAGTGCGTATGGACATATTTGAAAGGAACAATTTCAACAGATGTTGTTCACCACAGTTGCATAATAAGTTGACTATAAAGGTTTTGCGAATGAAATTTTTCTTATACCAAGGTGTACATTTTCAATCCATCTTGATCCATAATGTGTTCGTAGATATTTTTTTGATTTGATTTTTTTTATTTTAAAAACAATTACTCGTATATTTTTTTGTGAAATCAAAAAATATTAGTGATCCATTCTGCCTAACTGTATGATGGGAATAACGAAATTTTTCTGAAAGAGTGAATGTGAAGAGTGATAAAATCCATTCATGAAAAGTCAGTAAATTACTTTGTTCATTCTACAAGTTCCAAGCTCAAATTAAAACAACATACAACAGAAACTAAGCGATAAATTGTCTAAAGCGAAAGCAATAATTGAGATAGAATCACGCCCCAAGACACCTAAATGTAGTTCTTCATCCCAAACCACCACTAATCACCGTGGATAGAACCTCCACTAATGTCGCAAATTGCCCATTTTTCATTACAAGTTCCCTCCAATGGCCAGATATTAAAAACATAAATATGACGGAACGCTACTCAAAACGAATAGCCCCTTATTAATTTTCGTTAGCGGTGATTTATCCCCACACGCACGACCCAATTAGGGGTAGTGCAGATGTAGATGCTCTTTCGTTATATGACTGCCATCCGTCATAAACGCGAAATATTCTGGGTGATTTCGTTTGAATTAGTGAATATTCAGAATTGGAGAATTTCATACTGACAGTTCAGTGGGGATGGATTTTTATATATGGCTTTTCTCTCAGCTTTCCTTCGAACTATGTACAGTAATATTTGAAATTGATTATAGTAAAAAGTCCAAAGGTTGCTCAATTCTCTAATGGGAAATACGACCGGAATAATCATTGATAAATAATCAAACACATATTTCCTGAGGTCATTTGAACAAATAAATGATACGGTTTCACTTAGTCCCAATAACTTTTACGACTGTTCCTCATGTAAACCGCAGAAATAATTTATTTCTTAATTAATCAAATTTTGTTCGAAATTAAACACGTTCCGGCAAATTATGGAGAGACACCACGTAAATCAAAAAATAATTTGCGGTAGCTAGGTAATGCAAATTGAATAAATATGTGGACATATAGTCTCGCATATAGTCTACTTGGGTGGTCAAAAACGAAAGTGACATTGCTGTAAGAGTAGTGATACGAACACAAACAAACAGCTCGAATCACTTGAAATGTAAATAAAAGTAAAGAAGGCAAAGAACGAGAAAAGCGATGAAACGTGGTCTTGTTGCTTAGATATCATAAAAGCGCTAAACATATCTTCGTTTGGATTCTGATAACACATTTGTGCTCTCTCAAATGTGCTTGTTTCTAACCTTCTTCTTCTAAGAATACGAGATAGCAAGTGACGTTTTCAAACTCTATTGAGACTTTGCCACCACTTCTTCTTTCAAATCCAAACTTCAATCTACTATTCGGAAATGAGATAAGTGTACACACCGATCGAGTTACACAAAAACAAGCAAGTAGCTGCCACACACTATCTCAGTTCCAAACGTACACAAATATATAGGTACTCACCTTCTTCCAAAGAACTACAATCCTCTTCAATAATTGAAGACTGACTCAGATTTCGAAAACATAACTTCACCTTTTCATCAGCCACTTTCCTAAGTACTGCTTCTATCGCACTGTCGTTCATCAAAGCCAGTCCATTTTTAAAGTCGCCAATATTTCATTGCATAATTCGAACATTACCCTATTTAAACGATGAGTTTTGGAACCTTTGGTGTAAAAGTTGGAACTTTTCCTAGAGATCAATGATACTAAGACTTAGTACCAACTTTCTTCTCCTGAAGATGCCAACCTTGTCAGCGACACGAGCGTCGAGTGCAAAAATATCAGTTTGGTGTTACGGTAATTGATTTCTAGGAAAAATTACCCTATTTGCAGCAATCCTCGTGACACAACTGGGATTTGTATTTTTTTTTGTATCCCTAACGCAATCATTAAACCGAAACCAAAATATGCACAAATTTCAAACTCTACCTAAGTAAACGACATTTACCATCAGTATAAACGATGAGATTGGAAACTTTGGTGTTGAAAATTTTCCTTGAGATCAATTACCCTAACATCAAACTGATATTTTTGCACTCGACGCGCGTTTCACTAACAAGGTTATCATCTTCAGAAGAAGAAAATTGATACTTTACACCAAATACTGTTCTGTATCAATATTATTAATATATTTCATAATATATTTCCTAAGAAAAACCAAAAAATCGATTCATTATTGCTAAAGGTGAGCGAAGTGCCTTTGTATTTCCAGTACAGGAGATACACAAGCGTTTTTTCTTGAAATCGTTATGGGCATTAGTGAAAATGAAATATGAGGGAGTTTCGACTTACAGTCAGAAATGTCTATTACTGGTAGTGCGGAATTCAGTTATGGCAATACGTTATTTTGATGAAATATATGAATAATTTCGTGCAAAATACTACAGTATTGGCCAACAAGAGCAAATGCATGTTGTTTTCGACAGGAACTTGACAAGAATTCCATTAGGGAAAATCTCAGGAAAATTAACAAAAATTTCAAAGTTTCTGTCTCGGTTTCAGTATTCCCCATCAAAGTTACAGTTGGCATTGGGCACTAACACAGACGAAATGGTAGAGTCATAGGCAAGAAAGGTCTTTTCGATGTCTCGAACCACTCTGGGAAATAAAATAAGTGGAAAATATCTCTGAGATTCTACTGGACATTGCGGCTCTCATACTTTTCTTGGGAAATATACTGAAAAATTACTAGAGAATTGTATCACATCAAAAACAATTTATTGAGTGAAAATCAAGCAATGAAATGTTTTTTAATTAAGTTATCAACGACACTTCATGGCGCCAAAAACAGGTTTCCAGAAGATACATTTGGTCTTTTAACATCGGTTCGAAAGCTTGTTAGTTCGGTTGAATAGCCAAACATCATTTCACAAATAGTAGACAAATACCTGGCCATAAGTGGTGAAACTATCTGACCATAAGTGGGGGCAAGTTGGTCGAAAGTGGATAATTTTCCTCATTTTCTACAAAAATTATCATACAAATGTTATTTCTCAAAAATTAAATATTTCATGTATTCCGTTAAATGAAATACACTTACAAATATACGAATTCATATGGATTTTCTTCTTACAATATTGTTTTATCGAATTGATTTTAATTAACTGTTTACTCAATTTCTCTGTCCAATTCAGAAGTTCATTATATAGGGTGGATAACATAAACAAAGTTCAATCTAATACCAAAGTACAAGGGGAACATTGTCAACCACATACGAACAAACGTTGAACGTACTCATGTCACACGAGTTGCTAACTTCATCAAACGTGAAAAAATAACCGACAAACAACACAACGACACCACCACAACAAACATACATACATTCATTACTTGTTATGCAAATTCGTATATTGTTGATATGTTTACGTAGGCTTGTTTTCGTGTAACATGAAAGGGATAAACCGCATCCGAATGTTCTCTTCCGTTCGTTCCTCACAGATTAATTATTATTATTGCAGTTGTAATCAATTACGGAACCCCGGTATCTCGGAGGATTTAAGCGGAATTAAAAGTAAACATTCACTTGTCGCTCTAATGCGCCCTAATCCTTATTACGTTTAATGAAAATGGAACGACAGCTTTTTTTCTGGAAACGTTAATCCGTCTCAATCTAATGAATGATTCAACAGGTGAAGGTGAAATGAAGGGGGAATGTTTCTACCGTGAAAATTGGAATACTCGCATGCACTGAGATTTGACACCGGATTATGTCCTTTGAAACTGTTGCTGGATTAGTTACTGAGGTATCAATTTCAAATGAGTTCAAAGAGATTTAAAAGAAATTTACTTGTATTCCATACTGGAGAAAAACAATTTCAACAATACTTTTTTCGATTGGATGATATCCAAACAGAATCTCGAACAGAATAGCTTAGTCTTAGGATGAGGATCTGTTTATACACAAAATGAGTTTTCTAATATCAACATTTCAGAAAATCTTTTTTATAATAGCTTAGTCTTAGGATGAGGATCTGTTTATACACAAAATGAGTTTTCTAATATCAACATTTCAGAAAATCTCTTTTATCTTAAGGACAGACAATGAGCGACAAACTTTCATGAATGATCGGGATAAGTTTATTATCCTTTCATCTAAATGATTATAAAACTCCTTTCGAAGACTGATGAACACTCACCTGATTGAAATAAGCAGGTAGCATACATCTTTGGTCGTCGATTCTTGATCTTTGGGCCTTCAAGACGATTTCGAAGAGATCCTGTGTGGTCCCTTTTAATCTGCTAGGACTTGGATTCGGGCTTCCTGACAGTTGAGTGGCATGCCACGTTGTGTTACTTTGCGTTCTCCTGAAAGAAAAAAGAAACAATAAATTATCGTGATCTCGAAGTTGTGAAGGAGGGAGTTCCATCACTCTTATCTCATCACACCAATTCACGATCGGAATCGTTCAGTGACTATTTCTCTAACGGATTGCATTCATTATACTAATGATAAATGAACTATTTTTTTTCAAAGTGGAATTTCGAGGAGGATTAATATTAGTTAATTCGAAGAACTGGGCTGATGGGCCAACGGATTACATTACCATACGAAATATATTTGGTGTCGAAACCATATTGTTATGTCACAGGCAGCTGCTAATTGCTCTCAATAATTATTAAGATTGCTCGTTATATTGTATCATATCCTGTTGGTACGAACGAGACTTGGCGTAACATCATCATCTAAAATAACTTTCAGTCTTTCAGTTCTTCATAACATCCGTTAATATTTATTATAATTGGCCATTTCCCGAAAAACAAAGTGAAATAATCAATAAATTGCTTGGTCTGTGTATTATGAACTCGAATGTAAATCAATAATAAATTGAGACAGTGAAGACGAGAGATTCAATTTCAAAACTACTCTGACGAGTTTTGAGGAAATGGATTTTTGAGATATTTTATATTTTCCTACAAATATTTCGAGGGCAGTGATGGTGATGAGACTTTTATCTCAATGAAAATAGTGACCCAAAAACTATGTAAAACTCCCCCATTTCTTCTACCAATATTTTTTTCACACTCCTAATATCCAATTTTCCGTTGTTAACTGATGAGACTCTCAAGTTTTCAAATTTCTTATTCTCTCCCTTAAATCGGTCAAGATCTATTTGAACCGAAAAATGACTCAGCTACATAATCATTGATCTTTCAAATCTTTGGAATGAGATAATTATGAAACACCGTGAATATTCCTTCGAGACGTTACTCTCCCAAGGAGTTTTTTTAATTAACTGGAGAGAACTTGGTTTCCCGATTACCCCTCGGATTACCCTTAATGAAAGGAACTCCCTTCGTCCGAAACACATTATTCACACCTCCCTACAGATACTCATCACCCATCATCTTAAAACAAACTCCAATCTCGTCGACTATCACTTTCTCAATCTTGGAACGCACTTTGCATAGAGACAAGTCGACTTCGTTTCCCGATCCTACCAGATAACATCGCCCCATCCTCTCTACAACTTGCGATGCTGTTCTCTGCCAAGTGAGGGTCAAGAGACCACCGACTTTATAGCACGGAACTCTCTGGGATACTGCATATATTTATGACTATACGGGGCAAGGCGACGCTGAGGTAGTTAACGGGGTTTTAAAGTTCAAAAAATATTTGTTTGGGATGAACATCACTTCTACTTCTCAAGACTGAATTTCTGTACGCGACAGACAGTTTGAAAATGTCCCTATGAGAGATCAATATCGAATATTGAGGTAGGTACTTTCTCTGGAAGAGAAAATTCACACCATTAACACCATTAGCAAACAAACTCCATGTGTATAGTATTATTCATGCGAAAAAAAGAATTATCCTGCTCAATAAAGCTATTGTATACAGAAACACGTGTCGCGGCTTTGTAGACCCTTTGTTAATAGGGGATCTTCCAAGAAACTGTGACATTTTTTGTTGAATATGGACCTTTATCAAGTATTGGCCAGTTCAATTCGAGTATGCTGTTTCCTATCTAAACTTCTTTCTGTGATTTGTCACCCAGTACTATTCTTTAGAACTGAATCGGTAACTATCTACTTTTCAAAGAACTATCTGGACCATTTCTCTTAAAATGTGGACCATTTAGGAAAGATGAATATGCACTTAACTAGTTCAAGAGAACAGGAATATGGATAACGACCGTATTCAATCATTTTTTGGACTGAGGTGGCCTTTACTTGATGGAAATCCATAGTTATTACGCTATAAGGTAGACACGATTAAATTTCTACAAAATTTATTGTCTTCGCGACATGTTTCGGTACACTGTACCTTTATCAAGCGAATGTATTTAAACACTAAATTATTCTTCGCTAAAAGCTCCTTAAATATATCAGGGCCTACTCTAATTATCTATGATTCCTAGAATAATACCACTGACAATGATGATGATTCCTAACTGATGCTGATAACTGATACTGATTCCTAATAATAATTATGATATCGGACCATAGTTACTATATACTTATTGATTGAATAAGTTCAACAAAGGGGAACTATTGAGATCCAATTGATCATTTAGCAAACAATTTGAATTTTTTAATTTATTGATTTCCAAAAATTCTAAATAATTAAGTCTAATGCCCTTATTTTCAACATGCAGAATTTCGAAATTTTTATCGAAGTCATGGCCTTCCTCCAAAATATGATTGGCATATGATGAATGAGTTGTTTTCTTTTCATAATTCATACGATGTTCACGTATGCGGTTTTTGAATGGTCTACCTGTCTGGCCAATATATACTTTGGAGCAAGATCCACAATTCAATTTATAAACTCCTGATTTTTCATCTTTTATTGTTTTATCTTTGTTATTCTTGATAAACCTTCCCAACGTGTTATCTGTTCTATATGCTACTTTTAAATTCTGTTTATGCAAAAATGAAGCTACTTTTTCCGTAGCAGGTCCTGAATAAGTTAAGATTCTATAATTATTGTCATGGGTCCTCAAAGTGGGGTACACTTCTTGGATAGCTTTTCTATGTAGTTTTTTAGCAAGAATATTTTCTATTAATTTGACTTGATATCCATTGTTAACTGCTATTTGTTTTATTCAATCAATATACGAATTGTTGTGTGTAGGCTCGCATGTAGGTGGTAGGGAATCCACGACATTCGATACTCACATTAGACTCCGCCAACCCTGATTATTATCTGTCACGTCCAAACTAATTATCGACATCCCGATACATCTCCACCGGGTATAACGACATCAGAAATTGATACACCCTCCTCGAGTAGCACTAAATCGTGCAACGAAGTTTCTCCATTCATATTACAGGGCTATTGTTAGGGGTTTTACGTTTCCTCAACTCGATACCCGGCGAATCACCAAAGGATCTTTCACCTCTCGCCTCGGCAGGTAACTTTATCTCCTAAGTTATCCTGGTGCACAAATTTCGGCACGAGAACGTCATGCGGCGCTATTCAATTAAGCTAATTTATTAGTTTAATAACTGCGAATTTATGGCGGAAGCGTAAAAGGATCCCCTTTCTGATAACCCTGCTGCATCTCAATGGAGCAGTGACCAAGGGTCCTTATAATCGCAACTATAAAAGTCGGTACTGAGAAGGTCATGAATGATGCTTCTATTATATCAGGGTTTTATATAAAAATGAAAGATTATTATCACATGAAAAAGCTATGGTTCAGAATGGAAATATCGCTTTGAAGAAGGGTGAGATACCGAAGAGCTTCGGATTATTATTTTGGGAGTATGGAAAATGAGAAAAAAGTGAAAAAATTACAGTTGGACACAACACTTGAGGAAGTGATGAAAAAACAAAAAACACTTCCTCAAAACTTCATTCTGTACACAAAAATAATCATGTTTCCTAAATAAAACTATTTTGAATGACCAGAAAGTCATTTAATTTATGTATTGATACGATTTATCATCACATAAGGGATTTCAAAAGTTGATGACAATGCGAATGATAGTAGCCTTACAAGAATGAAAATCAACAAACACAGTACCTAATGAATTCAGTAACAAACTGATTTTTGAGAAGGAAGTTTCACTGAATGAATGGAAGAATAATTGAAAAAAACTTATTCTAAAGAAGTAACATCAAATACTTAGCAAAACATCCTCTGTTGACATGTTTACATTGTTCAGAGAGGTGTGGTGAATATGTGATCCAACACCTGTCGCGCCGTGTAGAAAAAAAAAGTGTATTTTTAAATTTTTTTTTGCCGAAAATAGTTTTCTCAAAACAATAAAAAAAGTCACGTATGTTATACTATCGACTCAAATAGTAGAATAGAAAACTTTGAGAAATAACTTGATACAGTCTAGATCAAATCTTGAACGTTTTGGACCGAAATATTTTCCAATTCACTGAGTACTGAAAATTTGTTCTCAACAAGATACTTGTCCACTATAGACCGGTAGGATTGAAGCTGAATGACCCCATCATCAAATATTTTATATCAACACTCGTCGCACGTTTCATTCAAAACTAAGCATGTTAAGGAGGAGAAATCGATAATGTACTTTCAATTACCATATGATTTCCACTGAAACTTTTTGTAGCGATCAATAACCCTAACACCAAACTATTACTTATTATTTGCACTCGACGTGCTTTTCGCTAACATGGTTAGCATCTCCAAAAGAAAACTGATACTCGAGTATCAGTTTTTTTTTCCAAAGGTTCCAATCTCATCGCTTTTAACTACATAATATTACAAGTGAACATCTACTTCACAAAATTTTGTTCGTAAAAAACAATCGTCTCGTTCAACTCACCCTGAGTTCAATTATCCAATCAACTTTTTGGAATGATATCAAATAATGCATTGAATTGGATCTATTACTGTTGATGCTACCACTACATTCAGTTATTTCCAAACTTCCGAAAGAATTAAACGAGGAATTAAAAAGCCTATTGTCATGTACATTTATAATTTTTTCAATCCAGAGCATGCTTCAAATTGTCAAAGTAGTTCAATGTTTGATCTAATTTCAAAAACATTGATAAGGGTTATTGAATAGTAGGTGAGATAAATTGTAGAAAACCAGCGTTTTGCTTATGTAATTCCTTGCCATGAAAAATTTTGGTAACATAGTTGTTAACTAACCTACATAGTTGTTAACTAACCCTCGATAGTCATTAACAACTGGAATAATAACGAAATGATACTAGTATTTTCAATTTGGTGACAGGGTATAAGAACTGCAATTTTTAAAGTTTTCAGTTTTTCACCGAAGGTTCCAAATGTACCTACGACTCTTATTCTGTACTAAAAGATATCCCACATCCTTTCAGATCCTTATAGTTTCAAGCCACAGATCAAAGTTGTCCTAGAATAATGTTTCCATTTGTATAGTTCGGCATCTTACCATAAATAGAAGAGGCTGATTTCGGTTCAAAAAGGAAAAACATCGTCTCATTGCTGACACATCACCGAAAAACTAGTTTTCTTCACTGCAAGTCTGCAGAACAGTAGGCGATTTATCGCTTTTTTATAGGTTAATCCAACGCCGTCGCTTTTCTGAAATACTGTTACTCGTTCAAGTTCTAGAAATTCAAGCGCACATCCGAAAAATATTCTTCCACCTACTGACGATCTACAGACCTGTCCAGAATATTATTTCATTTTGGAAAACTCA
Source organism: Zygogramma bicolorata (assembly GCA_032362365.1). Taxonomy (NCBI): domain Eukaryota; kingdom Metazoa; phylum Arthropoda; class Insecta; order Coleoptera; family Chrysomelidae; genus Zygogramma; species Zygogramma bicolorata. Next base: position 1,341,640 of record JAVJAQ010003898.1, read on the forward strand.
GCTTGTAGGTTTCAAATGTACCCTTCACGCAAACTAAATCTTCTGTTGTTTCGGACTATGTAGCAGACTGAGCAAAGTAGTTGGTGATAACATTCTAGTCCTTTTAGTAGTTCTTCTCGAATGGTTCTCTAGAAGGAGAATATTTCTATATTTGATACCCTCACACCATACCAAACTAGAATTATTCGCACTCGATGCGCGTTTCGCTAACAAGGTAAGCATCTACAGAGGAAAATTGATACAAGTCAACTATTGCCTTACTTATTCTGGTCGTTTCCACATCGCTGAAACCACAGCTCAACCTCTGATCCTACGCGATCACGAAGTCCCCGCGCACCTCTTACCAACCCGGGGCAATTTGCCGAAGTCAGGGCTAAATTAGCATAGTTTGCCTGTCGATAACTGTACCGTCGACTAATCTGATTCCGATCTAGGTTGTTGGCGTAACGAGATGATAGCCGATGGACGAGCCAAACTACTAGTTCTGGAGCGGTGTCAGTCGCACCTTCCGTACACTACGGTAATAATTTCCTCTCGCAAATTATGTGCAAGCATACCGTGTACTCGGGCTTAAGTAGTCGAATTACTACAGAGTTCCGTTCTCGAGGGTTATAGACCAGTTGGAGGAGTTTACGTTATAGTCGATCATCCTCAAAGGTCTCCAACCAATCGTGAAACTGTTTTCGTTCAAATTCATGTTCAGAACACATAAAAGCGTATGTATCACAACATTAAGATACATTGCTCTGGATGTTTAATTTCAATATATGTACATTTACAAAGGAATCAATGATAGCAAACAATATAAACTAGAAAAAAATATAGAATTGAAACTGACTAGGTGGAAACCTGTTCGTAAAATAGGAAATATGTCTTCTTAATCACAAGAGATCGAAGAGGTCGAAGAAATAAGTGAAACGTGGGAATCGTGGCACTATCCTGTATAAGGATGTCGACAGTATTTGTAGTCCAGCTATGATTGAAGAGTGGGTGATGACCATAGAGACGAGTTGTATTGATTGCTGTAAAATGACTCATGTTCAGACCTCATACTGGAAAATTAATGACGGCTCTTGACTCCTCTCTAAGCCTTTTTGTTGAAGAAAATCGTTTGAGATTTATAAATTCTGGGAAACTCATGGAACGAGAAAGATTTCGTGTGCTCTAGTCTTTTTTCACATTCAGAACACAATGATTATCTCCATCCGAAATTTTTTCTCGTTCAAATTAATCTGAATAGTGTGATAATCGAGACAGGACCCAAAATTCAATGTTGATTTGATTTGACTTACAAAATGTTCCCAATTCTAGTCATTGTTCCTTGAGCTTCTTCAAATTCAGTTCTATTTGTTTCTACTAAAACGAATTCAGGTTTCAGCTCCTTTAACATCTTTATGTTGTTGTAGACCATCCAGAAGCTATACTAGAAATTCCTGAGCAACTTGTGCGAAACCGATGAAGGAGGACATATTTCATTTCTCTCTCTGACAAATCTCCTGAAAATAGTTCATTTATCACTCCTACCTGAGCTTCGATTGGAGCACCTTTAATTCTTGCATTGATAATCAAGTCTTTCATATATGAGTGTCTTTCATCCAGTTTTCCAATAGCCATTTTGTATTCGACAAATGAATGACGGGATTCTTCGAAGATATCAATTTCGGTCGCTATTAAATTCTTGATATAGTGGCGAAGGTGCCGGGAAAAAGTTTATCCAAACCAATATTCAAATTAGCTAGTACCAAGTATATTTATGTTATTTTTCCCGCATGTTCGCCAAACAAATACTGTAATTTTGAGGTGCTTGCCCAGTGATTGGCGGGAATAACATTGAAAAAATAACCGAGAATAGGTAATAGGTACCACAAGACCTCAATTCTCGCTCGAAGTATTCATTTTGATACTTCAAGAAATCTCAAGTGAGTTGATAAAGGTCTTATAAGGAGAAGTGTGTTATATATATATATATATATATATATATATATATATATATATATATATATATATATATATATATATATATATATATATATATATATATTTTCTAAAACTGAGGAATAATAATTGAATATTGAGTTCGGTGAAACTGCCAAACGCATTCAAATTTCAAATACTTCAAATGGCAGTATCAAACTGTCAAACTTGTCTGTAAGGGGTTAGCTTTTTATGAGGTCTACACGTGTACGTATGACTTTCTATTGCTGAACAAAACATCGGACAAAGTTTAGCTGTCATTCGAATGGATTTGTAGCATTGAAAAATCGCATTTGCATCATCACCTATCGTCAATAAATGTATACTTTTGCTTTGATTTTCCAGATCGGGAGGAATTGGCTAAACAAAAGCATATCAGTCAAAACACCAGGGTTTTTATGCATCTTGGCTCTCTCTCCCCCTCTGCAGAGCTCATTAAAAGTACCTATGTCAATTTTACCTCGTCAGATAATGATGGCGCATGAAAAAAATCAAGAATAAAGCCGATCGATCGAACTATGAAATAACAAATTTGTTATTGAATGCACACTGCTCCCCAATTAATGCAGGACCTCGATTTGTATTCCTCTACGAGGCAGCGCATTATCGTACAGACCCACAATTCTTAATGACCGTTGAATACTTTTAATTTGCCGCACGTTCTCTCCGAATCGAAACCGTGAAATTCCATTTGAATTACAAAAAGCCGAACGGAATACCTCCGAAAACATGCATGGGATGCATCGAATAAATTTCCATACAATTTGGGTGCAATATGGTTGACTTCAAATTAGATAACTGAAATCAATTACAACGGCCACATTGTGGAATTGAAAATTGTAGCTTTTCATATATGCAACGATAATCAACACATGTTTCGAGATTAACAATGGAATTTTTAACGAAAGCCCTTTTATTTAATCATTCATTTATGAATGGAGATTCCTACTTCTGTACGACTGGATCTTGGCACAGAAATAATAACATATATGCCCAACGATCTCTGTGGAGTATACTAAGATCAAAAAATACCTTTTACATCTGTTCACTGTCTTGAAATTTATTCCTAGAAGGTGTTTTTCCCTTCATCCTGGTCTACACTACCAGTTAGTAACTGGAAAAGTATCTGAATTTGTGCCAAGATGAATTGGATAAGCCGTACTAGTTAGTATCAAAGAAGTCATGAAAAATTGGAAATAGAACAAACATGTAGACTGAATATGATATCGAAAAATACCCCCCAAAAAAACAAGTGGCAGTTAAGGCCACACATGAAAAAATATTTGAGAATCTCGATAGAATCAAGAAAACATCAAACCCAGAAGTGTTCACATTGCTGATGTCGGCTTGAAGAAAAGATAAGGTGATAATCGACTTTCGGATAAGATTGGTGTGATAGTGAAGAAGTTCCATAATCCATACCTACATATGTCCAAACTAGTTTAACTGGGTTTGAAGTGAAATGTTATCCTAATAAATGGACAAAAGTCTCTCTTCACCAAAACTACCGTGAATTCTTCTAAACACCTTCGAACGGTTAAATAATGGATTGATAAAAACTGAATCCAGACCTCAAATAAAGCCAGTCCGTTGCTGACAACATGAATCTCGATTAAAAAAAGGCGAACAGATTCCACTCTTAAAGCTTCCTTTAAAAGGGTTGTCTGTTCAGCATATGGCATGTGAAATTCAATTCCTCTTTGAGAGCATTATTCAGAAGATGTGGGTCCTTTTATATAAGATTTTTTCAATTGATACTTTAGCTAATCGATGTATTAAATAGATAAATAGCTTTCCAATCGTTGGGCAGATGGTAATAAACTTTGATGTTTCCACACTTGGTCACATATGCGACAGTAAACGTTCTAGAATGGTTGCGTTGTTAAATAAGAATGGAATGCTGTTTTTATTCGAAAAGTAAATTGACGTTCTCGCATACGACAATAAAAATGAAACTCCCCAGTTCTATTTCTATATGTGAAAAAATTGCTACAAATTAAAAATCTGTTTTACTACATATAATAAAATTATAAAGGGGCTCTTGTGAACCATTGAGAAAAACAATTACGGTTCTTCCGGGATTTTTAAATTACATGAGAAAAAATACTTATATACCGGACTGTTTTCCGTAACTTATAGATTAAAAAATGAGAATGATGAGGTAAGTATCAAATGGATAGAAGCATTCGAATAAATGAATATTAGATTCATTTGTTGTATACAGACCTATCTATTTAACAGAAAAATGTAGTGGATACTGAGGTTATTGTCAAAGATATCTGTTGAATTGGACAATGTATTATAAAAAATCGTTGGTGCGGAAGTAAGGTAGGTATTAGTTAGCGAATTATTTTTGACATGACTTTTTCACACTGAAAATCGAGCAAAAACTATCTCAAAGTTTCAATTATATAAGTTCATTCAATTAAGTAAATATCAATCCATTGAACTTCTATTTCCACTTCGCATTTTTTGTTTATTTTTTATATTTTTTGGGTCCTGTGCCATACTTGGTTCCATACTGATTTGGGAGGAATAATTATACAATTAACCTTTCTTTTACTCTCCCCTGAAGAGGGGCAAATTGCATTTCACTCTGACTATTCAAATTCAAGTCAGTTGAATCACATTGAGAATGAAAAGACTCACTTTGTTACGAAAAAGATTGATTTCTCTCTCTCGGATTTTTAACTGTTTCTTTCATTTGACGAGCAGATAATAGTATATTACATAACGAGGCACAAATTGAATCATTTCTCGAGAGAGAAAGTTTATCTTTTGCCGAGGTTAGAATACTATTTTATTCACGATCATTCCAAAGAATTTTATAAAAAGAACAAGAAATGAATATAAGCAACAATAATTTCAGTACACGTATAAACATTTTGATTTCGTTTCAATGAATGTTTTTGGTATAACAATACTATTTCACAAATCTCAGTTGTGATGAGAAACAGCTGCAGCTAGACAATGTTTGAACTACTCACTGTAATATTGACGGCATTTTGAGTAATAAAAACGGACTGGCCCTGGTTAGCGACAACACGACAGATACTGTACGGAAAATGACTGATAAAGTGGTAATGTTCATTCCTGAAAACGGAGTGAGGCTTCAGTTATTGAAGAGGATCGGGGTTTCGAGAAAGTGAGTACCTTCATCGGTCTTTTTTGTACGTTCGGCACTGAGATAGTGTGGGGTAGCTATAATATTGTGGCATGTGGGTTAGCTTGGTTTGTGAAACCACGTTGGTGTGTGAACGTTAGCAGGGAACTAAACACTTCGTAAATTAAGATGAGCTGAATGCCGTTTCGAACTGAAGACGATTAGATAACAGTTTCAAAAGAGGTCAGGGAAGATATTTCCGACCTCATCTTCTTCTCAGCAAACAATTGGCACTTTGCAACCTGAAACTAAGTTGGAAACAAGCACGTTTTTGAATGATCGTAATTAATAGTTTCTTCGCTGAATTAATTCCACATTACTGGTCTTGTAATAATCAAGATTAGGATAAAAGATCATAAGTGACGGTGGAGTTGTGAAATTTAGAAGGAATATGAGGTGGTTCCGCGATCTAATTTTTTTAGTGCTGTGAGTGGAAGGGAAAGTGTCGACGGTCAAGGAGTCGGTCAGTGCGGCAGTCAGTAAATAGACACGGGCCGAACTGTACCCTAAGAAGGGAACTCTTCATTATTGTATTTTCGCATGTTTGCACCGGCTAGCCCGACGCCGTTATATACTGTGTTGTTCCAGAATAGAAATTATAAATTACTTGCAGTGCACTCATTTATCCAAACCTCACCGAACCCGAAGTATACATGAGTAAAGTGATCTCATTCATTGGCGCCCAACGTGGGGCTTATGGAATTGAGCAACTTTTTTCGGGCATTTTTAAAAAAGTCCATTTCTTGGACATTTTCTCTCATTTGAAATTATTTCTCCAGAAAATTAAAAACTCCAACAGCTAAGCACACGATTTCCGATACTACATTTCAAGACTTCGGGCTACAAAATGCAACAAGATCAGTCTACAGGAAATCGAACATTTTTCCACATCAATTTTTTGTTTCGCCGCGACTACGGCTCTCACAACACACACCCCATGCTCCCCGCGTAATAAAATCACACTCCAATCTCTTCTGCCTTTCACTCCGCTCGCGCTCATGATAATAAAATCTTTTCATGATTTCACGGCGATAGGATCGCGGAACGTTGTTATTGTATAGGAATCGTAGGAGGGTCGACCGCCCGGCCGCTTTTCCATCATTTCTGCGTTTCCGCACTACTTATATCCGATTTCAATATAAATTCCACGAATGCCGCGAACGTTCCCCCTCGCGTGTGTCATCATCGCTCATCCCGTCTGGCCTACGAACATTCTATCTTTCGCGATAATCTACTAAATACGAAATGCGACACGGGTCGCGAACACACGCTCCGTGGTAACATGAAAACTGTACCAGGGACGTTCGGTATCTTTCAGATACGCACCTACGAAAAATTGGGTTCTCAGTTCTCCGTCATATTATATCAACCGAAAACGTTAGAACGTCCATTTTATTTAGCACATTTACTGAAAAAAATTATGCTTGTACAGGATATGGATAGTCAATTTCTTGAATATAATCTGAAGTCACTTCAATTGTTTCTTTTTGATAAGAGCTTCGAAATTATAGTATATCACCTGATGAGGAGAAACTTTTCCTAGAGATCAATTACCCTAACACCAAACTGACAATTTTTGCACTCGACGCGCGTTTCGCTAACAAGGTTAGCATCTTCAGGAGAAGAAAATTGATGATTGAGTAATTGAGAAATTATTGAGTATCAATTTTCTTTTCCTGAAGTTGCTAACCTTGTTAGCGAAACGCGCGTCGAGTGCGAAAAGTATCAATTTGGTGTTAGGGTAATTTAAGATGCAGAAAAACTCAAAGTCGTCTCCACAATTTAATATTCGAAAGATGTCAGTACGGTGATTCAGTACATGTTTCGAACCTACATAGGTTCATCATCAGCTGAATTTACATTGAATTCTACAATAAAGGAAGAGTAATATAATATTAGTTGATAAATGAAGTATAAAATTAACTTACATGGAGAAGAAAAAATGGCAAAATCACATGGTGAAGTTCAGGACATAAAAAATTATTGTAATGACAATTAAGATTAAATTGATATTAGGGGAATTTGGGACATCCCTAATACCATAAATACATTAAAGATTGGGGGGCTTGGAGCCCTTATGCCCAATATGCAATATTTGAAAAATCCACATTAAAAGATACTTGGAAAAACTCTACCGTTCACAGATTGACTGAGTAGGAAATGGAGGAGAGTCAGCTGACAGAACTGTCAATTGTCGAAATTTTTCAATGTCGAGATGACATGGAAATGCGGCACAAGGATCTGGCACACACGGAACGAGAATCAAAGAGCTGTCTTTTCGAGTCATGTCCCGGTGTCCCGGGTGGACAGATCCAACACCCCACATACAGGCCCTGTGATTTCTACTGGTGAAGGTCAAGTATCTTTACTCATTTTCAATTATCAACGAGACTGGATTAGAGCAAGTGGGTAAAAAAAATTCTTGCTTCATGGATAAAACTAGATACAGTACCAAACTGTTGAACAATAAACAGTTGAATAAATGAAAAATATCATGTTTTAATGCAATTCTACAAAGAATTTGAGACAATTATTTGCTCAATTCGGTTTTTGGACCATTGAATATAGTCATGAGATCAAATTTATCAGGTGAAATGTTACATATCCCATCGTTTCAAAAAAACAATTCCGGAAGCGGAGGCTATTAATTCCGAATACGCGTGTTTTCTGAATAAGCCATCATCTGACAGTTGTCAAATACGTAATGAACATTTTAAAATAGTGTGAGTAGAAAAATACTTGTTTGAATGAATAAAGTTTGTTGGCGGGGTATTGTTTCTGGTGCATATTCCGGTCTAGGAAAATAATTATTATATGCAGAATGATCCTGAAAATGCGGCTGATACACTGACAAAATTTTTAGAAACAACTTATTTCCATAGTTTCGAAGAGAAAAAATTGAATAGAAGTAAGATCAAATCTGTTACATTCTTTTACAGTGATGATATAAAAAAGTTGAAAAATACACTGGATGCAGTTCAAGCTGTTACGATGTGTACAAAAAAAGACGATGACTAAAAACTTTATACGAATTTAAAAAACGATTATAAAAAAATGATAAAGTCAGCAAAATTTAGGGCTAACGAAGAGTACTTATCAAATGCAAAAAATAACAAAAAGCGGCTCTAATTCAAATAGAAGTCATAGTAAAAATAAATCAAATGACACTACTTTGTCAACCAAGGATTTCTCTATTTTCTTTCAAGACGTTGTATATCAATTGAGGGCTAAGGCGAGCAAAGTTGACAATATTTCGTCAAAAAAAATTTAAATACTATGCCCCTAATACAAAATTCTTTCTGCCAGTTGTGAAAAATGAGATAATTGATAATAAGAATAATAAGAATTTGAAATTTGTATTCTACGCAGATGATTGTACTTCATTACACGTCATATAAACTTTTTAATAATTTACCAAACATTCTGAGGAATCTTCCCCTGACACATTTCAAACATAAAGTGAAAAGTATTCTTCTTACAGAAGCATTTTACTCAATTGACGAATTCCATGATTACTTCGCGGCATAGATTTTTGCGTCATGTCTGAGTCTGACTTCCATCACACTCCATGTATCACCAATTATCCTCCTGTACCTTTTGTCTTGGTTGTTCAATTTGAACTTTTATATGTAAATTTGAACTTTTGTATGTATATTTGTATATAAATGACGATTGTAAACACTTGTGTATAAAAACATGCAATAAACTTCTATTCTATCCTTTTCTAAACGTGAACTACCAAAATTTGCCATTGATACAGAAAGAGACATAAAACTCAATGATCAAATCTGAATTGATTCACCCCCGGTACATCATATGATTTTTATTCAGGATATGCCATGCTATACCGCATACTTCACTGGTTCGAAATAGAATTTTTTTTTGCCAAAAATGAGAGTATACAAGGCATATTTTTCTGTAATGAACAACCCGATACAGAAGCAGTGGTAAAACCATCAATCACTAAGGGGATCAATGTAAAACATTTCACACATATAACGAGCATATTATGTAAAGTTGGCAACAAAAGATGTCCTACACCGAGTCCTACACCGATCAGTGTCCCCAAAAAAAACGCATAACGACAAAAATATGCACACACCCCTGTACGTTAGAGATTGAAAGAAAAACTTATGGCTCGGATGACGGAACTTTTCATTAAAATCACCCCGGCACGCGTAAATGGGGTCCATTACTAGCAACGACGGTTTGATGGTTTGCCAATTCCGCCCGATTATTGAAGGGTATTTTAGAGTAAATTTGCGGGTGAGCATCGACATGACAGCTCATAAAACGTATCATTAATTTGGCGCTGTAATTCGTATTGTTCAAAGAATCCGTTCATTATAGGGTTGATTATGTATTCGGTTTCATCCAGGGGCAGATGTTCCTTTATTGCGTATAGCCTTCGCTAGGAGCCATTTGCATTTTTTTAATAGAAGCCACAGAAATTGGCCGTGATGTTTATGATAATGGTCCCCAGGAGGGTGATGTGTACGATCATATTTCTCGACGGGGCTCAATATTTTGAAGTATCATACTCAAGAACATTTAAGCCAGTTATTTTTACACAGAACAAGACCTAGAATAAAGTAGGAAAAACATTTTTTGTAGTCATACATCGTAGGTACGTAGCTAGAAAAATACTGATTATTTTGATGAGTATATCATTCAAAAATATTGAATTTTCTGGCATTACTTATTTAGGAAAAAACGTCAAACTTTGAGGAATTACTTGCAAGAACAACTTATCCATTCCATCCTGACAGATCACAGAAAACACCTCAAGAAATACTGATACTGATTTTTATAGCACTAATGGAAATAGAAATGTTTCATTTACCTTCACACATTACCAGTGAAGATATTGTATACGCAATTCGTGCGGTAAATCGACTTGAGAGTTGATAACATAACTATTAAGAATATATCTTTACTTATGCTTCAGTGTATTGGGGAAGTCGAGTATATTTTATTTTATACTATTTCCTGATATCTGAAGGGTGGCAGCTATCATTTCCACCACGGCAAAATTAGATATCCGCATTAGAGTCAGTTTATAGTTGTTGATAATTCTATCATTGTCAGTACAAAAAATAGTCAAGCGCATCATTTCACTTTCTGTCTATCTTGATAAAGGGTTAACATCTTGACACCTTTTTCCAAATTATTCGAAAAAATCTTTTCATTTCAAATAAAAAACTTTCTGGAAAGCAAAAGAACACTTCCTGAAAAGCCATTTGGATTTAGATAAAAACATGAAACGCAAACAGCTCTATCATACCGTTTCTCGGTGAATTTCCATTTCCCACCACAATTTGATCAATTCTTCTCTTCTTTAGAAATTAATTGTATTTCGGATGATTCTGAAAATTCAATCTATTACATTATGTCAGGGTGGGGCATAATATCTGATTTTTATTAAAAAAATAAAAAATTATTGATTTTTTAAAAAAATCACGATTTATTTGATTTTTTAGATTTTTTGAATCTGGATATAAAATTTGAACACTTTGATTCTCTGAAATTATTGTTAATTATTTCAATGTATTAGTCTAAAAATTTTAATACAATTTGCGGCTCAAAAACTTGTGACAACGCATTTGTCCCGTTTCTTGCAAAAAAATTCTTCTGTCCTATACACTCGCTATACAGTGCCGAGAGAGGCACGAAAACGAACGCGTTTGTTGTGCTTTTTGCAAGAATATTCCTGTCGAGGCTTGTTTTCCTTCTCAACCTATAAATTGACGTTGCCCAACAATTAAACGATTTCACGCATTTCGCTAGTTGTACACTCGAATATTAGAAACAGATTAGGCATAGAAAAAGGAGGAAAACACGTGTTTTTGTTTAAACTGTATAACGAAAATGAATAGACTGAAAATATAGAGAAATAAAACTTAGGTGTTACCGAGGGTGTTACGTTCAGTTCAAGAATTTGAAATTATGTACTTCTTTTTTGCTCTTTTTGCTGAAAGCAAATACTCCTTTTGATCTTCGAGAATACTTTTATATTATGTTGTTATCTGGGTCTGAATAAAAAAAAAACAAAAACTGATTTAAATCATGATTTTAATTTTTCAAATCAAGCGATTTAAATCATGATTTTAATCACTTGATTTTAATCAGCCCAACCCTGCATTATGTCATGTTGTAACACATCTGTAAATTTTCTGGAAAGGATGGAAGATACTTAGTCTTTGGCTAGCTCAATTTCCTGTGCGTATAAAAATCCTTGCATATTTTATGCATGATGAATTATTATTAACATTACTATCATTATTCTCGTACTAATCTTCCTAGTCAGTTCCGTATATTCCACTGCTCAAACCCATTAATCTTTCCCAGCACCGCTAGGTATGTGATCACTGGCACCGAGAATCGTCAGTCCGGAGTAAACGAAACAAAATAAGAATAACGGCCTTCTGCATGTGACCGAACACGATTTCTGCCGCATTTCGGCATATTATTATTATTAGATAAATATCGTTAGATAAATATCGTTGTTTGTGCTCAGCGATCACTGTGGACTGTAGTCAAGAGACAAAAAAATGGTTGAAGGTATTATTTCAAAATGTGATTATGCTAAGTCATGGTGCTTTTTTTTCCATAATCGATGAAACTCAAAAATGATTCCGTATATACCCACAAATTTTAATAAGTGCTTCATCGTCCTCATCGAAAAATGATGCGATACAAGGCGCACCAGTTCTACTTCAATGGACTATTGTTCAACATAATTATTATACATGCAATTGTTCTTACTGTCATTCACTACATAAATTGAATTTCGTGAATATTGTTCTTCCATTAATAATGTGTATTTTCGCCCAAGGTTTCCATCTTTGATGAATTCTTGCAATCATTCGCTACTAAAAAATTAAAGTAACTGCTTCTTGGAAATTTGGGCAATAGCATTATTATTATCACTAGTAAATATCAGACAAACTGGAAAGGTGTATTTTAGATTTTTTTACTTCTTAAGAGAACATGAAGATATTTATTTTCAGAAAAATAGAATAGAGATTATAGAACAAAATTCAATGAATTTCCAAATATGTAAAAATCACTGAGTATAGTTTAATGAAGATAAGCTTCTGCGATTTTATTGATGATGTTTCCTTGAAACATTTTCTTTGCTCGAGTTTCTTCTTTCAAAAGGGTAACATTGGTATCGATAGATAACTGATGGCTCTTGCAGACTGTGTATTGAATATGGGAGATAACTGATGACTATTTTCCCAAAACAATGAAATGAAACAAAAAGATCTGAACCAATTAAGACAGCATCTTCTGAATCTTGTTACCCTCCTGAGAATTACTTTCGTTTATACCACAAGCTAAAGAGACACGTGTACTCCGAATGAAAACTCACGATGGACCGAATACCGAATTTGCATGACAAGCCACATGTTCGACCACTGAAATTACAATAATGACGCCTATAAAAAATAATCTTCGATGCCTTACGTAAGAGGCTCGTGGTATCCTTATTAAAAAACATCTGCAGGTCAGCGCCCAACAACAACTCGATTTAATTAGGGATACTAAATGATTTTAATAAGCGTATAATCATCGGTTCGACAGCGTGTCAAATTTTGTCGAGAATTTCCAGAGGTAGGTAGGGGATCGGAATTGAAGGGTAGAAGGGGCAGGGGAGAATAAAATCCGTCAGCCTGTTCGAATTATTATACTTGGGGTAGTTGTGATTTTGAACTGCTCCTCGATTCCATGATCAAAGACATATATTTTCCGGCAAAAACTTGGAAAAACTAAAGCATCTTCTAGATGGCTCAAGAAGTGTTCCACTATTCCACTACGGAAATCCGGCGTACAGAATTCAATATAAATCTTAGAAATCAATGTTGAAATCCAAAAATCTGACCTGAAACCATTGATGAGATTGTAAAATCCAATAGAAATCCTGATTTGGTGTACAAATTTTACAGAAGTGATAAACCCCTCGAGCAATCGAATAGACAAAACATGTGTGGTCAACCGAGTGATCAACACGATTCGAAAAATATAACCAGGAGAATTCAAGTGTGCCAAATAATGAAATGCAAAATTTGATAATCATGGATGAGTTACTTAGATGAGTTTTTGAAAGTTTCATGACACTATGCACTGGACCCGTGAATTGGCCATTCACCTGAATAGAAATTGTTGGAGTCCTCGTTGAAGTCTCACAAACTAGTTTGTGTATTTTTCTAAGAATTGTTGAACTATAAGAGGATATAATTTTTTGACAAGTTTTGTGTTTTAGCACACGTCATGACTGCATTCATCTGAGACATGGACATATTAACATTTTCATTGTCTTAGATCGTTAACATACTTTCAAAAATATGTGAAATGTTCTTGGAGAGCATATTGGTATAAGTTAAATTGGTTCATAAGTTATAACGACTATTTGAAAGAAAGTACTAAGATTTCAGCATGTTATTTTTCTAACTGCAACTATTTGAATGTTACAAGTTGCAAACCTTCAGGAGTTCACAAAAGAGATGAATTCAATTCATAGAAAAAATCATACAATTCACATTAAGGAAATTTATCGAATGTTATGTCCATCTCTTGCCTTCTTGCTGGAATTTCCAGACAACTACACCTGGCATCTTCCTAACATCACAAATCACCCGAGTCGAATTGCTCAAACTCCATGAACCGAGACGCCGAAACTATATCGCTACGATCTCAAAATCTCCGTCTAACTGTTCGGGAGCATTCTTCGAACCATCGCTCCCAACAATACACCAATTACCGATCAAATGATACTAATAACATCGAGATTCATCTCTCGAAAGCGATGCTGCACAACGTGTAATTCTTTTCGAGCACCTGCGATCCTTTTGTTTTCCAGCGACTCAATTAAAACTGTAACGAACGACAACGGTATCGAACGACTTCGAACAATGCATAACAATTTAATTAGGCTCAGATCGGCGAGTGGCGATTGTTTTGAACTCGAGCGGCCGACGAAATTATTGCTGAAAGTGATGCACGTAACAAGAAAATCATCATATCTGCTGCCAAAGGTAGACAGAGAGCGTGTGACGTATAAATTCAGTCGATAACCTATGGTGAATACAATTCAAAAACTGTTGCACGTCATCGATGACGTCATAAAATCAATAATCCATTAAAGGAAATGTATGGAACTGTTTGCATTGAAATTCAAATTTGGCGCCCGTTGTTCTTAGGAATTTAGTTGGCAGCACTTTCGATGTTGCCGCCCTTCATTCGAAAATTGAGAGTAAACAATTGACAATTGTTATTTTAAAGTGACAGTTCTTTTTGTTATTTCAATCTGGATATTGTAATCAAAAACTGTGTATTCCGATCATCATATAGCAAGTATCAGTCCCAAGCTATTCGTGGAAATGCTAAAACATGTAAATGAGCGCTGCAAAAATTTGGTGAAATCTTTCATTGGTTATTTTTAAAGAGAACGAGAAAATAATGACCCGTTGCTTCAATGGCTTTTAAAGAGGCAAATCAAGAATAACACAGTGAATTGTATTCGTAATCTACCGTCAGATATTCATTTCTAGCTAGTATTATAGCAGCTGACTTCAAGTTCAGTATATAGAATAAATAGAATAAAGATACCAAAAATCTTGAATCGCCTCGAATGCGTGAAAGTAAGAGGCTTACAAATGCTGTAGTACTGGATACGAGTGTTATTCCTAGCAAAATATATAGAATGTAAGAAGGCAGCGAGTATTTGGTTTTTGAAAACAGGAAAAAAATGTCGATTATTCGAAATTGGTCCCTATTGAAAAAGATACACGAGAAAGAAGTATTTCACGGATGAACTCACATATTTTAATGACATACCCGTACTAAGGTATATTTCTTATTTTACTCCTTTCATAATAAATAAATCACTTTTATTATCATTATCATAATTATATGACAATCTGGCTATAGTGTACTTCAAAATTTGACCACGCCCCTGAATTGTATGAACTTCAGCTGGCGAATCACTGAAAATGTAGACGAAATCATCGAACATTGACAAACAAGGCAATAATTGAAACAAAAAACAAAAGACTTAGGATATGACAACATGATTCATGTGAGAGACAGGCTTGATTCAAATCGAGAGCCCATATTTGTTACTTTGCTATTATTGGACATACGAAATCATTAAAAATGGCAAAAATAACTACTATGAAGAACGTATCATCATCCGATGAGACATTGTTCAATCATCAATGGTTATGGATGAGGAACACAAGGCCCTCGACAAGGCCCTATTTAATGGTCTCCAAGTACTCCTGACCTTCCCGTCTTGATTTTGGTCGGTTAATTCAAATTACAAAATCTATGAGCATTTGCAACAGAGAGTGGTTAAAAATATGTAAAAGAGAAGGATGCAGTCATTGAACCATTGACAAATTCATTCAACATTTTTTCCAATTTTCTTCTGACCCCCCTGGCTCCCTCATTCTCCATAAAAAAATGGTCACATCGAAGGCCACATATTTATTTAAATATGAGGGTGAAAAATTCCATTTCTCTTATAAGTTACATGAACAGTAACTCCAATTATATTATATTGTTACGATATTTCCTCGGGTTCGTTTATTCGAACTTCAAACAACACTGAACTACTTTTACTACAACTCTTTATCACAATACAATACAATCACTCAAACTGCCCAGCCAAACTATCCAACGCTAAACACTTCGACTTCTGCACTTAGCAAAACCAAAGCTCTCTCTACTAGTAACTCTGATGAACTCTCTGCCGTCGCAGTCCATTTTTATACTTGCGTTCGCCTATGAAGAATCTTCCAGAGAGGTCTCGATGATGTGTATCGAATTCTCTACGACAACCGAGATTTCTTGGAAAATGACGTTCTCTCTTTTACCCCTCATATTACATTGTGTTTACGAGCGACAGGGCTGGCACTAGTAGATTTTGTAACAATATATATCGTATCTAAATCATCGTGATACTAGTTTGCATATTCCAAATATTCTGTATTTTCACTAATAGCAAATTTACCAATAGTGGACACAAAATTTGGCGCCGCAATCTTTCAGTTGGCACACTTGCTACTAAAGAAGTCGTGAATTTTAAAAGTTACATTTCGAAACGATTCCATTCTTATTTAACGAATATATCTATATAACCTGAATCAAATTAGTCCGTTGTGAAATTCAAATGGATACTGAAAATGTTACTGCGTACGAAATAACTATTGCCATTGCTACTGCAATTACCAGAACACTGACGCGCGTTTCGCCAACTAAGAAGGCGTCTCCAAAGCTTAATTGAATCAAACATTTACAGTTGCTATAAATATGACACTAGAGATAACTTTTTAGACGTATTTCGTATTTAATGGGATACTCGCAATCGGGTTATGCAACCTACTACTGCTCACGATAGTTCAATGAGCCTTATAAGAGTTTGAAAAGGACTGGGAGCAGACTGAATTGACCCTTGGCTACTATTCATACCACTACAACACTTTCCAAACTTTCGAACGTACTGGGAAACCTCGAGGGAAGCATACTGCCTTCTATAAGTCTGATAAATTTCATGTTACTCTCAACAATCTGTCATCCTCAAATAGGGCATAATAAATAATAATGTCCATGAAACGAGCTGTGATAGCTTGCTCATTTTGACCAATGTACTTCTGGCAAAATCCTTACCACTGATTTGTATATCCTCGACTTTCCAGTCGCTTCTATTGGATATACGGAGTCCCTTCGAAGTTTTTGTAACTTATTGAACGTTGGCCACTAATCTATGATATCTTGGATAACACCAACTTGCCCAAGAAACGTTTTCCGTCATGCATGTATCGCGTTGCAATGAAAATATCAGTTCTGGAGCTATTTCCGAGCCGTCGAACGCGATTTAATAATAAAATTATGTATGTCATCATGATTCACGGCTATGCACATTCCTCTCATTGCAACGCGCTAATCAAAGCAGTGCAGAAAGGGCGGTGCATTTGCGTTGCTATACCATTACAGTCACGACTCAGCCTCGATCGTGATCTCTAATTAGTTCCTCCTCACTTATTCCAGATACGATTCAATTTGCTCCATTGTGAGTTCTCGGTGCCACTTTCCTTCGTCGCTATTGAGATTACGCGTCTGGGGCGTGGGTTTCACATGTCCATCGAGGGAAAGATTGAAAAGAGCTCGTTGGGGATGATTTGAAAAAATGAAATATTATTCGATCGAAGGGTGCTTCACGTCGGAATTACAGTGTACACGATGACTAGATATCTTACAAATTCATAAATCTTTAATGAAATCCAAGAATACGAATTGAAACAATAAAATTTCTTTGTAATAGTAGGTATAGTGAAATATAAACATGTACAAAGCAAATATTCTGTATATTGTTTAAATAACATTTTAGTCCAGCAGCCACCGCCTGATTTTTCGAATGATTAATAACAGGCTGAAACTCCATGAGTAGGTTCGGTTTGACGAGACGCCCAAGTTTTCCCTCTGTGAAAATTCTCGTTAGAGGTAGCTAACGTACTGCGCAGGTGTGAAACATGTCGATTCGGCGGGGTGTCGAAATTGTCGGACTAACAGTCACTTTTTTATTCACATATTAAGATAATTGGAAAATACACTCGGAAAAACAATTGTCCTACAAAATGGATGGTTTGACTGGAGCGTCCTCCACTCCGAATATGTCGAAAAAACGAGGTCACAAAAATTATTAATAACCAGCTGTTTTTTTTAATGCAGCTTAGTAAATACTTGTATAATGAGATGGCCACATAGTCCTACAAATTTAGTGGCACGTTTTCCCAGTCCTACGCTTGGAAGTTGTCGATACCATGGTAACACTTTTTTCATCAATAACCGTAGGACAAAGATAACACATGATAGGTTAGTGCATATTTTGCCCAAATCAAACAGTGTCCTACCAAAAGATGGGTATGTATTGCTAGTCCTACAAGAATACTGAAAATAACATTCGTAGTTGTCGTTTTGGGTCATTTGGGACACATGTATTCGTGAGTAGAATCAATAGTTTTTTAAAATAATCTTATTGTAGTTGCATGAACTGTAGGTATATATGACCTGCTAGAATAAAAGTGAAATATACAATATGATATAATGATATAATTATCTGTGGGAATCCAGCCTAAATTGGAAGCTTCAGTACTAAATTCTTTCTATACCGACAAAACGCGGCAAATTCGAATATTTGTGATGAAACAAAATGCGAGAAATTTGAAAAACCTATATAATTCAAAATGCAAGAAATTAAAAAAGCTGATATAATTATTTCTTCCATGGAGGAGCACATATCTGACGAATGACAATGACAGAATGACGCATATTAGCTATGGGAATACTAGATATCCATTGAGAATACTAGGCTACTAAAAAGAATCGAAAAGTACTTAATTTAGTAGAATACTACTAAAAATCCCAACCCTGTTGGGAAGGGAACCCAAGGGCAACCGACGCTTTCGCGTACCCAAACTTTGTATGTATACAATAGCACGCGCCCGACACGTATTAAGAGAATCTCATTTCAGCGGTAACTTTGAAATTCGTTTCTCGATCTACTCTCACCAACGACTTATACTGGTAAAATTATTTGATTTTATGAATTCGGTGATTTACTCTGTAAAACTCCAAACTGCGAGAAATGCGTCGAGTGAGTTTTTAACAAAATATATTTATTCCTGGAAATACATACCACTTTTTGTGTAGGACAGTGGTGAAATTGTGTTCCACACTTTATTTCCGATAAAAAAAAATTTAAATCAGGTTGTTATTAATGAAAAAAGTGGTACCGTGGTATCGACAACTTCCAAGCGTAGGACTGGGAAAACGTGCCACTAAATTTGTAGGACTATGTGGCCATTTCATTATACAAGTATTTACTAAGCTGCATAAAAAAAAACAGCTGGTTAATAATAATTTTTATGACCTCGTTTTTTCGACATATTCGGAGTGGAGGACGCTCCAGTCAAACCATTCATTTTGTAGGACAATTGTTTTTCCCAGTATATTATCCAATTATCTTAATATTTGAATGAAAAAGTGACTGTTAGTCCGACAATTTCGACACCCCGCCGAATCGACATGTTTCACACCTGCGCAATACGTTAGCTACCTCTAACGAGAATTTTCACAGAGGGAAAACTTGGGCGTCTCGTCGAACCGAACTGACTCACGGAGATTCAGCCTGTTATTAATCACTCGAAAAATCAGGCGGTGGCTGCTGGACTATTTGATTACAAATTGAAAATATGCGCATATGCAAATCGCGCTCTGACATCAGAATTTATATCGATGATAGTTCAAGTATATTCGAAGCGTGGTTTTGTGATCTTCGGACTTGTATCTTGGATTTCAGCGAGAATTATTATTGTCAGTATTCCAGAGGTTTGCGAAAGCATTATGGAACAATTTACCATCATACGCCAAGAGCCAGAGCAAAAAAGTAGGTTCATAATGCAATCTTCTACAGAATTGATTTTCTTCTTGGAAAATGTTTGGGGGTGTTCCCTGAATATAAATTCAAGTTGGCGGGACAGGGGGGGTTGAGCTTCAGCCGCCATCTTGGAAAACACGTTTTATCAAATATCTCGTGAACCGTGCATCGTACGACAAAAACAGTACGGATCATTTTCGTAGATAATAAAATTCTCTTCAACTTTTATTCGAAACTTTTTTCCGTATAGTGCATAGGTTTTCATTTATAGCGCGCTAAACTGTTCCCAGCATGGTTATTGCTAAATATATAGTTAACGGTTGATGAAACAGTATAAATGGCAGTATTTTGGCGTGCCATAAATAAAAACCTATGCACTATACGGAAAAAAGTTTCGAATAAAAGTTGATGAGAATTTTATTATCTACGAAAATGATCCCTACTGTTTTTGTCGTACGATGCACGGTTCACGAGATATTTGATAAAACGTGTTTTCCAAGATGGCGGCTGAAGCTCAACCCCCCCTGTCCCGCCAACTTGAATTTATATTCAGGGGACACCCCCGAACATTTTCCAAAAAGAATATCAATTCTGTAGAAGATTGCAGAAAAAAAGTACCTGGTTCTTGGACTATCAGTAGACATTTTCATAGTTGTATAATTTATTAAGAACGACGATCGTTTCAAAGCTGTTGAATTTCGAAATTAGAAAGCAACAGCTTAAGTACTTAACATTTCGGTTTCTATGTTGAAATTACTTCAAAATTAAGTTACTATCCGATAGTATTCATATCAGAACCGTTTTTATATTTTCTTATTTAGAGGTTATGTTGTCGTTAGGTTGCATATGGGTATAATGGGTAGGCGGTTGTATGCACTTGCATTTGTGATGTGTGTGCACCGCAGAGATACTTTTAACATTGACTTTCTCCGATATGAGTAGTGACGTATGTTACCCGCCATGTTGGCACTGGTCGTTCACGCGTGAAATATTTGAATTTGATATTCCAAAAATGAACAATTTGTTCAGGCCAGCCTAAACTCACCTACACTGTAGGTTGACGGACTAACACCTATTAGAAAACAACTACTCCCCTGGCTAATACCACGAGGGGCATTGGATTACATCCAACAGGTGTTAGTGTGGGATTCTTCACAGAAGAAATTCCACATATGCTCTTGTCGATACACCACCAGAATTGATTTTCAATTATTGGGACGGAACACACTTGCAGACCGGTTTCGGGCTAATTCGCCTCTCGTCAGTGCAAGGCAGTGCCATCATCAACATAAGTCGATGACTTCCCATAATTAAAAATCATACTCGAGTAGAGTATCTTCCCTAGACATAGGCTGATACAAACAACAAGCAAAGTAGCCGTTGCTGCGCCATCTGCCCGTAGACTAGGTACTAACCAAGAGCATATCCGCATGGCCCCAATTCCTAGTACAAGGAAAATACGAATTAAACAAATATTCATGGGGTCCCCCGTCCCAATAATTGAAAATCAATTATGGTGGTGTATCGCCAAGAGCATATGTGGAATTTCTTCTGTTAAGAATCCCACACTAACACCTGTTGGATGTAATACAATGCCCTTCGTGGTATTAGCCAGGGGAGTAGTTGTTTTCTAATAGGTGTTAGTCCGTCAACCTACAGTGTAGGTGAGTTGAGGCTGACCTGAACAAATTGTTCATTTTTGGAATATTTGATTTAAAGCCAGTCTTCAAGCATCCCCATGAATATTTGTTTTATTTGAATTTGGGGATGGAATAAGTCGGATACAAAATTCAACCATTCAAATTTTTTCTTCGTTTCATGTTATTAATTGGCTGTTGACCTGTCTTCCTGTTTGGAAAAGGAGAACACCGAATTGCAAATTTTGACATACAAGTAGAAATCAAAGAATCTCATCCAAAACGAATTCGAAAAATCCAATGAGAAAAATTGAAAAAGAAGTGTAAATCCTGATGTCTTCGCAGAAATGTCAAAATTACTGATGAAACCCCTGAGAACTCTAAAAATCGAACTTTGTCGAGAAGCGTGTCGAGTGCGAAAGTTAGGTAGTTGAAATCCCTGAAAAATCCAGATTTTCAGGTGATTTCAAGATATCCAGAAATAATTAGCTTTCGGAACATCGCCCGAAAATAAGTATATTATTGATATTTTTCAATGAATTTCTATCTAAAAAAAATCCTTAGTGAC
The DNA here is from genome assembly GCA_032362365.1 of Zygogramma bicolorata. Taxonomy (NCBI): domain Eukaryota; kingdom Metazoa; phylum Arthropoda; class Insecta; order Coleoptera; family Chrysomelidae; genus Zygogramma; species Zygogramma bicolorata. Next base: position 1,363,425 of record JAVJAQ010003898.1, read on the forward strand.
AAAACGAATTATTTCCACCCATTGACGATATTGCGGTTGCGTATCGTAATAAATGAACCAATTTGAAAAATACAACACGAATCTAAAGGCAATTCGTTATAAGTAATGTTACGAAATGTCCTAGCGCCGGGTCTGTCGCTAATAAACGAATAATAATATGAGGGGCGAAGAGCGAACGTCACTTTTCGAAGAACTCGTAATTGGCGTGGAGAATTCGATACACATCATCGAGGCTTCTCTCGAAGATTTTCCATAGGCCTACGCAGGTATATGAGCAGACAGTATATCGCGGCGGGAAGAGTTATTGACAGTTATTCGCAGACAAAGTTTAACAACGTTATTCAGAACTAAGTGGAGCGAGTTTAGCAGATAGTAAATCAGAGTTTCTAGCTTAGTGGGGAGAGCTTTGTCATTGCTGTGTGCAAAAGTATTGAGTTACTTCTCAGGTAAAAAACCCTTCAGATGCTATAGGAAAATTAATGTGAATTTTGAACATTTTGCAGTTTTCATCCTCGGGGAGACCGTTTGGTTGATGAATAGGTAAGTCCTGAGATATAACAAGAAAGAGAATGTGAAACAAATAGAGACTCGGATATAGAGCAAGAAGAAACGAATAATGGTGTTTCATGAAAAAAGCAGCTATAAAAATATATAGAAATATCTGAATAAAATTCATTTGTTGGTATTTGCCCTGCACTTCTTGATTGCATCTCAAAACTAATAGAATATCATGAGGGTCATCAATTCTGATGGATGTGAATAAAACTGTACGAAAAACTAACCAGGAAAAAAAGCCCCCAATAAAAGAGAAAACTTTCATTGTGGAGTTATTGACGCATCCAGTACATGTCAGGCAAATAAGCATGCCGCACACAGTAACTGAAGCAACGTTTAATTCATTGAATTAAACAGAACTTTTTCCTACTGGGACAAGCTTAATCAAAAAAAGTCCCTCGAGAAATTATCCGGTGGACTAATTTCTCTCGTGAATATCAAATGGCTAATTCCGAGCTGAAAGTGTATTACAACTTTTTTGCCTTTGCACGACGAGGAGTTTGTGCTCGTTTGCTTTGAATCTTTAAATCGCAACTGTTTAGAGGAGCTTTATACGCCGCGTTTGATGCGAATACCTCGGTGGGCGGTTAATGAAGGGATTGTTTTACAGGTCGTGTGGAAATAATGAAGTTTGAGGCACGTTTTCATTCGAATGTAAATATTGTGCCTTGCCCTGAATAACCGAGGTGATATACAGTGACCCATAAAATGTCTCCACCATATGGAAATACACAGACAGAAAATTAGCTATTTCTTTCCAGATAAAAAATTGCACCTCGAGGCCGGAGGCCGAGGTAAGCAATATCCTGAAGGAGGAACTATGAAAATGAAATGTTATGAAATGAAAAAGAAATAAATATTTGCAAGGATTCATTCAGTATTTATATGAAATCTGAATCTCAGGTATAGACAGACGAATGTGATGAAGCAACAATTTTTTTGTGAATGTCATTTGCTCACGTAGAGGTTGGCATGTTTTACATTTGAGCTTCGTTTTGATGAATGCGTTTGACGTGCCGAGCATATCTCAAAAAATCCCGTTATGTTTCACGAGGACTGCTGGAAGTAATCAACTTTTGAATAACTTAGTTAAAAATTGAAAGCATTTTCAATAATGAAAATGGACTGAGCTTGAACTATAAAGAGCGCTGGATCCTGTACTAAAGAAAATGGCTAATAAAACGGTAACATGTTATTTCTGAAACCTTGTGTAGTAGTTATAAAAGTGGTTTGGGGTGAGTACATTTATTTCTCCTGTTGTTTGGTACTGAGATATGGTATAATAACTGTAATATCTTGTCAGGGATAGCTCGTTGTTGCGTTTGTGTATATTGTTACGAATCTCCTAGCGCTCTCCTAGCGCCGGTCCTGACGAGAATGTAAACGCAGATGAGGGATCGCGTCGTAGCGAACGTCATTTTCCAGGAACCCGTAAATCGCGTGTGGAGAATTAGCGAAGATTCTTCATATGCGTACGCAGGTATATATAAGGGAGAGATGTCGCGAGAGAGTTAGTTAAGTGGCAATTTTGTATTCAGAGCAGAGTTATTCAGATATAAGTGGAGCGAGTTTAGTGGAGCGAGTTTTGTTATTGCTAAGTGCGAGTAGTCGAAGAGTAGAATTTGTATAGAGTTTGTATTAGAGAGAGTTTATCAGAGTGTTTAGTACAGAGCGTTGGATAGTTAGCGGAGCAGTTTAAGTGATTGTATTGTATTGTGTTGTGATAGAAAGTTGTAATAAAAGAAGTTTAGTGTTGTTTGGTGTTTTAATCATCGAACCCAAGGATAAATCGTAACAGTGGTGTTAGAAGTTGGATTTTGCAAGGGATATACCCTAACAATATATTAGCGAGAATCTAGGCTTTGCATAAATTCCCATTGCAAAATGACGTTTCGAATAAAAGAAAACGAGATCAGGAAAGTTCTAAGAGGTCGGCTTCTTCTGATACAACAATTGTTCACTTTTCAACTTGAAAATAGGTTAGGAATGACTCGAGGAATAAGCACATTTCAATACAATTGTGAATGAACTTCATCATCACTAATTCATGAAAAAATTGTTTACAGGAATACGATTTCACCGTTAGTTTTGGACTGCGTACCAAGATTTTGGTTACATTGTAACCAAACAAATTGAAAATCTATTACGAAAATAATTTTTCAGTTGGTGTCGAGGTTCAAAGGTCGTAAAATCCACATACAACTTTTTAGGTGTTGCAGGTATGCCAAATTAAAATAAAGAAAGGTCGTTCAAAATTTATCTAGCCCTTCGATTGCACAACTATTCAGATGTTGTAGGTATGCCAAACTAAAATGAAAATAAATAATAGTTTAAAAAACTAAAAAAACACGCTTTTATAGCTAACCGAACTAAAAAATATTAATTTTCAATTACAAAGAGTTTATATTACGGTTGTAGAAGGCTAAACAATAATTCATAGTCAATCAGCTCAAAATAAAATTATAATAAAATTTAAGTAATCAACAGAATAAAGTAATTCAGAGTAAAATCGTGGGGTGCTTGATATATTATATATTACAATCATTCTATCGGTAATTATCTTTGAGAGGAGACTTATGAAATGTAGTAAAATGCACCCCACGCTTTTTACTCTGAATTACTCTGAATTACTGTTAATTACTTAAATTTTATTATAATTTTATTTTGAGCTGATTGACTATGAATTATTGTTTAGCCTTCTACAACCGTAATATAAACTCTTTGTAATTAAAAATTATTTTCTATTTTTTAGTTCGGTTAGCTACAAATCGTGTTTTTTTAGTTTTTTAAACTATTATTTATTTTTCATTTTTTAGTTCAATTTATCAATTAGTTTCTAGTGGAAATGTGATATTTCTTACGAATCATTCCGCAATCTCATCATTTCATTTAAAGCTTCACTATTGCATGGGGTACTTCCTGTTAACTTAGAGCAATCAAGTTCTTCAATCCGAATACCGTCTAAAGATCTTACACGAGTGCTACATAGGCTTGTCCAGCAGCAAACAATCGCGAGCCTAGATAAATTACTGCATGATCAACTGTACAACCTTGCATCTTGTGAACGGTCGAAGCCCAACTCAGGATTATTGGCAACATTCGTCTTTCAGCAGTTCCGTGGCTGTAATTCGCTGGGAACTATATTATATGTTACATAAATATCATATACAGTAATTTGCATGTATCAGACTCATGTACACCTACGCATGTAAGATAAGGAATGAACATTGTGAGAACGCAACTACCCTGAAAACGTTTCTGCCTCCGTTGTGCTGTACCGAGTGCCCGAACGAAAGAACGAAAGAGTAAGTGCGAAACTGCAGGCATGCGCAGAACGCGCGCCAGCTCTATCTTTTTTTTTAATCCACTACAGAAGATCTAAAAAGAATTCATTAATCCTGATGGTCCTTATAAGGATAATGGAAAACTATGATCAAATTATTGCATTGTCATCGGTCCTTGATACGTATGCAAAGTTTCAAATTAATCAGACTTCTGGAAATTGGTGAAAATTATGCTCAAAGATTCCGTTACATACATAGTTACAACCCAAGCTAATAAAAGCGTGTTAATTAAAAAGGTCGTTCAAAAATTTATCTAGCCCTTCGATTTCACAACTATTCAGGTGTTGTAGGTATGCCAAACTAAAATGAAAAAAAGGTCGTTCAAAAATTTATCTAGCCCTTCGATTTCAGAGAGATTTTGTAGTCGTAGCTACTCGAATATCCCATCTGATTGTGGGCAGAAAATGGCCAATCCAAATCGAGGGATTCACTACAAAGTCTCCACTCTCGAATTGAACACACTCAATTGAAAATACCAATCACTCTCTATCTCAAACAATGTTTTCATTGGAATCCGGAGCAGATCCCTTCGCCCTTTGGGGAAAACGAACCTAGAGCTGACCTTATGTTAACAAAGCGAGGATCCAGTAGATAATTGGTTCGATATCCCACTGTTTGATTAATTTTAATTGCCTTCAATTACACTGTTTGCTGGTAGCGAGCAGACAAAGTGCAGAAATGTTACGTAATAAATCTTCGAGGGTCTCATATTAACTTTCATCCGACTCGCCTGACATTTGTTGATTACTGTACAATGAGTTAGAGTTATGTTATGAACTAATTAATATTTTGCTACGTTATAGATGTACTCAGGAGAAATGAAGCAACTTCATTTTTTCATGTGTGAATGATGGAGAGCAATTCAAATAATTTGCAGCAATACTCAAGATACGATATTAGAAAATTTACTCATTATGTAGGTTCACTTATTGATGTGAACGTTTCGTCTGGTCCGAGGTCTGGTCACACCAATCAAATCCTAATTACATCTCATTGGACAATGTATGTAGGTTTGCAGGTGATAATTTCGATGTTGAAAGTCAAATCAATTATGTATCGAGAACGATTGATTATTTTTAACTATAATGGAGAAAACAAAAAAAACTATTAGCAAGACGTGAGTGTGAGAAATGATTGATCATTCTGCAAATTGCGAATTACACTTTTGCTTGCTAAGAAACAGTGTGACTTCATTGTTACTGAAGATATCGATTCATCGAACGATTAGGTATTTAGATGAAGTGGATGAGATTTCATTAATTCATTATAGTTTACGATTTAGGGCAGAGGCACCACCTATGGCCATGTTAAGAGAAATAATATTCATTTTGATACTTATTGCTAGTGGTCACTCGAAGTGTGGAACAAATAAATTCCACATAAAATCCTATATTTGTAGGTGTCCTCTATCGAACTGAATACACAGGAAGTAATCAATCAAACAAAGGAATCACAATTTTATAATAATGAAATAAAAAAGGTAAAAATTCTCCATTTGAGCGTTGGAAAGTTAGCGGAGCAATTTGAGCGATTGTATTGTGTAGTGATAGAGATTTGTAATAAAAGTAGTTTAGTGTTGTTTGAAGTTTCAATCAACGAACCCCAACGATAAATCGTTCAACTTATGAACGAGGCTCCTACAGACAGAATTGAAGAGAGGGAAATAAAAATAACACTCAATTGTTTCGTCACAAGGGAAATTGAAAGCCATGGTGATATGAATTAAGACGATATTAAAACGCTTCATTAAACGGGCCACCGAGTAGAACAACATTAAAATGACATTAGCCGATAATCGTAGGTGCCAATTATATCTAATGATATCCTTACAATAATATTCTCTGTCTTCGGGAACTACTCGACAATGAGGACAACTCGTGGGTAGAACTACAGGAAACGACTATTGATTTATAAATGTTATACCTACTTTCGACGAGAAATAAGTATACGATAAAAAATGAAGGTTTTCGCAGAATATTGTGGCTTTCGTGTTTGAAACGCACTATCGATAACGATTGGGAACGGAAAAGGATAGGTTCGAAAACACCTCATCTGATGTCATTCAGACTGCATTACCACATTTTTTGTGATATGGTTACGATGATAATATCATTCAGCGATAGCCCGGAATGATTTCTGATAATGAAACTTGAATCGAATGATATTAACGGTATCTCAATACTCAAGTGGGGAGTGCTCTCTCTCTCTCTCTCTCTCAATCGTTCTCCTTTCTCTATTTTTTGAGCTCTGTCCAAGTATTTTCTAATGTCTATGACAACGTCATATTTCCACCTATTTGATTTCGGAAAACTAGCTTCCAGCCGCTTTTGTTGACAGAAATGGTCACTTGCTTTGTATCTGTGAAAATAGTATGTCTATCGAATAGTTTGATAAAGTATAAGTTAATGCAAAGTATTGAAGCGCTTTCTCTTGAGTTGGCTATCTGTATCTGATATGCTACCAGTGTTGCATAAAAAGGATTTATCATTAAAATACAACAATGGAATTTGTGTTATTCTCTTCTGAAAATCATTGACAACAGTCCGTTCCGAAAGAAAATTTCATTATTTTTTCATCGCGAACTAGATAAGAGAAGAACACAAAAAATTGAGGTTTATGACGTTTCAAGATCACTTTCATGGCTTGAACTGTTGAGAGGTATATTATGTTGGTATTAAAGGCAGATTTCGTGATAATGGACCATTTTGACACTTCAATTATGAACGGATATTTTTTCGACTATTTCTTGATCTAGTTCATCAGGAAAGGAATTTCATTCCGAATTGTATTCAATTCTAGAATGGCCTTGAGACGATAATAACAAATGAAGCACTAATGACCATTCGAAAAAAATCATTGGCAACTATATGAGATGCTTTGGGACAAGGGAGGAAAATTATATTTATATCACCGAAATAGAGAAACCCGAGGAGAAACCGGAAACGAAACTTCAGAAAAATTAAGCAAACCAAATTGGTGAAAACAAATGATAGAAAAATAATTAAATGTCGAAATTTGAATTTATTATTATTCATTTTACTTACTATTGATTTTTCCAATTGATCCTCATACTATTCTCTCGATATTTCTGGGTTCGTTTATTTAAATAATACTCCTAATTCACCTACTTATTTTTATTGACCTCACTATAGTATACACTTACTGCACTGGCTTATATTTGGCTTACAAAACACTGAGACTTCTCAACTTACTAAAACGTCCAACACACTTTACTAAAAACTTCCGAAAACTTCGACTCCCTTCTAGACTTCTGCACTAAGCTCCACCAAGATATAATTCTCAATACCCTCTGCCGATGCAAGGCATTCTTTCTTATATATCACATAGGAACAGAATACATTTCCAGATATATCACATTCCAGAAACGATGTTAGAAGTCGTATCGGGAATCGTTCAACACGAAAGTTCTCTCGCCGCAATGTCGGATGGTAAACGAGCGGAATTTTCATAGATTTTTTATGATGCTCAGCGGCGGCGTTAGGAGATTTATTCAGATTTCCTTAAGTATATAAGATTAATAAAAATAATAATAATAATAAATGCTTTTATTGACAGTATTCAGTAAAAAAAAATATTTATAGAAAAGCAATACTGCCAAAAGGCAGAGTTAGCGCTTATATCTCCGAAGAGATAGAAGTACTCTCTTACACTCAACCTGAAAGTTATCACTATCATTCCAATGCAATTGAATTTGGGCATAAAATTTAACGTCATATGACATCATTTCGAGTATATTCCAAAAACTAAGATTGAATTTTCTCCAACAATTTTTTACAAAAAATATAATTGAGATATCGGATTCACCCCATTTAGCTCATGTTATTTATAACATATCATTTCATGTACTGCTATATCACAAATGGATCAGGTGGTGGGGAAAGGATATCTAAATACCGGAAAAACGAGCTTAGTCATATTGAGCATTAAAAAAGATAGGCGACATATAAGACATAAAGAGTATGGGAATGTAAATGAAAGAGATGTGAAACTACTCGCTTTCGTCAATTAGAACTTCTGTGGCCTGTAGGCCAATCGAAAAGTGACGATTGAATGATAAAACGAAACTATTGAACAAATACACGAAGCTACTGAAGAGCAGACTGAAATAAATAATTCCTGAAGTCACCTGTTACACTTCGATAAGCACCTGTTTTATTCAATGTAGGTATAAACCCCTTCCGCATAGTAAGAATTTTAATTAATCCCATAGAATTTCTTATTATTCTTGAGTGAGATTGAGATGAAAATTCATCCATTTCCACAAATGAGATAACTGGATTACCTCAAAACTGTGTATTGATAGCCACTAAAACTCAACAAAACTATCACTTGTACAACTCACACGTTGGCAATATAATCACTGATATGCCTATATTCGAAGCTACGATTCATGAAACTTTCTAGAAACTCAACACTCGCTATATACCGGTCTATATATGGTTGGATATTTTTTATGGCAATGTAACTCGAACACCTTCATTGAAATTAGTGGGCTTTGTGTGCCCTCTGACCTCATTTTCAATTTAAGAACGCCTCAACGATTCCTTTGTCAGTGTTCACATCAGTTTGTTGGTGACACAATATACGCAAAAAGAGATAAATGGATACAAGAGAGTGGTGTATCATAAAAATTAGAATACAATCCAACACGATGATCCATAGTTGAAAATGCGCACTAGTGATTATTTCAACTTCTCTTTGATTCGATTCCAGTGTTAAGTTTTTGGAAGTCTCGTTGTGAGTGTAACTATAAGAGTGCTCTTTATTTTGCTTACAGAACATTAGGGCTCAACATTTTCTCAGGGAATTAAAATGAGGATATGACGTTCAAATAATGTATTTCAGATTTGAATCTCTTGAAATATTCGCCGTAGACCTCTAGACAACCGGCCGACACATGCTTTATAATTTTCGAACTTGGAAAATGCAAAACTAGAATATTTTATGTATTGTTACGATTACTCGTTGGGTTCGTTGATTAAAACTCCAAACAACACTTCACTACTTTTATTACAACTCTTTATCACAATGCAATACAATACAAAAACATACACTTGAACTGCTCCGCTAACTATCCAACGCTCTGTACTAAATGCTCTAATAAACTCTGTTATAGAAACTCTCCACTTCGAATTCTGCACTTAGCAATAACAAAGCTCTCTCCACTAAGCTCCACTAAACTCGCTCCACTTAGCTCTAAATAACTCTACTAAACTCTCTCTTTCAATGACTGTTAATAACTAACTCTGCTACGTGAAGAAGTGTCTCCCGTATATATACCCGCTCACACAGTGGAGAATCCTCCAGATAAATCCCGATGGTCGAACATTCCACAATTAACGCGACACTCCTCTAAACGATCTTTCCTCGAACCGTCACACTAATTTGCATTTATAAGCGACAGGGCCGGCGCTAGGAGATTCGTAACAGTATCTTGCAAGCACTCACTTTTAATACCTGAACAGGAAAATTAAGCTCTTTTGTTCCGGCAGCAATAAAAATAGAACGTATATATAGTGATGATTCTAAACTGATGAAGGAGGAATATCATCTTCTCATGTTAAATGTCGAAGGTCATACTTTTCTACCATTGAAACATAGTGATATTTTTGGTCCCGTTTAATGATGAACTAGACGTGATTAGAATACAAAAAAGACAAAAAGAAATCTACTCCTATCTAAAAATGGTTTTTTGGCTGTTCAGCCCTCATTTTCAACTCAAAATACTTATTTCCGAACAATTCAGTTCAGAAAGAAGAATGTCGTTGACATCGTATTGTGCCGATTTCCAAAAGGCGACCATATTCCCAATAAGTGTTAATCTCAAGGGATAATCTTGAGGGGTCGTTGTCATCATGCCTAGATTTTGAGTCATGGGTTATAATTGTCTTCAACTTCATGATCGCAAAAGCTCAAAGTAAAGTACTTACATTATTTTCATAGGACAATTGGAAATAAAAGTTGACTTATATATTGTGACAGAATATAGGAATGTCATTATATTGAATTTTTTTTTTCTACCACATCTGAATTTTCTTTATCATGGTGATTATACGCTCCGTGCCGCTGCCAATAAATGAAATCGATTTCTCTGACTAGGCAGTGAAAGTGGAGATTTTCAAGATTAATTTAATATTCAGATTATTAGCATTTTACAATTTGGAAAAAAGAAATTAGCTTATGCAATATGGAAAAAAATGCCTCGTCTGGCTCGCATGGCTGACGGTCTCCACAAAGTATAACTTTATCGATAAAAGAAATTTCCAATCAATCACTTGGGTAGGCCTATTTGAAAAATGGACTTTCTCTGCTGAATCTTCGAAAAATTACATATAGAATGAAAATCAGGATTCGCAAATAAAAATCCGCAGTAATCACCAGAACAAATCGAATAGAATCCTGAAGTATATTCTGACTTGCCCAATTTGCACCTGTAGAATCAGATTCTAAATTACTAGGCGATCTGCTCATTCTTCAAGCTGGCATCCGAGATGGCTCGTTTATTATGAGCCCGGTTGTGTTGAAGGTATCGTTTATTATCGATTTATGAGATGTCGAAAAAAAAATCACAACGCGAGCCATAAATCTCGACAATGAGCCGGCATCGATAATATGTTTTGCCTAATAGCGTACCACGGAACGGCGCAATAAAATTTTATTGTGATTCCGACCTCGAATCATCAACAAAAAAGTACAATGAAACCACATTAATCTAGTGAAGCGGATTGATTATAATAGTCGGAAACAGCTATATCCACGATGTGATTGTTCCGACCGAAATAGCTCATCACATCTCAGTTGAATATACGTATATAGCCCAGTCAAAATCGTCTTTGAAAATATATTTGTCCGAAAAAGCAATTTTTTTTTTAATGTTCACTTACCTATTGATTGTCTGGGAGAATATCAATGTCTCATTTACACAGGAAGAGTTGAAAAAATATAAAGTTGTTGATAGTCCATGAAAAATGGTAAATGTTTCGGGAAAAAGTTTCTATTGGAAGTCGGCGAAAATATAATTTCAAGTGAAAACTGTTGACTTCGCAGTGTCAACCTTGAATAGTTTGCAACGGACTCCTAGCGTTTCTTTGTTCAAACCGTACAATATTTCATAACAACGCAACGCTACAAGATGGTTCAAATATCATTGGTCGTTTCTTTTTCACGCTTTCGCATCTCGCGTTCCATTGCCATGCCAAATTCGACGGTTCTCAATCAACAAAGGCTAGTTCATAAGACTTCATACTTTTACAGGTTATCAAAGATGGACATTATGTGAAAGGATCAATTTTCGGAATGTCTATTCGAAGAGAAGTTTGACTGGACTAATAAAGTGAGTACGCGATGACAAAGGTCGAGATCGGCCCACTATCCTTCCATTGTTTTCCGTTCAGAAACTATTAGATAATGCAATCCATTATTTTACCCAATTCCAAGCAGTCATAGACAACTTTTTTCAATGCGTTTTGTTCCAAGGTTGATGGCAAAATGCACAATTCATATGCGTTCGTCATCCATTGTTATATAACGAACAAAGGTTAGAACGAGCTTATAGTTTCGAAGACAATCGATACCGAATCTTTAGATTTCAGAAAAAACCAAGTAGATTCATGCAAGCTTGCATGAATTAACTTAGTCTAAGAAGTTCGATTTTCGAGATCAAATGGAAGCATTCATGCATTATATTTAGCAACTTATCAACTTTTTTTTTCCGCTAACGCTTCAAAACTCTGTCAGCTGTCAACGAGGCTGTCAATATCAGCCACGTATATCTTCTCCATTCAATTATGGGAGTTGTTGCATGAATGCCCTCTTTTTTAATATGACTTTCTAAGATAAGTTGAGTTGAATACAAGTTGAGTTGGATTTCATGAATCCGCCTTAACACGAACGATTCCTACTTAGAAATAATTGATTGGAGTCGAAGAAAGCACTAAATCGTCAGTTTGCCAGATTAGTTTACATGATGATGTCAGATTTCGTGCTATTCTACTATGTTTGACTATTCTCTTGACTCCTGAACTGAACATTTTTTCTAAAAAGTTCAGGACTCATTTTCGTGTCTTTACATGTACCCGTTTCGACGAAGGCTGAAGAAAACAAAAAACATTTTCCGATCTCTTTTTATTATTCAGAGGCAAACGAGCGTGGATATTTTCTGATGAACTAATACCAGCATTTGGGGTTTCCAAATTCATTCAGACCCTTTGAGAAGTTATTAAAATACTGAACCGGAAAGTAGATATATGATTTCAAAAGTATACATTTTTGTCTATCACTATCAATATGGTGAAAAAAAAATGGTAATTGAAACTTTTTGTGACATTTTATTGAAATCTACTGTCTCTATTTTTCCGAAGTGTGAAATCATTCAATGGACCCTCAAAACTCCATGCACGAAATGAGCATTTTGTTCCATGTGAAGTGGATTATTCAATAATACAATTTTAATTTATTACAGGTTTGACCCTTGGCGCACACACATACCCATTTCCAGAAGACCTGTTCGGACACCGTTGCAGCAGAGGCGACCTGCAGATATTTTGCAACGAAAAAGAAGAACCGCTCCGCTCGTACGACCAACCACATGTTCGTATGCCCTTTTACGGCACTGTGACACGAATGAAACACAATTGTTGTCCATCACTTGATTTATCATACGAATTCCACCGTTTCTCGCATTCGGCCTCCCAGTCGGTGTACCGCACGATTTTTAATTGTGGAGAGCAACATGTGGAATAACATTGCAGTAATTCACAAGGCATGACCATTACGGAGGGCATCGTGTCCAAAAACAGCCACACTTGTGCTCAAATTATAAGAGAATGTTTGGCCAGCATCACTGACCGATTTGCAGTTTCAGAGAGCTCAGATATTTTCTTCAATTCTCCAAACCATACAACCAGAAAAGTTATTCTTTAGTTATCTGAATGACTTTGATCGTCTTTGGATGTGTACAGATTTACAATAAAGAAATTTTTTCAAATCCTTTATCCTTCGATTCATTTCAATTTGTCGAGTATTCAAATTTAAATTTGCAAGTATTAGCCTTATTGGAGGATTATCTACAAAATCTGAGTTTTCAGTTGAACCCCAGTTTTTTAAGGATTTCCGAATATTTTGGCTCACAGAGGGAGTTACCAAACAATCAATAGAAATTTTCAGTGCGTTCTTTGAATAATTTGACCTGAGACTTTTACTTTTTCTTATTCGAAAATTCAAAAATGAGTCCAATCCGGGATATTTGCTGATATTGGTTCAATAAACAATCACTTGTAGGATCCCAGGCACCCAAAAATAACCCCATCTTTTTCCTGTAGATAATTCCATGAAAGAAATCATTTCAAAGTGTTGAAAATGAAGAGAAAGTCTACGATCACTTTTTCGAGAAAGACATTCTGGAAAATATTGAACCGAAAGAAAACTCCTTTCAATTCGAAAAAATCGTATTCCTAAGTTTTTCTACTTTAATCCCATATGAAAAAATAGTTTTGAGAACTTCACCCTGAAACTTCTCACATATACTTCTGTAACACCCTTTTTATACATGAAAGTTGTCATAGAGGTAAGTCTCGAGGTAAGTATATCGATATAACATGCAGGATGGTGCACGTCAACTGATTGAAAAATCGGTAGCAAGTAAATAATGAATGACAGGTAGGGGATGCAATTATTGTTCAATGAAGCTGCAGAATTTCACACATCAATGTACCGAAATGACCGATCCAAATTGTTAACAACGCAATTACTGCACTCATCCACGAAATACATTCAATTGGCATCCGAAAACATGGCAATCTCGTTATAACGACCCAGACTGAGAATAATTATTTCATCATGGTCAAATTGGGGTGTCTGTGAACATTTCATTGACTTTTAACAACAAAATTATCATTATAACGATCTACCATTACCATGTATCGGATAAATCGAAATTCCCATTGTGTTTCAGATATGAGCCGAGATTTGAGCTCGGATATAAGATACGTTTTGTTTAGAATCAAGAAAGTAAACAAGCTCTACCTGAATCCAAACTGTATGAATGAATGATTCGGTACATGATAAAAATCTACTGGATCGTAATCACAATGTATGGATAAAGTAAGAAGAGGAAATCAATGATACAATCAATAATTTCTTCTTTCATTTCCACATAAAAATCATGTACACAAAATTTTGTTACAAATATTCATATTATGATTCTAAGAAACCGTACCTAAGGTACACCTGCAATTCAGTTGAGTTCAAGTACTTGAGACGGAAGTACCTGCCTTTAGAAGAAGTGAAAGGTTGGTACATACAATTGTGTAACTGGCAGGTGGCCCTTTGCCTATATCTCTCCCAAAGTATTCCCTAATTTGAGAAGCTTTCATCTTGGCTTGCATGTTAATATTTGTCAATTTTTCAACCAGACTCATGTTATTTGGAGGGCACGGAACGTGTTTCACAAAATAATCAGAATTCGGTAGTATATCGGTAAAAAACAGATTTGAATACCGGTGAGTATCCAAACCAATAACAAGATAAATAAACATTTATCGCCATTTAAGCGAACATTTCATATCAGTTACAATCGCAGGAATTGTTTACAATAAGGTCTATTCTGCTGGCCTATTGATTCTTGAATATCACGGCACTATTGAGAAATATTGAAGAATGAGACCAAATGCAATCATGGTGCACATACAAAATTCTCAATAGTCTATACTTTTCGAAACTTCTTCGGGAATTGAATATTATATCATATCGAAAAAACAGTACTTACCTAAGTATAAGATATTTCAGAAATCCCGACGGTGCATCATGAAATTCTTCTATAACAGTTGTTGATTATTTTCCATAACCAATATTCGATAGCGAAAGTTATTCAAGATTCACCAGAATAGACCTAGATGATAGGAAAATCCATGCCCTTAGGGACAATATCTTCATAAAATAAATATTCATCTAAGTACTTGCATTGGTGCCGATTGGTGCAATAGTCAAGTACGAGGTCAAGTATTAAAATCGTTTCGACACCTGGTGTCCATAAAACTTATAATACCTGAGTCATTATACCTTTGTATAGTAGTTCTCAAGTCGAGTTTGCAGTAGATATTGTCAGAGAAATTCTTTGATTCCTTTTGGTGGTAATTCATCAATTAGGTATTGACCGAGGTGTTTCACTGATCGGTTCTGACTTGGTCATGAGATAAAACCGGTATTCAAATCGGAAGATCATCATAATGACCCTCATTCTTAATTTCATTTTTCAAGTGTGATTATTCAAAACCAAATTGATACATATACTAAAATTAATTTTAAATCTCGTATAGGGGTGCCTTCATTCTGCACTCTGAATGGATAGATATAGATAATAAACACCAAGAGCATCGATAGTATAATAATTGTAATATTCAAATACACATCAACTTTCCAAGGTTCGACCGGGTTCAACATGAGTTTCAGAAGCCGAAACAATAAGGAAATCTGTTGAAGATGTAAAATCCGGAGAATGCAAAATAGTGAAATTCTGACAAAACAATTATTGCCGTCATAATTTCGTGAGAAATATCCTATGACATAAATAGTAAATATATATTTTTTGGATTTATGTTAACTAGTGTTTGGTGTACAAATTAGGTGACACAATAGTATATTATGCAACGATCGTGTAATGATGGTTATTAATACATGAGCATAAACCGGGATACGAAACGAGCCGAAGGTGAGTTTCGTATGGTTTATGCGAGTGTATTAATAACCATTACATGAGAGTTGCATACGCTATTTTATCTTCACCCGATAAATAGTGAAGAACTACAAATATTATATTTATATTAGTATTGCACATAATAATACTAATTGAACGAGTTTCTTTGAAAAATTCTACAGAATTGCAATTAATAGTATTACTTCGAGTGATAAAACGATGAGATATGAAAGGAAGATCAAAAATCAAAGAAAAAAAAAGTTACCCGAGGCCGGATTCGAACCAATGGCTCTTCTTTCTAGATTATACAACGTCAGCGCTACAGACCGCCCGGCTACGGAGATGTCACAAAACCTGATGAAAAAATAAGTGATAAATCATGCATTTGTTAAATGAAAAATTTATTCATCCTAACTGAATTTTTTTTGGTGAAGGTGTCGAAGGTGATTCTCCCATATCGCTGGTATCAGACATTTTGTTATGATTATCGAAGTTTGGCTATATTCTTAAAAAATTCAATACCTATACCGACTTTGACTTGACAAATGTCAAATGCAGAGCATGCACACCATGCTTGATTGAAAAATAATGGGTTTCTATTGGTTGAAAATCTGTATCGTAATGAAAATCTGTATCGTAATGGATTTCATTATAAAACGGTTTGTGGGCATATAAGTGTATCATTAGAGTACGGGTGTAGATAAAGTAATTTATTTCAATATATACTCTTTATGTGTATGAATTATTCGTCTCCGGATACTATGCACATATCTATGGAGAGTGCTCGATTTGTAGAAGCTTAAACAGTTCTTCATGAATAATTTACATTCCGTTATGGGTTGACAGCTCAGTTGACACATATCGGAAAGCAACTACTTCCCTATCTTATACCACGAAGGGCGATTCTTCAGAGAAGAAATTTCCGCACGAGTTTTGATGATTTTCAATTATTGAGATGGGCACACTTGCAGATCGGTTTCGATTTTATTGGCCGCTTGTAAGTGCAAGGTAGTATCCACCAATGACTCGAAAGTCGTTCGTATTCCAGAATCAAAAATCGATCTATATTTATATAATGTGTAGTTAAGACTGACCTGAACGAAGAACGAATCATTCAAAAGATATTATCATCTCATGGGTTTATAGTAGTATCGAGTTGAGTTCTTTCATCACTAACACGAATCGAATTCTTTCTTGTTTCAAAAATGTATTTCCATATCAATTTCACTAACCCTAAATCAAAAAACGTTCCAAATAGGGTCACTCTCATTCAACAGAAGGCGTCTGTGCCACTAGGTACTTTTTTATACAACTATAGTGATGTAACATATTCTATCGCAATCATCGAATGATTCAACCATAAAGCTCAACGAACAAAATATCGAATGATTGCATGTTCCGATGGATATGTTACATTTTTTTATGAAAGCGGCGAAGGTCGAAAGCTACGCGATGTTTTATTTATATCGTGGGAATGCACAGCGAGAAACAATAATCATAAAGCGATAGAATTCCAGGTGTTGAGATATTATTGCCTTGTAATGATCCTGGTGCGTGTATGTTTGACACCTAATTGCAGTAAGTCACCTTTACTTCGCCTTATACGGCCGACAGGAAACACCATCTGAATACCAAACATATGGGCATCATCAAACATCGTAAGTGCCGGAGACACTCACTACTTACTTAATGTGGGAGCAAAATATCAAAACATTTGGAACAATCAATAACGAGAAATTTCTTTATCTGTTTGGCTTTTATTATTATCACTGACGAACAGAGAAAAATCATATTTGATGGATTGGTTATACTATTCGAATATGTAGAAGACATTTGAATTCAATGGGTTTATCAGTGAAATTACCATCACCAAACCTGAAATTTATTCATGATTTCACCAAAAACTTTTGCTGCATTTTCACAGTAGCTATTTTAATAAAGAGAATGAAAAGGGGTGTAAACGTGTCAATATCAACCTACAATTTTCATCGATAGAATCTATTTTCCAATGTTTTGAAATAGAGTAAGTAAGATAGTGTAACAGCGAACAAATTTTCAATTAGAATGAAAAATTTCGATGAATCCGTATATCGTAAACGATATCTGAAGTGAGTATTCGAAAAGCATAACAGATTGAAGATTTGATTATAATATATAATATGTATTATGTATATAGTCAGAATTTTGCTTAATCTTCTAGTCTATAATTAATGACATAAATATGGACAAAAAAATCTATGAGAATTTTATCATTACATTCTGGAGGAAAAACACCATTGATGATTTCAGGCTCGATATATTTGCAAGAACATAAGAATTTATTGAAGAGTTCCACAAGGCCTCATTCTTGGTTCGTTGGCCTCTATACACACACAACACCTTTTTCATGTAAATATCTCACTCAACGAATACAAATTACACGTGAGAAGTTGAAATATATAAAATATATTACAACATCGAATGGGTCCTCGAAATTATGAAATAATACAAATATTGCGCCGTCTTTATTAACAAAAGAATAGCTGATGTTTATACGAAAACTGCATTCACTTTGCAAAAAACGTATCTCGCCCTCCATTCTTCTGAAAATCTACATCGTCGCCTATATCTTTCGTAAGAGGAATTTTTATTAACGGTTCAACTGAAATGATGAAAGCTATAGAATATGAAAAGTCGTTTTCATCCAGGACCATTGTTTGTGCGATTTCGGACGAATTCGATCACTCCCCCAAGGCATCATCGAGGGCATCATTTCAATAATCCCCCCCATCTATCTGATACCTTCTCGCAGTTCCTCTAAAACATTCGAAGATATTTTTTCATCTTTCGGCCATATCCTCAAAAATATGTATGAATCCTCAACGTAAAATCCGTGTATCTCCCTAAAGCACATCGCCACCAGAAGGAACACCCGTTATAAATCCGGTGCAGTGTCCCTCCCGCAGAATATCTGAATAAATCAAAATAAATTTGAATCCATTCTGTTTCGGCGAGTCGCCGATGAATTTTGATGCGATCCGTTCCCAAAAAAATCCTGATTCGTCGAAATCTTTCGTTTATTTTTGCAATTAGTTTCGAACGTTTCCAAATTCGAGATAATTGAATCAGAATTATTGCCTATATAGGTGGTTTGAATGTTTGAGAAATGTTTTATTCATGTCACGATGATCTTTTGTTTTGCTAACAGATGGGGAAATGCAGTTCGTATTTTTGCGCAGAGTTAGCAAGGAATTTTTCACATCAATCGATTCAATTAAATATACTGGTGAATGATGGGAACGAAAAGAATACTACTGGTAGGCAAGTTGTGATAACACCAAGTTATCCCTTCGAGTATCCCTTATGACAAGTCAACATAGTGTGTATGAATCTTGTGACCGGACTATAGATACGATATACAAAATCAGTTGTGAGGACTCTTAAGGAATGGTACATCGGTCAAAGCCGGCGAGTATAAAAACTCTTTTCAAAGATCATAATGCATACATCCAATCTGATATACCCCCAACAAAACAGTGTTAAGCAACTTGTTTTGGATGAAGATGATAGGTTTACTGAAAATAAATTTAAATATATCAGACATGCTAATAAGGATAATGAAATTGTCACTATAAATTAATAAGTAATTTTTCCGGGCCAATGATAGAAGGTAGTGAATATAACTGTGAATTTAGTCACGATTTCTTCTACTAAAGATGCAAGCTTGGTTAGCAAAACGGGTTGGGAAAATGAATAAATTTCAGGTGATTTATTGTAATTATTGATTGATTTTCATTTATCCCATTCATTTCAAAGGTAATCTTATCACGTTCACCTCGTATAACAAGGAACTGGCCGCCTCCTTACTGGAAATCGCAAAGCATAAAAGGAATAATTATTCAAATGATTCTCTATCGGATAAGGAATTACATAAGAGAAAAAAATGAGTTCATCAGTTGCAACAATACTTGATTAGAAATTAGAAAATCGTTCTTTTGTTCGACCAGATCTCAGTTATGAGACTATCAATCACAATAATTAATATTCAAATCCTGACTACGGTTCTCGTGTACAAGTGAAATCGTGATCTAGTCAGCCGAAATACTCGAATAGTTCTCGCAAAGTTCATCTGATTACCAAACTTTTTAATTTAGCGAGTTTTTTTTGTTTATTCGAATGTGTATCGACAATATTTACTGCAGGAGTGAGGCAATTAGAAATTTTGTAATAAATATTTGCATTATGAAATTCGTTTGATAAGATCGGATCACTCGTAGACGTCCTTCAGAGTTTTTGCCCCGTGAAATGGTTAAAAAACCCTACCTGTATACTCGAATGAGTATCAGAATTTTAATCGATATTTCATCATTAGGAATGAGTGGGTAATGATGTAATTCAGGATGTTTTAGGTATCAGAGAAATACGAAATTGAATGAGGAGAGGTTAGTAAAAAAATATTTTGTTGTGACTCATTTCACTTCGAAAATGATTCATGAATATACGTTTATATAAATACGTAGAACTTCTCAGAGATCAATATTTCAAGTATTTTGTCATCGAAAACGATGGGCTTTCCACGATTCAGAAGAGTGATTGGTGGAAGATAATAACTAAATCGGTAGGCAAGTTGACAATTGAAAAATGATTTCTTTTAAGTTTCTTTAAAAGACATGTGGCACCTATTTCTTGAAATAATTGAATTTGTTTTTCAATAGTGCATATTATAGGTACCTTCTCTTTCCTTCTCTTGTACGTATACATTCTTTACAATTCCAAAATGACGACTTGCAATCAATTCCTAACTGCAGATGATGCATAATGGCAAATACCCATTGAGGGGATGAGCTGAGATATAAATTTCCAAGGATCATCGTGAGAACTTAAAGAAAAAGACAGTTAGAGAATAAACTATTCAGTGTCGTCGTACTTCGAAGTAATGTTGTGAGTTCGGTTCCGAGTCCAACATTCTTGTATACTACTACTAAGTACTACTTGTATACTATTTGAAAAGAATGCTATCAATACAATAAATTCGATATCGTACTGACAGAAATTGAACTGAATATGATTCGAAATGAAATAAATCAAGTGTGTTTGTCTTATAATAGATTTCCTTGAATAATAACGATGAGATGAGAATTTCAAGAATTATTCTTATTTAAAAGATAATTAACCTTGGTAGGTATTTCCTTAGATGACATAGGTAGGTACTCAAATATCAGCGGAATTCAGACAATAAAAATGGACTGATCCAGAGCAAGAGAGACCGAGTTGCTACATATATTCTGACCGTTCGGTACAAAGATAAGGCATATCGTGTCAGAGTCAGCTTGTTTTGTATAACTACTTTGTTGAGTACAGATCAGCGGGGATCTGAACACCAAGCAGTCGTCTTCTTCTCTTGAATGAACAATTTGTCAGCTTACAAACTGAAAGCAGGTTTGAAATAAAAACATTTTGGAATGATTGTAACGGGGATTGTGAATGAAATAAGCAGTAGGTAATTACTTATTTCCCAGTTATTTTCATAATTCAATTCCAGAAATCATGATGATCTGTCATAATGCTTCCGATGCATCGGAGGGCCATGAAAGCGCACCCTCAGTAAGTATATAAAGGGTGTATTACCGTCATTGACTTCAGAGAATGATTTCTTCTCGTTATATTTCATGAACAAAAGTTCTCAGGTTCGAAATCCCTCAGTATATCATTATCAAATATCCGATGATACTTCGGGAAGTATAAGAAGTAAAATTACAAAGAGTGAGAGAGATCCTTGTTGTCGATATTTCATTCAATATGTAGAGCTTCTGAATTATCTATAAAAAAAGAACTCTGAAATTCAACGCTCCGTATATTCGAGACCAAGGAGTCATGAACATTTATTCATAGGAACATTCCATGAAATATTATTAAGAATCACCTCGTCAATTCGAAGACAATCTCAAGAAACATCCAGTATAATAATGATATATAATAATATTCGATATGTAAGAGGGATTCCGTAGAAATAATCACACCAAACGAGCCGCCGCTGAACAGGAACACCTAGAAAAATTTGGATATACGCCAGGACGCGCCAGGATATATGGATCTAGCAGGTTGTACTAAATAACAGCCTCACTACATCGCATATCGGCCTGGAGCACTGATCTGAATAGAATTTGCGACGCATACAAACGTCTGGTGGGCACAAAACTCTTCCAGAAAACCAGTTCTGTGAGGTGTCACTTTTACTTTCGATCGTTTACCTAACGACTCGCCGGCGATTAGACAATGTGTTATTATGTAAATTCGAACCGGAAAAATAGGTACGTGGGAACGGGCGATATAGCAGCTCATTTTTCCTGATGGACTGAGTGGGTGTGATGTAAATAATGACAGTAATGGATAGGGATTAGTTTTTATACAAGTACATCACCGATAGTATCAACTAGATTAAACTCGTCCACTCACCACCTAAATTCAACATACGCTTTTTGATGGGATTTTTATGACAGCAATCTGACCGGAATAATTAAAAATCACAATGATTTTCAGTATATAGACCAATTGAATAAATATTAGCAAAAGCAGACAGACCCACACAACGCATTAGGAGCAAACTCGTGAGAGTATTCGAATAATTCGAAAATAAATTCTTTGGTTTCTTTGAAAAAACGATATAGTAAAACAGTAGGTCAGTAGGTAGGTAAGCAACTATCAAGGTAAATATTTCATAGAGCTAATATTCTTGAAAATTAGAGTAACTCAATCATGACTATGAAATAATGATTCTTGCGAACCAGGCAAACTTATCTGTATACAATTGACCGAAATCGGTAGCAGGTAGAAGAGAGACGATTCTCCGACCCTTCTACGATGTTCCAACGAAGTGAGCGAGTCGGTGAGCGAAGAATCACCAACAAAACGGATTGCTTTTCTCTGAATAGAATCAAGAAATTTCAACGAACGTTTTGGTACCGCGTCCCACACATAGCTATCTCGAGAACTATATTCCAAGACAGGTCATATCTGTGTGCCTTGTAGATCATTAGAGAGACGAGAAGTGGAGTATTTCTTCAAACGAAATAGAAATCCAAGCTTTTGGGAAGCACCCTCAGCGATCGATCTCACATGGTTTTCCTATGAGAGATTATTACTGATCGTAATTCGTAGCATTGAAATACTTGACTCTGTAGGAATAGCTCGAAGAATAGTTACTCCTGACATCTGAATACTAGATGAAGATAGAGACAGTCTGGGTTTTCCCAGCATTGAATTCCACCAAGTTGATGTCACCCCATTGTATTATTTTCGTCAAGGCATCGTTTGTATTATTGACGCTGCTGACTCTCTGAATTGTTGCTCGTGCTAATACGGGGACTCTGGAAGAGAAACTAGCATGAAGAGTACTGTGTCATACGCAAAACTATGTACTGAACTGGATGTGAGACAGGATTTCTCTCCAGGAAATCATTGATATGAAGCACAAACAAAGTGGACACCAGAACTGAACCCTGTGGAACACCTGCATTCATTTGTAGAATATCAGGCGATACTCAGAGACCTATCAGACAAGAAACTCTTCAACAAATCACACAATTGAGGAGATGAGTAAACCATAAGATGGCAGTTTAGAAAGAATACCGCGATGCTAAACTCGATCAAAAGCTTTTGAAATGTCGTTTCTCAATCCTTAATTCGCACAACATGTATTGATCACTATTCATATATGCAAATAACGAGGTAAATAATCATCTTCCCTGTGGCTTCTTCGTATTAAAATCAAATAAGGTGGAGTAATATTCTTGTTTCGATTTCAAACTGGGAATCAGGTGAGATAACGTTTTTATACTTCTTTTACTAATAATCTATGAATGTTTTTTTTACCTGTTTTATCAATAATCTGTGAATGAACATAAAATTTGGTACCAATCTCTTTCATTGAGACCAACTACGAGACGTTTCAACAGATCGATGAAGTCAATTATTACCAACTGAAAGCCTCCATCTTTCAGAACGTTTCGTCTCATTATCGCCGTTTTTTATTTCGTCCATCCGTCCCGAGATCCGTCCATTCTATAATCGGACAAAATTATTCAAATTTTCTCGATAACTCGACCAATTAACTAAATATAATATATCCATGTCGAACTATAGCGATATAATCCAAGATAACAACTACATTTGAACGAAATGGAAATATATCGAAGAACACCTGCCGTCTAACGTCAATATTTTGAATATTTGATTTGAATAAGCACATAAAACAAACTGTTATCTTACAGAGACAAGACATAAAGAGGTATC
Source organism: Zygogramma bicolorata (assembly GCA_032362365.1). Classification (NCBI taxonomy): domain Eukaryota; kingdom Metazoa; phylum Arthropoda; class Insecta; order Coleoptera; family Chrysomelidae; genus Zygogramma; species Zygogramma bicolorata. The sequence continues at coordinate 1,387,308 of JAVJAQ010003898.1, forward strand.
ATGCGGTAGTCCAATTTAATTTATGGTGTCGACAAAAGAACCGAATCTCGCGCTATCAAAGCAAAAGCTTATCGTTCTTGTTTATTGGTCGGGTATCAAAAGCTAATGAGCATAAATATTTTGTTTTCCGAAGAAAAGTCGGCGACTTTTACTCACGTGGATAGGTACCTAATAAAGTGTTTAAGTGAATCCACATTGCGGTGCTTGAAAAGCCGAAAAAATTATGTGACGAGAGTGCAAGATAAGTATCGAATTAACTTTTTATACGGAAAAATTCAAATAACAGCTGACATACCAATATTAATTATTGCAAGTTATCTTTGGATCATGCATACATGTTAACTGAGATTTTTACCAATTGATGTGAAGGAATTTTGCTCGGAATTTTGATTACTTATTTATTCAATACATCACAGACAAGAATATACGTTCACTACTAGTTTTCACATATTCACGCGAAAATATTTCAAAAAATACTACTTGTCATTTGGGGGATTTATATCCGAAATAATCAATGAACTGTTTCTGACAGTGTTTCTGTTTCCGACTATGATTTGTGGCCGGAAGCAAGATTGTATACAGCACTGATAATTCTGTAAACAAAAACAATGTATCGAACCTTGGATTCATAATAATGATGCCTGGCAAATACGGTTAATTATACTGGGTGTTCCAATGACTGCTGTTTGTAAAGAACTTCTGAATGACTGCGTATTTTGGATAGAATAATAGGATACTTACTGAGAAATAGGACACAAGATATTTAACGTCTTGTGTAACGTCTAAGTTGTCACCAAAATATAAATTCAGAAAAAAAGCTTCGAGTAGAGTATTTCTTTGAAATGTTTCGCGATACGAATGTTTTGGTTGCTTGAATTTTTCACATTTTTTCCTGAGGAACAATTTCAGAAAAATCACACGAACTATTGCAACAACTCGATTTATAACAAAGATTGTGTCTTTTTTCAGAAGAATAACGATTCAAGAGCAAAACGTTGTGTGAAATAATAATCTGTGAAATGATGAGTATGCAAACCACATTCCAAAGTTGATTCAGAGGTTAATTTTCGAAATTCTTTTGTATATTCGAAGCCTCGAGTTAATTCAATTTCAATGTTGAACTCCACTGAAATGCTTTTATAAGGTGAAAATTGCGGTTTAGTAAAATTATGGCGAGAATTAAGTATGGCTAACATCAGGCTTCAATCACGCTAAGATAATTATTGATGTAATGAACTTTGTAGGTATAATTCATGTCTGGTTTTAAATGGATGATAAAAAAATTCTATAGTTAAATTAATAAAATTAATAGTTGACTTCGCTGCACCTGGACTCACGCGAAAAGACGCTCCTGTAGTATTCGGAAATCATCGTAAAAGCCCAAGGATTCGACTTTTTAAAGTTATAGGTAAGAAAGGTTATCCTATCAGATAACACCTCGGTCACGTTTTTGCTTTCAGCTCTTTCTTAAGAAACAAGGAAGAATAAGCCATAAGCGTTGATATATTTGACAGCATTACAGATTTACAGAAAAAATGTATACCCTACTATATCACCAAATAAAAAAGTGGTCTTCGTTATATTCGAAACATTTTTGAATATTTTCCCATTCCTCAAGCCTAGCTGCATTCCAATAGGTTCACTCTTGCGGAAAACATCGAGCATCATCATTATATTGACGATATAACCCCAGATGCCTACCACGATAATTCTAGCCACCGTTGATTATTATTGTTTCTGTAGACGTTCAGTTGTTCTGTGCCCCCGAGCGGTTGCCTCGTTTCCATTAATGTGTATTTACTGAAGCGGAAAACAAAATAATATCGTTAATTCCCTTGGAACATCTTCTATACCGAGCACTCACATTTAAAATTGGATTTCGTTTGTGAAAACAAACAATTGGATGAATCATTATTGTTTGTCGTGTTAATTCGAAAGATTGCATTCATTAGAGATACAAAAGGAACATTAGTGTGATTACCTCAATTGGATACGAGTTGGCTTAGAGTTGTAAACTACTTTGAATGAATTTGGAAGCGTTCCATTTCTCAATACGGCACAACTAACGAGAGTTTTGTCGTAGGCATTCTGAATATATAATTAATCAATCACAATGATATTCCATTTGATTAACAACATGGAACAAACGTTAAATATTGTCGAACAATAATAATATTAATAGTAAGTCTGACATAAAAAACTGAAATATTCTGAAAACGAACCTCTTACAAAAAGCGAACTTAACTTTTTCATACATCAAAGGATGAAAATTGGTTGCAGGTATTTTTGAAAATTAGCCAACAGAGGAGCCAACCTTCAACCCTTGCCAAAAATCCAACCCACGTCAGGTACCTTCAGATGGAAGATTTGTTCCGAGATTTGTTCTGAGTATTGGTTAGAAAAGATGACACTTCATTCGGAAGTAGTTATAATCTAAGTACGTTAAGTTCCGTTCATTATTGTGATTCTTCGAGTCATGGAGTCCTTGAATACAATTTTGAATTTTCAACTTTGAGTAGTGTTCAAGTACAGTACAGATTTCGCCTAGATAATAACACCTTTGATCAAATTCTCTTCCTCATTTTGATAGAATATTGGATTTGATTTGAGTAAGCGCTATGTTCAGTGCCCGGTCGTGGGTTCGATACCCCAATAGGGTAGTGAACTCGGTAGTGAATTTTCATCTATCAAATTGAGAAATGACACTGCCGTGTGTCATGGTTGTCAGGTCTGCGAATAACCATAATTCTCACGAGGTATGGCGTAGGGAGTTCGTTACAAGGCCTACTTGCTGAGGGATTTCGATTGAAGTAAATGGCGTTTGATATGTAAAATTATATAACTCATATCATACTATTGAGACTACTATCAGATTTGAGATCAGTTTCACGAAATGAATTCAATGAATAGTCAATAAAGTGGAGATAGATAAAAATACTCGTCAAATATCATTTTATCAGTACAGTAGCTCGTACAGTAGTACAGTTCTAACTAATCAATAAAAAAGTATGAGTTTTCAAGGAATTTTTCAGGGTATGATTCAAAGATGATCTTCGAAAAATTTCGTTTACCTACATATTGAAAGTTTCAGTCTCGGTTTCAGTCCTATAACTGGCGAGTGAGGATTTGCCAGTTCAAAGATCCATCGAGTATCGACAAAAAAAATCAAGAATCATTTCGAACACATAATTTTTCAAATATGACCAGAATTTCAGGACAATTTCGGGAATAAGAGTAGTAAGCCCTAAGGTGAGCCTCCATCTTTAGTTATTAAAACAAAAATTCGCCTAGGGATTCTACGGATTTCGATAATGAAAAAATCTCTTCTTGAAATTCAGCCTCAATATTCTCCTGATCTTTCCAATTTGGTTGAAGCACAGTATCCGCTGAATGATTGAAAAGTGTAATATAACAGAGAATAAACCTCGGGAAAAAACATAATTGGTGGGGCAACCGCGAAATAATTCATGAATGCGATGATACCCACATTTTATCGCATTCCTTTGTTAATTTTTTTTTTTTTTAAATTAGCGTTCAGCAAATCGGATCCCTAATTCCAAGATAAATCATCATAATTCAAGATCGAACTTCAATAATCATGAGCGATACGAATGAGGATTCAACCTTGGATAAAATCCAGGATACAGCTAAGATTAACAGAACAACCACCTAATCTATATGGAGTTGTTCAAACACAAATATGCTCCCGTAATTTGTAGGTATATGCAAACTCTGTGCGTAGGCGTAGACGACCTGCATTTAGCTTTGTTAAAGCGGTACAAGCTCGTGTGTGTTTCGTTTGATGTATATTACTAGAGAGTAAACAAAACAATTGTTAGGTACAGTGCAATATGCGTACATAAATCGATGCCTTCAAACATTATGTGGGTGGAGAAGGGACGAAGAAGAACAGGAAATCCCAGCATTTTCTCGACTCGATGAGGGTTGATGGAAATTAAAGCTAAGGGAGGAGTTTTATTAAAGTTTTCGGCTGAGCGAATTGAAGGGGGCCATCAAAAGGAGTTTCCCCGATTACTTCTGTGTTCGGACTCGTTTACTCCATCCAGTACTCAATAATCTGAATTAAGAGAATGTTTACTTGTACAATCAGCGAGATAAAGGAGGTTCAATGGATGGATCTTAATTTTCAGATGGTGATTGTTATTAAACCAGCTAATTTTCTTCTGGAAATTGCGGACTATTGCAACGGAAATGCCCTTTTTCCTTGAACATTCATACGGCTGACAGGTTGAAATGTTAGATGTTTTCACACCCATCTAACAATGGGTGTGAAAACAGCCACGCTTTTTCAGCCACGCTTTGACAATGTGGCAACACCGCGTGCGCTCGGAATGATTTCATCGATTTTTGCAGTTCGAGTGATTTTTTCGAAGATTCTAGGAGCCGTTATGATGGAAAAACATTGATAGAATATATTTTCATGATAACTCATATATGTTCGATCTGTTTAGTCATCAGAGAAGGGCTACGTTCATCCACAATTTTGAAAAATTCACTATAATCTTATTTGATGATATCGGTGGAATTTGATTTATGCCTGAGATTTCCATTGATGTCTTTTCGTAATTCCGAATGGCAAAAGTCATTGTCGGGTCGTCAGAGAGGGGCTATGTTCATCCACACTTTTAAAAAATTCACTATAATCTAATTTGATGATATCGCTGGAATTTGATTTACGCCTGGCATTTCTATCGATGTCTTTTCGTGATTCCGAATGGCAAAAGTCATTGTCGGGTCGTCAGAGAGGGGCTATGTTCATCCACACTTTTAAAAAATTCACTATGATCTTATTTGATGATATCGGTGGAATTTGATTTATGCCTGAGATTTCCATTGATGTCTTTTCGTAATTCCGAATGGCAAAAGTCATTGTCGGGTCGTCAGAGAGGGGCTATGTTCATCCACACTTTTAAAAAATTCACTATAATCTAATTTGATGATATCGCTGGAATTTGATTTACGCCTGGCATTTCTATCGATGTCTTTTCGTGATTCCGAATGGCAAAAGTCATTGTCGGGTCGTCAGAGAGGGGCTATGTTCATCCACACTTTTAAAAAATTCACTATAATCTAATTTGATGATATCGCTGGAATTTGATTTATGCCTGAGATTTCCATTGATGTCTTTTCGTAATTCCGAATGGCAAAAGTCATTGTCGGGTCGTCAGAGAGGGGCTATGTTCATCCACACTTTTAAAAAATTCACTATAATCTAATTTGATGATATCGCTGGAATTTGATTTATGCCTGACATTTCTATTGATGTCTTTTCGTAATTCCGAATGGCAAAAGTCATTGTCGGGTCGTCAGAGGGGAGCTATGTTCATCCACACTTTTAAAAAATTCACTATAATCTAATTTGATGATATCGCTGGAATTTGATTTACGCCTGGCATTTCTATCGATGTCTTTTCGTGATTCCGAATGGCAAAAGTCATTGTCGGGTCGTCAGAGAGGGGCTATGTTCATCCACACTTTTAAAAAATTCACTATGATCTTATTTGATGATATCGGTGGAATTTGATTTACGCCTGGCAATTCTATCGATGTCTTTTTGTCATTCCATACTGCAAAAGTCATTGTCGGGTCGTCACTTTTAAAAAATTCACTATAATTTAATTTTATTTGATGACTAAACAGATCGAACATATATGAGTTATCATGAAAATATATTCTATCAATTTTTTTCCACCATAACGGCTCCTAGAATCTTCGAAAATATCACTTAAACTGCAAAAATCGATGAAATCATTCCGAGCGCACGCGGTGTTGCCACATTGTCAAAGCGTGGCTGAAAAAGCGTGGCTGTTTTCACATCCGTAAATGTTAGGTGGTTCTCCGCAGTGTAGCGGTGAACACGTCCACGTATCAAGTAAAAGACCGGAGTTCAATTCCCCATCGGGCCACCGTGCTGGGATTCACTCGTTAAAAGGTAAGGCCCCATAAATCCATTTTTCGCATGGTTAGCGTCAGTTTACTGGTTAACGAAAAAAAAAAAACACTTTTCGAGAAAGAAATTATGGAGGCTATCGATGAGATCATCGAATTTAGAATACTCTGTATTTAACTCCTGCATTCCGTATGGAACCTATCTATTATTATACCTACTGTTTTATTCCAGTTACAGATTGTATTCTGGAATACATTTGTTTTTTTTTCTCCCTTGGAAATGAAAAGGAAAAAAAACATTTTAACACTACGTACGGAAAATTGTAATTTCCGAGGTAATTTCATCGAAAATTTTCAAAAATAGGGTTGAAAAAGGAGGCAGACTAGCCTCCGAAACGTCGCCAGGGAAAAGTACTCGGAAAAGTACATGCATTTCCTAATGAATTTGTTAATTAAATCTTCAAATTCATAGAAATACGATATGTAACTGACAAAATAGTCAATTTGGCATCTTTTCAATATTGCAGTTACGTATCGGGGAAAATATACCCTAATTCGCCCTGAAAACAGGTATTATATAAGAAATTTAAGCTTTTTTCTGTTTTCTTAATTTCTCAGGGAAAGAAACACCAAAGAATGGTTTCCATAACATTTTTACTTCCTCAACAAATATTCAAAGTCTATACTTACACCACGACTTACGCTTATTTCATTCTCTCGTTGATTCTTTACCTTGAAATACATGCGATTGCAATAATGCGCGCAAAAATGATATTGTGTAGATCGAAAACAGCTAAATTCGAGGCTAAATTGGTAGGTGATTTCAGGGAAAACTGAAGCTACCCTCCCATCAAATGCCCTAATATTCAGCTGTGCTTCTGATAAAGGGAAATTGCCTTTCACTTTCAATTGCAACATAAATCATAGAGTATTGGAAACACGAAATCAATATGGGTACGGGTGCGTATGTGTGTGTATATATCAGACTAGATAGCATAACAGGCCTATCAGCTGTCGTTCCGTTCGACAGGGTTTGCGAGATATTCCTGAAAGAAGTGATTGATGATTGAAGTTCGGGATCTCAAACTGGAGTTCCCGATGAAACTATTCAGTCAAGTGAATGATACAACGCCACTTCAGCCGAGTTTCAGCTTCAAACGATTTAATACATGATACACGATTAACTGTTCATATTATGGGAGCAAAAACGAGAATGAAACGATAGTGGGCTCAGCGCGCACCGATAGCCAGAGGCGTTACAACTGGTTTTTCGGTAGTGTTATATAATTATTTCAAGTGAATCATTATCAAGGGAGATGCGTTCCCTCGGGGTTATCAACCTTCAAAACTTCAAGTTTAATATACCAATTCTATCCTCACTATGAGTTCTCACGATATTCTCTGAACTTTTTAGGATAGTTTTTGAGTGTGAACTGCGAACCTGCAGAAATTCTGAAAACAATTTGGAAAACATATTGAACCCATGTGCATAGAGAAACATGTACCTACTCATGTGCAGCTATTAGATTTTCAGTTATAACTAAAAATATTTCAGCTAGGATTTCAGAGCAATCCAAGGAGCAATCTTGATATCGCACTGAGTACAAAAGTGTTGTGACTGAAGTCTCAATGTTGTATCCTGATACTCGTGTAAGTATATGTGTATAAAGGTATACTTACCTCGAGGTATAATTACCTAAATTTGAGGTAAATGCTCAGGTAAATGCGAGGGTTAATGTCAAAAAATAAAAAGCCTCGGAAAAATCCCATGAACAAACAATCTCACTCGCAATCCTCTTTTATTTTTCCATATTCACTAATCGAAAACTCTATAACCGAACCTCGAACCGAACTCTTACATAAAGCAACATGACCTGTACGAATTCCTAAATGTCAAGGAGGAAGTAAGTAAACCTTCATATTTCATTGGGATTGAACTCTCCGGAACATTATATGTCTTGCCTAGAGGTAGAGCGTCGAGTATAGGGTGAAATGTGGAAGAATACAAACAGTTTTGAATCTTCATTTTCATTAAGTACTGAACAGTTCGATCGCTCGAAGGAAAATATCGAAAAAAATATTTAAAAACTCGTTCAAAAATATATACTTACCTATAAGTATATTTGAAAATTAGTTTCACATAAAACTTGAAAATATGCAAATGAGTCATTAACTATGTCATACTCGAGGTTCTTGAGATGAATCCTAAATACTACTTCCAAGTTTATGTTGTTTTTATATATCGGGTGATTCCAATTACTTGAATATTAGCGATTAACAATGCAAATTTCTCTGAGCAAGTTTTCAAATTGAAACTTTGATTGTTGAATGAACTGACTTTATCCTACCCACAGAGTTATGTCCGAATGTTTGTTTGATTTTAAAAATATTTACAACAATACTTACGGTTCCAACTTATATTTGAAGCTCGGGAAAGATTATGTGAGAGAATTTTATGTCAAAAAATCACACTTGAATTGTTGCAATTTCTTTGTAATACTTTAGCAAAATGAAGTTGATCTTATCACTCAAGATGATTCAAAAGTTTATAGTGTGAGAGAATTGAATATAGCCCGAGACTCGGCACGAGATAAAACCTGTGTTGTAAATAATACTGAGCACTATATATTGGTGAATAACAAGCATTTCACAAAGGATTTTATGTTTTTTTAGGTCTTTTTTTCGTTTCCCCTGTTTTCTACAAGGATTTCTGAAAAACAAGATTTGAGTGCAAGACAAATTTACTGGTGACTTATCATGTAAGTAAATTCAACTTTGCCCCTCATTTCTTTCCGACTTTCTTTTATAGATACCTACGAGGAGAGCTACTTATCATCTCGACTATCATCTAAGTATGTGTCCTGGTATGTCTATTGAAATTGGATGAAAATAACGAGGAAAATAATAAATGAGTAGCATTACTTTTCAACAAAGTACCTACCTCTAACCTGAAATATCGCCTGAAATGAATATCTCGTAAATATCATTCTTTATCTCGTTCCTCTGAAAACAGAAGTAAAGAGGAAAGAATTGCAAGGAATGAGTAAGTCTCGATTCAAATTATAACGCATACCCAGAAAACAAAATAAATGTTAGTTTTACGAGTTAAGTATCATACGAGGTATCATACAAAACGTTGGCTGTGGAGCGACAAGTTCCTTGAATTAATTTGTCCAATTGACGCTGATTGATAATAGTGAAAAGCGCTCATGCGATGAGAAATTAAATGATAAAATCAATTTAAACTAATACAGGTACAATTTCTGTTGCTTTTGTGAAGAATCTGGGCATATTCCAGTTGAATTAGACATAAAGACGTCGAGTACCTGTTTGGTCGAGAAGAAAATCATTTTGATAATCTACTCAAGTAGATTGTGATCGAGATCATGACGTGATTATTATTAATATTATCATTATTTTTATCTCACCGGCAATCAATCAGAACCATAGCCAGTGATTACCTTTCAGGAAAGATGAAGGAAAACATTCAAAACCCGAAGAAATACCCAATATTTATCAACTTATGTTGAGGCGAGTGTTGAGGCTAGTGTTCCAGTGAACATAAAGTATATTACTCGGTATATTCGAAGAGATAATAACAATATTCTGAAGAACTGTTCCGAATCACAAATCATCCGTGATTATACACCGCGAGCGGTGATCAAGGCTCAATAGGGAGCCTCCGAGAAATTGATAATTTCCCGCTAATGGCCTAATAATACGTCAGTAATTGACGTACAATAATTAATCGAACAGAATAACTATTATAGCAATCAATCGAGAAATCAAGTGTTCACCAGCGAACCCATAATAACAACAACTCTCGCTTTTACGAACGTTCCGAGCATGTGGAACAATCAGACCAAAAATAAAACTTCCGCAAAAACTAGTTGCAAAAAGTGCATTGAAACAAATGACCCAGATAAAGTTTCGACAAGCAGACAGACATCCGAAGGATGTTACATTATAAAAATACAGAGTCGGACAGGTTTACTATTTCGTGAATTGAATTAAAAAGGTACTACTCGAGGTATTATTTTGTTAATTGAATTCAGGAGTCACTTTTCTCGGCGGAGATTGATTCTATTCATGATTTCATGAATTTGCAATTTATCTACAAGTAAAATTGACTTCTATGCGAGGATTTATAAAGGTTTAAGCAGCTGCAAAAGAATAAACCTTTTATATAAAAGTTGAAACTTTTTGTAGAGATTAACAAATTAATATTATTTGCACTCGACGCGCGTTTCGCTAACAAATTTATCGAAATAGTACAAATGAATAAGTCGAGACATAAGTTATCTCCTGGAGATGATAACCGAGATGATAACCTTGTGAGCGAAACGCGCGTTTAGTGCAAGTCGAGTTGCAAGGATTATCAGTTCGGTATTAACGTACTTGATTTCCTCTTTGGCAACTATTTCCACCTATAGGTACATAATTTTTCTCTTAATTTTTTTCGTACTCATCCATTCTAATTAAAATAATTACTAACATAAGCATTGGTTGAAAATTACCACACCGAGCAGGTATTTTTTAATGAATTTTGACAACTTCGACAGAAATCCAAAGAAAAAATGTGAAACTCAGATGCATGAGGATTCGGGAAACCATTTAAAATCATCTGGTAAGTACTGATTGGCCTCTTGTTTGAACCTCCACCCAATGTACAAAACCGTTTATGTCACGCAGTAACTTAGCGAAGAAATTCAGATTTTGCCCTCACCAGAAGTTATCGATATGGTTGGATTTGATAGGACGAAAATGTGTTCCGTGCCTTTGCACTTTGCATCGAGACGAATATTAGATTTCACCTCGGATTTCACGTGAATATTCAAATATGTATTATCAGGTCGTTATGGTCTCAACGGGTTCCGACTAGGAATGGTCTCAGAACAGTTCGAAGTAGTTGCATGGTTGTGATCTAGAGGATTTACGAGGGACGTCAGTGAACTAGTACAGAATTCGCTCGAGAATTCGTAATGACATGAACAAAAACAAATATTATATGTGCGTGAACGAATTAATTTTAATTTTTATGTTTTTATTACTTTTGATTTCAATTGTTTTTGCCATTTGATATTCAACCATGCGAAATTTTCATTCGCTTATAATTCTCAGCTCTCTGATGCCCCCCTTGAATTTGTTTCATTTCGAAACGGTGTATTCGGATATGAACAATGTTCCTGGTCAGTTTGATTGGTCTAATGGCAAAATAAATATAACTTAAGTACTTATATGTATACCTCGAACGAAATTTCGAATCATCAACCATTCGATATATGATAACAATAGATGTTCATAAATCTGCAATTAATTCGTCGATTGGGACTTCCATCTCGATCGAGATCTCGATGCTTCAAGTACTGTTCACAACGTAGTTATCTCGGTAGTTCATCACTAAAATCCAAACTCATTTGAAAAGTAATACCTATAGACAGCATATCTCGCAGCATATTAATGTTTTCTTTTCAAATATTGTGTTGAACCGGGCGGCAACAGATTTTTGAACCAATAGCATAAGTAACTATACAAGGAGAGTTTAAACAGCAAATAAAATAAAATAAGGAACAAAATATAGATCTTTATAAGAGCGTTCAAACAAGATATAAAATGAAATGAGAATTTCAACAATAGATGCCATCTTTCACTATTTTGTTTTATTTTCTTCGGAAACTGATAATGCACATGACCGAAATACTTATTATCTGCTATTAACGTTATTAACTTTCTGAGTTTCAAATTATTTTATCTTCGATCTTTACAATGACAAACTGAAAATATAATTTACTGAAAGTAATGTAAGTAATCAAAATTCAAAATATCAAAAACTCAACGATTATTCTTATCTTATTTTATTTGCTGTTTAAACTCCTCTTGGTAATACTTCGGTCGCTATGAGCACCTCTTTTTTGAAATTTTTTTCGTTGAACTTACTTAAATCGGTCTCCTCTATAAAACACTCTAATGAAAAATCCGTCGGTGTCTTATAGTTTCGGAGATACAGGGCCTTTTTGGTGTAAAACTTCACAATTTTCCACATCAAATTTCTGTTGCTTGAACACACAAAATTCCTCCTTCTTCTGATCAAACATTAGTCACTCTCTTATTCACTCGTTTTCAACATCTTTAAGAAAAAAAAAACATTATTTTTTCAAAAAATACAATTATTTTCAAACCATAACCAATTTGTTGTGATGTCATAGTGCAATGACAGTCGAAAATGATGTATTTGCAGTGTTGCTGCTCTCATTGTTATTGTTGAAAATTGGACGCATTAATTTTGACTTTTGGAGAAAGTTGAAAACGAGTGAATAAGAGAGTGACTAAGGTTTGATCAGAAGGAGGAATTTTGTGAGTTCAAACAACAGAAATTTGATGTGGAAAATTGTGAAGTTTTACACCAAAAAGGCCCTGTATCTCCAAAACTATAAGAGACCGACGGATTTTTCATTAGAGTTTTTTGTAGAGGAGACCGAAATACGTAAGTTCCACAAAAAAAAATTAAAAAAAAAAGGTGCTCATAGCGACCGAAGTATTACCCTCCTCTTTATAGCTGAAACAGATCAATATTACAGTAGGTAACGCTCTGTGTAGTATTTCATGTAAAAGCCAGAATATGTGTACGTTGGGCATATTGAACAGTTCCGAACAGTAGATATTACTGTCTCATAATTTTTCGAGTTGTAATGGACATAGTGTAAAAAGTTGGTTTTAGTGAAAAATTTTCGCAGCACGTCCATGCAAGTTTCACGATGATAAACTATAAATTGAAACACCAGCCTCAACACAAATTTGACAAAAACTACACTCACATTTTTTTCATATGTCTCCTCCTAGCTATCAGAGTATACGATTCCCGTTGACCCGAAGAAAAGTACTTCATCTTGAGACCCATCGAACGACTTAACTACTCTACGCACTAATATCACAAGCTCTATTGCACTCGAACCGAAATATTGCACTATAATAATAGATACATAAAAACTAAGTTATGCGTGAACCGTCACTATGTATATTCTAGCACACTATCAAGGAACAGGTTCGGCTGGACACTTGTGCCCCGAAAAGTTAATCCGCGAAAGGGGTTGCGAATTTTCTCACCGAAAATAGTTGTCCGTTCCCATCGTTAAGCAAACAAACGCACATAACCTGTTGTCGGGTTACATGATTTTCGCCAGTAGGAACACTCACGAAGTCTCTCAACGGTCTGTCAAAACGCACGTGCTTTCGAGGCCCGGAGACTCGCAGCAACGTCGTCGCCTTCTCGATCGACAGTGAAAACAACACTGAATCTGCGAGCGAAACAGTCGAGAATCGAGATGTGCGTAGAGGTAGAGGAGCGTAGCGCTAACATTTCGGCATGGGCACGAATGCGAAGGAACTGGACTGGGTGGACTGCGCCCCCCCCTCTATAATTAATCGGACGCGTTCCACTGTTTTAGTGCTCCGGAATTTTAAAGGGCCTTTCGGCACGTGGGTCGTTGGTAGCGAGGTGGATCTTGAATTTTTGACTTTTGCAAGTCTCAATTCGGTCTGAGCTAGCAGATGAATGAAAATATTACATATTAGTACATTCCTCTTCACTTCGAGCAATCTGAGAAAACTTGATTATTTTTGCGGAGATAATGAAGTTGAAGGATTTTTTCAGCTTTTCCTTCTCAAACCAAAATAAAAAAAAAATAAAAAACTGAAAGAGGTAAAATGAAAAATTACGAATACGTTCTTTCTCCTATCAAGGTCGTACATCATTCACAAAAATGAAGAAAGCCCATCTAAAACAGCTACTCCCCTGCCTTTCGTGGGTATGTTTGGTTTACAATTTCAGCAGAAGAGATATTTATATGTGATTCAGTGCCCGTCACACCATATAGTCAGGGAAGCAGCTGTTTAGATACTCTCTTCCGGTTTGTGAATGAATCAAGAGTCTATGAATGACATACATGTACCTAACAACAGAGTGTAGGTAATTGTAATTTGATTTTTTTTAGAAAGTTTGCTTTTTTCGTTTCGGAGAGATCGTACAAGAAACTGTAATATTATTTGTTGAAAAATTGTTCATCAATCCAAGAAAATTGGTCATATAACTCCTTGAAGTTTTTTCCGATAACCGTTTGAAAATGTTTCTCTTTGATACATGTTTGTTTAGAGTTTATCGCGTAAATGATCTAACAAGGTGTTAATGAATAACTTTTATTTTTTATTCAAAAACGTACATTTGAAGAAAAAATCTGAACACTAGATTTATACGGAGAGGAATGCAGATTTCGAAAATCATTTTTACTTCGAGAATCAGTGGCGTGTCTCTTTTTTAAATAATTACTGCAATTTCCGTATAAACGCCATTAGCGAAAATAAAGAAAATGTTATACAGCACAAAACGTCTTTTGATTCATAGGAGGTGCGTAGGTACTGAGTTTCGATAAAATATCCAGGGTTCCACCAAATTCATCAAAAACCTTTTTTTTTATTTCAGCACACTGTAAGTTTGGAATTATAAAACATATTCATGTGAAGTTCCTCTCTCAGAATGTTGTCATGAACAGCCTCTTTCTAGATCATGTTTTCATTGAATAACCCATATACGTGCAGATCGGACCGACATATCAAAATATTCGAATACGGCAATGGCACTGAATGAGTCATGACACTAACGACAAAAGTGATAAATAGAAACCGAGGAAAGAGACAAACAACTTCCCCTGTGATTTACGCCAATGCTTTATTCCTATCGGAAATGTGTTCATGATACGATGCTCATGCAAGTGAATTACTGCATTTCCCCGAATCGTACACTTTTCCTTATCTCGTCGAATACACATTGTGTCGACATGGTCATGAGCAAGGGCGGTCGGGAATGAAATATTATCACCAATACGAATCTATATCTATATATCTATATTATTGCTAGTATTTCCGCAAAATAGTACGAGGATGTGGAATTATACTAATGGATTTTAAGGGCGCGAAAGAAATGGTGGACCATGGCGAATAAAAAAACACTCACTTTGTGTCCTAAAACGTTAACAAAACCGCTACACGTGTTTCTCTATACCTATAAAAGCTCCTTCGAGAAAATAAAACTTGTGGCAGTTTTGAAAACCTCATTATATGAAACCCCCATCTTGGATTTATGCAACAATAATTTTCAGTTTCACTTCCACTTTCACAATAAAAATAGAATCTCGTATTTTCAGTAGTCCATTCCATACACCAATATTTTCACTTCAACTTCTTCGAAGTAAAAGTGTAATTTGCTTCTGCGAATGCACAAATAACAGAACAAATTGTTGCATGAAATACCAATATTTTCATGGATAAAAATAACACAATTTAAATGAAACTGGGATCGAAAATTGCTGTCCACCTTTACAGGAAACTGTGAATGTATTTTTTACAAGCTTTTGTCAACCAAACTGGCATCATGAATGACTCCAAAACTGTGTCTACACGGCGTTGCTTATAGACGAACTGGAAAAAAGAGAAGTACCAGCCGTTTTACGTCGATGGATGAAAGCTAGTATTGAAAGAAGGATGATATTCACCACTTCAGGAGAGTGTACCTACAGGTAAGAGCGGGAAAGTAATATCCAAAAGGAGGCGTATTATTGCCATTACTATGGGCAACCCTAGTCAACGATCTCCTCAAGAAGCTATCTGAAGATGTAAATATCTGAAGAAGACTTTCATAAAAGGGAAACTGCATATCAGACCGCATTCTAAGGGCTCTGAATATAGTCAGCAAGTGACAAAATGGTTAAGACTTTCGCGGCCGAGGTTTTCAGTATTATTACTTTTCTTCGGGTTTGAAGGCCGTCGTTCTTTGGAATTTCTTCCTGGCATTTCGCTAGCGCGAGTGGCCAGCTTCTTCAGATATTAATTATAGTAAAGATGAGTGAACCTCTGAAGAAGCTAGCCACTCGCGCTAGCGAAACGTCAGGAAGAAATTCCAAAGAACGACGGCCTTCAAACCCGAAGAAAAGTAGTGGTACTAAAATAGTCAGCAAGTGGTGCAAGTGTATTGTATATAAGAATATTTGCCACAAAAAACACTGTCCTCGCGTTCACACGAAAAAGATGAATGAGAGGACTGAAACCACCAATACTCAACGAAGGGAGATCTCGATGGCTACTTGGATGTGACTTTCGATATAAGGCTCCCATGGAAACTTCACATTCAAGAAACTGCACGCAAGGCCAGGAATTTATAGAAGAATATGCAGAAAAAATTGGGGGTTGAACCCAAAAATGACACTTTGGCCGTACACGAGGGTAGTGAGACCCATGATAACATATGGTAGACAAGAACAAAGTAATCGGGTACGGCTAGGCTACTAGGTCTAAGTGGCAATCAGAGCTTAACGCGCCTGAGTGTCGTAGGAGCCATGAGAATGACGCCAACTGCAGCACTCGAGGTCCTTCTTGGAATTCCACCATGACATATCTACATACAAAGAGGAGCTCAACCGGTGACACACAGATACGTGCAAACTCAATCAGCCAGTCACACGAGACAGAAATACTTGAAACTGTACAACGAACCGCAGGCAGACCCAATAATAAGAATGCCCGTGGATAACACAGTTTCGCAGTACAACTTTCATGTATCAAGTAGGCTGGCAAAACAGCCCACCGGTGGAAGCGGAAGAAACTTGGTATGCAGATGGTGCAAAGACCCAAGAAGGAGTGAGAGCTGGTATATACGGAGGCAGAGCAAAGACGAGAATGGCACTCAGCCTTGGACACACAGCAACAATGTTCTCCCAGGCAGAAGTAGCGGCCATTGAACACTGCATAGGAGAACTAATCAGGCAGAAGGCCGCAAACAGAACCATTGTCATTTTCTCCGATAACCAGGCTGCCATCAAGGCCCTTAGCTTGTATCAAAACTTCTAACAACTGGTAGAAAGTAGTCTGGGTACACTCAAAGAGCTAGGTAACCAAAATAAGGTTACTCTGGCCTGGATATGGGTGTCACAAGGACAACGAGGAGGCCACTACTTCATCCCGTGAAGGAGCATCTAAGGCTATGGTTGGTCCAGAACCCTTTTACGGGTTATGTCTGTATGAATTCATGGATGCAAGACGAATCGAAAGATTGGTGGACCAAGCTTCAAGGAATGAGGCAGGCGAAATAGTTCATAAAGAAATCATCGCCCATATTCACGGAAGACCTGTTAAATCACAACCGTAAGGTTTTTAGGGGTAAAAATAAAAGAAAGAGTTTTCGATCCTGATGAATGTTTCGAATATTCCTATTAACATAAAACAAATATTTCACCAACCTCTTTTTCACTTTCATTTGTCCTCTTGTTGTCTAGTGTATTATGATGTATGTAGATGACAGAGTATGGAAAAATATTCATGAACACCCGTGATCGAAAACACTAGATGTTCGCTCCCATCGATCAACACATTAATACTGATAATTCGAAGAAATATTAAATCCACGCAAGTTTAGCAGGAAACACGCCGGAAGATCAAAACCACATCGGTATTTCCGACTGCACTGTATTGAAAAAACCTATCTTTACAAAGTAAAATAGAAATCAGCGCAATCAACACAGCAACGTCCACTTCTGTGGTGAACCCAACATCAGAAGTTATGCACTACATCTTCATAATATGATTGATTAATTCTCTAATTTCTCTCGATATTCATGAAAAACTCCTCTCAAAAATTTCACAGATTTTCTTTGAAATAGAATCAATTGATCGTTAAGTATCTTAGACATTCAAATAGCCAAAATAAGGTGTGCACGAAAAAAAGGCCATTTATGTAATATGTGAAGAGTGAACTCAATCTCGTCCTGCTCACTGCCTATCAGATCAGCTCTTTGCCAAATCTGAGGCTTCCAAATGAAACACACAGTGCTTTCACGTTTTCAGACGAATCACTAATATGAAAATCTGAGCTTACAAAATTCTGATAGTTGACATTTTTTGGCTCCGACCATTGCGATCATGAAAGGTTTGAAATGTTTGTGGTACTCGATTACAAGATTCCATGAGAGAGTGACGATACAGTTACGATCAGCCACACTCGCTACAACACATAAAAAATTCGATATATTACCTTAAGAGATCCTAGAAATACAAAAAAAAACACAACTAATAATAATTTGTGGAAGAAACAAGTGGTGTTCCCATCTAAAGCCAACTAGAATGAAACAAGCCACTAAACCCAATAATATTGTACAATAACGAATGCGCTACACGAGATTGGCCCTTGTCCTCATGATATTTGACGTGTTATATTGTTTACGCCATCATCGCAAAATGTCAAGAGGCACTTTTGCTCCAGTCACCCCAAAACCGTAGATAACAGGAAATAAGAGAGATCCTCGCCGCAACTGGGTATCGCAATCATCGTTTTTTCAGGCGTTTCCTTCTGCAATATCCATTTCGGTAAGTGGAAGACGAAACTTACTGTTATAGCTTATGATATTATGAAACGATTCCGATTTTTGAAACGAGCCAACGAAGGAAAGAACGTCCAATGAAGCAAGGAATATAGCAGAGCTATAATATGAAGGGACGTCTTCCTGAAAATCCAACAGACAAAAATAGTTGTCATTACTATGCTTGATAATGAAGTATGTCTCTCTAGATGATAACGGGCAAGTTTAACATTCATCAACCTTTTTTTGGTGGATTGCGTCAAATATATTTCTTCGGAACATAAATCAACCCGAAATGCAATTTGTTCCGGCCTCAGATAATCAATAGATATAAATCAATATGCCCACTAACGTTGATTGTTGGCAAAAAATATATCAGAAGTAAACATAAATGAAAATTTTTTTCTGTAGGCGCCCTGAATTTGAAACACCCGGTATAATTCTTCAAATCGAGAGTTCCATTCTACACAAATTTTTGGGACAATTTTTTCCATTTTGGAACGATATTTTGACTTTCAGAACGATCTACATAAGAGACCTTGACAATAATAATAACTTGTTTTTTCATTATGACAGCGCTATAATATAATATTCAAAAGTGTTGCCGCTTGTCAATTTCGAAAAATGGAACTCAATAGTAGAGTGAAGACAAGTTGATTCAAAATGAGATCAGTAAAGCTGCTAAAGCGGCTACTGATGAAATATTCCGCTGAAGTCAAATACTGGTACGTCTAATAATACTAATTTCAATACTGTTACTTGTTACCCAAGTAGCACATAATATTGACTGAAACCCGAATTCAGATTGGTCCAATATAGATATATCATGAGTGGAAAAACTGATGTTGAACTAATATTGATGAATAAAAAACAATATTTCAATATGAATATTAGTTCAATATTGAAAATAAATTTCAAGTGCATGCAATGAATAATATCAGTTTAACAACATAGAGATTTCAATACTGTCTGCATATTTTGTACCTATATAATCAATTTTCAACATCGGAATTCCAATATATATTCGACATTGTTTGTGAGCGTAGATTACAGTATTGAATTATGAAATAAGGTGGCATATTGGCATAATACTGCAGAATAGATATGCGAATTCTGATATAGCTTAAATATTGTTTTCAAAGTAAGATGGAAATATTCAAATCATCATTTTCGAATTATAACCTAAGAGAGGTATTGGGATTTTGAGAGTGATCACTCAGTATATCCGAACAGTTATATCAATATTGGTGATGCAATATTTATGATGAATTATATTCCTAAAAAAAGTAAATAAATTGGAATATCGATATGTGGTAAATTTAAATTCCAGAAAATTACGTCCAGAACTTTTTGCGCAGTAAGTTCCATACTCCGAATATTTTAATTATAGCTGAACTTTCCAACATTTTGATGTTGTCTTGAACATAACTTGAAGTCACCACCCACATCTATACCACCCAACACCCCTCGTAAAACAAGTCTCTCCCTGCAGTAAAACGTATTATAGTGGTCAACAATGATATTGCCGTAGTTGAAAGTCGTGAGTTCAACCCCGCAGCAGCCAGAGATTTTTCCAGGTTAATACTTCGGTTAGCACATGTGAATTTCTGAGGTTTACTATTCAATAAAGGAGAAATGGGTAATTCCGAATACAAGAACTAAAAATTATTTAGTGACATCAATCGAATATATTTTTTTCGTCGATATATTATTTAGAATATTGTACCAATATAGTCAGAACGATATATCCTTACTTTGTTTTCGAATATTGATCCAATTTTCACATTTATTATGGCCAATATGATATTCCCAATATGAGGTTACTATTCCCGTAGTATTGAGACAATAATATTGGTCTAATATGTTTGTGATACTTGGGTAATACCCCAATAATTTTGATATGAGTGATTTTTATAATCGTGTAATTGATATTCATGGGTTATTCTTTAAATATATTGTTATATGTAATTTATAATAAAAAGTCAATAAGTAATGGATCCATCCAGTTTTTTTTTTATGTGATAAACGCCCGCTGAGTATTGAGACAATAATATTGGTCTAATATGTTTGTGATACTTGGGTAATACCCCAATAATTTTGATATGAGTGATTTTTATAATCGTGTAATTGATATTCATGGGTTATTCTTTAAATATATTGTTATATGTAATTTATAATAAAAAGTCAATAAGTAATGGATCCACCCAGTTTTTTTTTGATGTGATAAACGCCCGCTGAGTATTGAGACAATAATATTGGTCTAATATGTTTGTGATACTTGGGTAATACCCCAATAATTTTGATATGAGTGATTTTTATAATCGTGTAATTGATATTCATGGGTTATTCTTTAAATATATTGTTATATGTAATTTATAATAAAAAGTCAATGAGTAATGGATCCATCCAGTTTTTTTTTGATGTGATAAACGCCCGCTGAGTATTGAGACAATAATATTGGTCTAATATGTTTGTGATACTTGGGTAATACCCCAATAATTTTGATATGAGTGATTTTTATAATGGTGTAATTGATATTCATGGGTTATTCTTTAAATATATTGTTATATGTAATTTATAATAAAAAGTCAATAAGTAATGGATCCATCCAGTTTTTTTTTTTGATGTAATAAACGCCCGCTGTAAAAATATTTGTGACTCTTGGAACTTATTACGTAAATTACAATAGTATCAAATATCTGTGAGAAACCCAGAAAAAAATCACTTACGGAGAGGAACATCCCCGCATATTTTATCAAAACAATATCGAAATTGGATTGAAATATTGAAAACCTACTATTTGCGTTCTTGATTGAAAAAGTGAATTTCCATCATTAGACAAAAAAAAGAAGTCGATATACTTATATAATTTTCAAGTTTTCCTCCTAAATAAATTTTTCGGAATTTTGAGAAATTACCAAATGTTTCGAAATGCTGGAACCAAATAAAAATTAATACTTTATTTATATTGACCCCTATACTTTTTCTCCAAAACCGACCCCATCACCCTATGTGCCACAGAACGGCAATGGTAAAGAAAACTTCTACAAATAACATTCTCTTCAACTGAGATATAGTTGTATGAAGGGTAGGTATATACTGTATACAACATTCTGAACTATATATAAAAAATGAAAAAATCAATTTCATCATTTTCGTTTCTTGCAAACCTTTGATTTGTTTTGGAAACTGTTGAGTTTCACATCGTTAATTTAAATGATTACGATGTGGTTGCTGTTGTATAAAAAAAAATTACTTTATATTGTCTTTTCCTTTTTTTCTTGAGTTAAAACGAAGGCTACCTAATAAGAATAGACCAATTATTGGTTCAGTTGTTCGGTATTATGCTGAGAATTCATTCTATGTGTTATCAATGTAGTAATCAAATGATTACCTTTTCTGATGAATGATTGAGAATTACATTATTATTGAATTGCTTGGCATAGAAAGTACCTAATGATTTGCATTGATGAATTCTTCTTTAATTGTTTGAAATCATTGTATGAATATTTTTTACCATCACTTTCAGTTCACAGAACCGTTGAAAATCATATTGTGAATAACTCTGATTCATTGGCATTATATGGTGTACATTGGCGTATCTAGAGCTGGGCTATTAGGAGTCAAGGGGAATAAGTTCGTTTTTCTAATAATAGCTAAAGACACAACTGATGAGTATCTCCCAGATCAGTCTGCCGAATCAGGAGATGGAACAACAAGAGTAGATGATAAAATCGAGGTGAAAAATATTTGATTTTTCTTGAAAGAAAAACATTTGCATCAGAGAATTAGGAATAGAAATCCTTACATGTGCAGGCAATATTAAATTCATTGAAAAAATTAAAGCAATTATTGATGGTGGAAATAAAGGACAGCGTTCTCAAACAGATAGATTAGTTCTCAAATGGAGTGCTCTCCAGTTCATTAAATAGACATTAGTTAACGATTCCAGAATGTATACGAACTAGGATCTGTGTATGTCTAGGGTCACATCTACAAATTTGGCCAGTATTCAATATAAAAATACCATTCTGTGAGAAAAACAATTCAAACAGAACTACTACTAGAGGTACTGGAAGGTAATTACCGACTACTTTATTCCATAACGGTGCGACAACGTACTGCATCCATGAATTAAAAAACACTCATAATACAAATCAAGGTATAGGGTGTAAAAGAATCTACTCATCTGTGCACTCACCTCATCCACTCTAGCAAGTTATAGGTTAAATGCAGATTTTAACATTAGCTTGCAGACTTTATCTACGACATCTCAACAGTTGAGAGCCTTCGGATTTGGAATTCACTATGAAAGTCAGTATGACACGTATATTTTTGTATCTACTCATAATAAAGTACATATTTTCAATTCGAAACGGGGATATTATTAAATACTATGATATTCCAATTGAAAAATATGATTTTGGGTGAATCAGTACGCCTGATTGCATTTTCGCAATAAGAAAATGGATCTCATAAATGACGACAAAGTACTGATGAACATATCCAAAACATGACAACATGCTCAACTGCCCATAAGGCCAAAGAGCTAGATACAAACAGATACAGGGGGGAGTTGAAATGAAAGATTAGAACAACAACTAGTGGTGGTAGACTAAGAGAATTCATAATCGCGCCTGAGGGCGTACCCGGACGTCAAGGACACCTTAAGGAGCGATTTGCATTCCATAGTGATTCGAAGAAGGCCTTAAGGTTGAGTAGGGGCCAAGGTCTGACGATACCAACCTTGAGGAAGCCTCGGCTCACATCATTAGGTTGAAGAATATCATATTACTGTATTTCCACGTATTTTGATACATGAACTTCTGATTTGGCCATCAACGTGCTGGAACCCGTTTGTTCTGAAGTTATGGCCCTCCAGAATTTGAAAGGAAGACATATTCCGCTTTTTCTTGAACTACAAAACGATCAGGAACACACGTTTTAATTCGTTGGGTGTGTAAGATCCAGCTTCGTAACTTTTCACCGTTTTTCGAAAATACATTCGAAAAAGAAGCCCATACGATTTTTAGGTTACTTCGAAATATTATCGGGATATTTTTTTTTCGGTGATGTGTATTGGGTACCAAACAGACTGAAACGTGTGGTCCTGGTCGTTTTTTGTTGTAAAAAAGAAAAGCGGAATATGCCCTTCCTCCGAACTTTGACGGTCCATCAATTCGAAATTACTTCACAAACTCTGTCACATTTATAGCAGCACTTCATCTCAATCAAATAAATATACCATTGCTCTTCTGAAAAAACATCAGTCTGCCACATCAAGAGTAGGTACAGCTTCCACTTTCTTGTTGTGAGCCTACCTACGGAAGTTCATTATACAAGTAACCAGCCTGTAGTGAATAATCATATCTTTTTCTACTAGCTCGAACAAAATTTGTATCTACTGCTGGGTGAATTTATCTGATAATTTAAAGAAAAAATCATATAAAATTGAGCTCGATTTGCCCTTCTAGTTCTTATAAAGGTGACATCATCGTGGATGGAACTGAGATGCCTGTAGCAATGTAATTCAATAAGAATTCGCGGACGATCATTCTTCATCCGAAACAAGCATATTGTCTCGCTCGTCATCACCAAAGGCATTCCTATCATACCGAGTGAATCATTGAATGAGATTCCCTTCCCGAAACGATAAAACACGATTTCTTGAACGTCGTTAGAAGCGAAGATCCATCAGTGAAAGTGACAGCTCACGAATGTTCTCTTCATTATCAGATCCAATAAAAAAAGAATCAATCAAAGCTCATCGATCTCTTGCCTCAGCGCTGTCAGAGTGAAACTCTCCCTCTGCAACAACAATAGCAATGTAAACTTCGAAAATATCACGCATCAATGGCCGATAATTGTATAGGTATGTCGGTGGATTACGGAACGTTATAAATGATCGGATTCGATTTGTATGTATGAGGTAGCTTTCACCCCTTTCCGAGGACGTTTTATTTCGAAGGGTGAAGGTTCGCAAACGGAGTAATATGTTATATAAACGATTGGATTTTGTAGATTAACGGAATCGCGTACGGCTGTAGCTCTGTTTCACAATAGAAACATTCAATTCACAACCGTATGGAAAATTTCGATTTATTGGAATTGAAAGATGCTATAATTTAAATAAATGATTACTTCTGTGGGGGGAACGGAGTTTTGAAGAACGTACAATAGAGGGAAAACAGTTCATCAAAAATAGCTACTCCCCAGCCTAGAAGCATAACGAGTGCTAAATAGCACATATGTCAGTTCCAGAGAGTAGTTTGCGCAAAAATTCCACTCATCAGAAAACATTCCATTCTCAAACCCAGACAAGCTTGTTTCGCTCAGGCGAAAACATTTCATGAACTCTTCAGTAGACACATGGAAAAATTTTGAAACTTTCTCTTTATATGAATAATTCCGGAAATCTGTGGACTGATCGACCCCAGAAAATGATTTGCCATTTTCCTCCACAACGTCGAGTAAAAATACCAAATATTAGGTAAAACGTTGTTGAATCGTTCACAAATTCAAAAAAATGATTTCCAAATATAACTTCGATATCCCTTTATGTGAGGCCGAACGTCCCAATGAAATCGAATAATTCATTTCAAATATGTGCATTTTCGAAACATTTGGCAATTTTTTTTAAATACCAAACGAGTGACAAAGATGAAAATACTTGTCTCAATCAGTTTCGAAGTGGATTACTTTTTATCACTCAGTTACGAAAAGTAAAACAAAAGCATTCACTTGTACAATACATTAACACATGAAATCTCTCAAAATATTCACTGAAATTAAGGTTAACATAGAGTATCAAATTAGCATAAAAAACTCACAATATCAACAAAACCTGTATGCCCGATATTTCATTATAATGAAGATTTCAAACATACAGCTTATCCAATCCATCTCATCACAAACTCAGACACTTTTCCAATTGCAGACTGGTAGTGTAGACCAAGACGGCAAAAAAACACCTAGCATTTAATTTCAACACAATGAACTCATATAACAGGTGTTTTTTCGGGGGTTATATCCCGAGTGCACCAAGTTTATTCGGTTAAAATGTGTGCTGCACTTCCATGATTCTCGAAATTTTGCTTAGCAAATGACTTGAATGTATGATAATTTGATGGACCTGCGGTCTCGGGATTTTATTTTAAATTATTATACACGAAAGCATTTGCTTGAAAGCAAAATTTTGAAAATCATGGAAATGCACGCATTTTGGTCGATTGAACTCGGTGAAGGAGGGATATATGTTTAGATTATTTCCAGAAAACATGTAAACTCAGGAAACATCAAAATCGAACACAGGAACAATATAGTACCAGAGATAGTACCTAAAAAGTGATCCAAACGCCCGGTTTATTTCGAACATTTTAATCGGTTAAAAGGTCTAGTGCATTCAATCGCTGTAAAAATCTGTAAAAGCAGTCTAGCCTTCAACTGTTTCATCGTTTATTCGCATTGAGGGAAATAATCATATTAGTATACTTCACAAATATTGCTGAGAATAGAGGATATCAGTTCTGCGCCAAGATGGATTGGATAAGCTGTACATTGTCTTCATTTAGTGGTCGGCACAGTCTCTTGAATCTTCCTTTTCTATAATACCTTGATGTTGAAGAAGATTCCTATCTGCATCTTCACGAAAACATTCAAAGGACCCCGCACTAATCTTATGGAAAACCGGTTTCGGTGAAAATCGCTGAAATTTCAATATGATGTCGCCCATGCCATCCTGAATAAAAGTTATCATTGCGCCAACTCTCTGAATGCCCGCGTTTGGATTCTACAGGGGGTCAAAGTTCGATATTTTGACGATTTTTCAAAAAATCCGGAATTTCATTTTCATTGTATCGATCTGAATTTTTATAATGGAATAGTCCACAATATGTGCATCAAAAAGTTCAAATGACAAAAGTTTCTAGAATCAAAACTGGCGGGTATACAGAGGGTTGAACTTTGTTTTTGGTAATTTTTATCGAACTTTTTTTGAGAAAATATTCGTTTTCCTGCAGATCCATGTGCAATTGATGTTACTTACAGTACATAAGAGGGCGATCATATTTTGCATTTGAACTAACCATCCAACTTTAAATATTTGAAAGGTACGGGGCGATCAAAAATATATTTTCAATTTCGGAAAAATGTATCCCTTTGTATAGTCAGCTTTCACCAATATATTCAGCTGATTTTTTGAAACTATGTAGCTAACATACATACAAATGTGTCAACGTCTGTGCTCATTAATCTGAATCCAAATAAAGTTGCGGCGATGGTCCAAAAAATATGGAGAATGATTTCTAAAATCGTCCGTGAATTTCTTTTATTTTCTGATATAATGTAGATGAGTTATTATTGATCAAAAAGTTCTACAGTGCCTACCACGCGAATGCCACGGTTTGAATTATACAGGGTTTTGAAGTATAGTATTTCCTTGATTTCTGGAATAATCAATAATTTCTTTGTAACGGAAAATAATAGTGTTTACTAGACAAACTTCGAAACATTTCAATGACCAAATTATCTGAAATGAGAATTTATGAATATACAAAGGTTGGTCCAAAAAAAATTTTTTTTTCAAAAATATAAGTATCCGTTTACTATTCATATTTTTTATATATTCAGAAACTCTATTAGGACCAGGACCACCTTGTCTCCACCCGATGTTTTAGGAAAATGCCACACGTACACAATCTTAGCGATCTATATCAAATCGCTGGTGCACTCATCAACAGCTTCCACCCCCCAGTCTCAATGAGAGGTGCCAATGCTCAGCTGGCACAAGAATTGTTACGAAAATCACAGGAGGTAAATGTCGTCCAGGCTCGAGTGGAAGTGGACAATCTTCATCTGAGAAATGGTCAATGGGTCCGTATGAATGGAAACCTGATTCCAAACTTTCCTCGCCTTACGATAGAATATCTAAGAGATTTGACCGTAGGTATATACCAAGTTAAACTTTCACCTTCGTATATACAGGATAAATTGCAAAGGAAAGAAAATGAAGAGTTTTAGGTCGATATTTTCGAAGAGGAACCTGGATTCATGAGAGTCAGGGTTTTTTCGAGGTTCAGAAATGCCACAAAATATCAACTGTGGATCAAATATAATGATGGAGAAGAACCTGATGAACCAAACGAGCCCATATTAGGATATTTTTGTACTTGTAAAACCGGCGCCAGTGTTCTATGGTATCTTGGTCATGCTCGACATGACCCCAACAGTCGATACCCCTCAAGTTCCCTACTAAACTCAGTAATGGACGCGGCAAATAGACCACAACAAATGGTTCCTGATGGTGCGCTTGAAATAGTTGGGTAGTGAAACGATGACAGTCATGCCGGTGAATAAACTCCTCACAATTTATTTGAATAACATCTCAAAAAACCCAAGACCGGTGGTGGTCAATTTGGATGCATGACATTTCGTCTGAAGTCTAATTCTTTATTGCGATAGAAATCACTTGCATCCTCATTCTTCATTGCAATTGAATTAACTGCAGATTCAATCATTGTAATGGAAGATTTTTCCAATTATTTCAGAATGTCGCATGCTCTATTCAGTGATATCTATATCAGACCTACCCTACACTGATGAGGGGCAAAACCCCGAAACCGGTATAACTCGTTTCGGAAAACGAAATATGAATCGTCCGAAAGGCTGTTTTCATGGAAAAAATTTACTTGCTGAATTGATTCGACTCAGTTCAGTAGCTGTTGTAGTACTATCATCATTTCTGTTTTCTCTGAATCAGCCCATGTGCTTGGAATCGTGCTGAATTCATGTTATGTACTTACTTTAATTCATATTTCATATATCTGTCAGTTGCGGTCACAATTTTTTGAAGACAATGGCAGTTGCGAAGACCTGAATATAAACCAAATCATCTCATTTCTCTCTACTTGTTCTTCCGCACACGATCTTTCTCGAGAATATATTGTTTTCATACTGGATTTTCCTAAAACATCGGGTGGAGACAAGGTGGTCCTGGTCCTAATAGAGTTTCTGAATATATAAAAAATATGAATAGTAAACGGATACTTATATTTTTGAAAAAAAAATTTTTTTTTGGACCAACCTTTGTAAATTCATAAATTCTCATTTCAGATAATTTGGTCATTGAAATGTTTCGAAGTTTGTCTAATAAACACTATTATTTTCCGTTACAAAGAAATTATTGATTATTCCAGAAATCAAGGAAATACTATACTTCAAAACCCTGTATAATTCAAACCGTGGCATTCGCGTGGTAGGCACTGTAGAACTTTTTGATCAATAATAACTCATCTACATTATATCAGAAAATAAAAGAAATTCACGGACGATTTTAGAAATCATTTCTAAATTATTCCGAAACATCCCTTCTCCATATTTTTTGGACCATCGCCGCAACTTTATTTGGATTCAGATTAATGAGCACAGACGTTGACACATTTGTATGTATGTTAGCTACATAGTTTCAAAAAATCAGCTGAATATATTGGTGAAAGCTGACTATACAAAGGGATACATTTTTCCGAAATTGAAAATATATTTTTGATCGCCCCGTACCTTTCAAATATTTAAAGTTGGATGGTTAGTTCAAATGCAAAATATGATCGCCCTCTTATGTACTGTAAGTAACATCAATTGCACATGGATCTGCAGGAAAACGAATATTTTCTCAAAAAAAATTACCAAAAACAAAGTTCAACCCTCTGTATACCCGCCAGTTTTGATTCTAGAAACTTTTGTCATTTGAACTTTTTGATGCACATATTGTGGACTATTCCATTATAAAAATTCAGATCGATACAATGAAAATGAAATTCCGGATTTTTTGAAAAATCGTCAAAATATCGAACTTTGACCCCCTGTAGAATCCAAACGCGGGCATTCAGAGAGTTGGCGCAATGATAACTTTTATTCAGGATGGCATGGGCGACATCATATTGAAATTTCAGCGATTTTCACCGAAACCGGTTTTCCATAAGATTAGTGCGGGGTCCTTTCGAAGTGTTACAAAAAGTATGTTGCTACAGTTATTAGTTTCCACTATCTTGATATGCTTCGGAATGACTCGAAAAAATGTTATTACTTAGGTTGGAAAGTTTTCAGTGTCTGCAATCTCGGTCGACTTCTTTTCTGAACATTGGACCCTTGGAAATCCTCATCCATTTTCCCTTTCGAAATAGACACACATATCTTATTATGCATTTCACAATTTCCATATTTATTGGTGAGCTTGAACTCTCTTTAATCACCGTGAAGTAATGAAAAAAATGAACTCAAAATAATTTGGACAATCTTACTATTCGGAAAAGATGAAAAACTATCAGAATTTTATGAATTCTTATATGTGACACGATAGCAAATGTCATTAACTCATGCTAGTATGCAGAATCTCCCTTCGAGCGTTCCACAGAAATCGTGTTCGTTATACAAAATGAAACTTCTTTAAACTGCTTACATAAATATAAGTATTCCTGTGAAATTTTGAGAATTATATTTTAAGTGTACAATGACTGTTGGAGTTCTGGAAATAAGACAGATATTAACTCTTCCTCACATTCGGGATATTATAGAAAAGAGAACACGATATAAAATTACAATTGAAAATACTTATCAATTATCAAATACGTACGTTCTAATTTGTATCCATCAAGTGTAGTTATTGTAACCGATTTATGCTATGAAAGAAATATGATTATCGGAAGACTAGATGCTTTTGTTTTAATTTTAGTAACTGGGTTAGGAAATCGGTCGGGAAAAGTGATTCAGCTCATAACTGATTATGTAAGGCATTTCGACTTTCAATCAATGATGAAAATTGTCACATCATATCAAAATTTCATAATTCGAAATTGCCAACAACCGAAAAAATATTCAACATCCAACGAACATTTTCGATATTCTCACAAGAAATCCAGTCACCCCTTTCATCGTTTCAATAACATTAGCAAACCTCACGTTCGTTCCGATCCGACAAAACTCACGAAATCGCAGTTTTAAACCCCTTGTTGTGAAACATCGAAGGTAAATCCTACTCGAGGACGCCGCAGAGAGGTCCAATCAAATAAATCATGCCAGATTTGAAACACATTAAATCGAATGAAAAATGGGGATTTGTTATCGTGAAAAATCAGATTTGGAACGTGCCCGCTAAACTCTTCAAAGCATTAACGGCACTCACCACTTCGCATCTGTTCATTTTTTACCTAATTCGAACGATAGAAGCGAGCCTTTGATCTACCGTCCCATATCCGGAAAGTGTACGTATCATAGACGTATCGAAGATTTGGTCGGGGTTGTGGAAGGAAATGAAAATCAGAATTATTTTTCTATAACTGATTTCATTTTTTTTTAAAGGAAGTTTTTCACAAGCATGTACTATTTTTCTAGATGATTGTTGGGAGGATCGACAAAAGACTTGACATTTCTTATTTCCAAAGGAAATGGACCTAAAACGTTTCCTCAGTTTTCCACCTTAAATTCACTACGTAATATCAAAGATAATAAATCTTATCCAAAGGTACCAATTGTTTTTATTTGAAGTCTCAGTTCGGAAAAAATGTCTACACTGACAACCAAAATTGGGAACAATGGATATTCAGTGAGGTTTTCTATACAACGAAATACTAGATGGCCATACATGTATCAGGAGACGGTAGTATTTTGTTGAATAAGGTATTTCATCTAGCATCCATCGGCCTGTTCAGTTGAATTCAATAATTCCTAGATATTTAAGGTTTCAATTATTCTGTCTGGTTTGGTTTCTTTCATAGCCTTAGTAACTGCTTCTTCTTATAGCTTGAACGATTATAATTCCATATGATTTACAGGGTTTCACTCGAATTTACTATAAATATGAATACTATAAACTATAGTTTTTAGAATTCGCTTGATAATTTACGTATAGGACAAAATTGCAGAAACGATAGTTACAAATATTAGTGGTATAAAAATGAATATTTATTTATCATTGTATATCATGAGCTCCCAACACATAGTAACGGCAAAATCCATCGATTATTTGTAATTAATGCCATATTCAAATAAAAAGAATTGTACACTTATTCTGATTCATTTCGTGAAAATGTTTTTCCTTTTGAAACTCCTTGAGCTAAAGTAAAACTTCCCGAATAATAGGGAATTGAAATCATGCAAGCTATACGAAGACGTTTTATTCCTTATTTTTCATGACTAATTTTAGTTACCAAATACTAGTAGCCGACGAACAAACTGTAAAAATATAATTTGTAAAAGATGTGCTGCTCTTTAATAGGGTGTGAATTTGTAGAGCGACCATGAATTTGTAAAGAAACGTCGAACTGAAAACATTGAAAATAAATCGGAAGATTCCGATAACGTCATGGATTCGAATTTGAAATCGACGTTTGATAGAAGAACGTGAGCTCATGATGAAATCATTGTATGATATTCTCAGCCACATTAATAGAATGAGCATTATGAGTGAGAAGTCAGTGAGTGTCTCATTGTCCCAATGACCGAACTCGACATTGATTTGTACTCGTAATTATCTTAAAAATCAAACCACTCATTTAATCGACGAGGTGGAGAATAAAAACATGCAATGATTTTGTCATGAGCTTCTAGTCTATAGAGAACCTGGTAAACTGAAAACACTTTATACACTTTCATCGGCACTATCTTGAACCTAAAAATATCACCCAAGTGAAAAAATTGTTCAGATCATTTTCAGAAACAGGAATTCGCCTAATCCATTTTTTTTCTAATTACCATAATCGAGATCCAAATCCTATTTCAACTTGTTTTTCATCAGCATTCAAAATCAAAACTTCCTGGTATTCAAGGAATGCAATGTTTCAATGACACAATTATACCTATGTGTTTTTCTACAGAAGTGAAAGAGTTCCATGAGACAATTAAAACGATCAGCAAGATACATTTCTTCGGTCTAGATCCAGACGAAAGAAAAGCATTATACGAAACAGAAAGGCAGAGTTTTCGTGAGGTTTCACCATGGGCTTAATGTTGGGAACTGTAAAATTTGATAAAAAAAAGTTGTGTCAGTAGTTTATGTATAAACTCTACGTTTCCGTCAGTAACATAATCAAAATCAGATGATACTTTAGTGAACAGTTTCCCATCGAAGGCCAGTGTTAATGTAAATTATAAAAATTAAACGACTATCAATAATTTCATATATTTCAAAATTAAATGAATGCAAGTTCAACATATGATGATAATCAATTACAAATAGAGCCCGCATTGAGAAAAAAAAAAACAGCCGCCTAGAAAGCTTCAGAAAGCTTATGCTAGCTTGAGGATATTATATCCGCTTAGGCATCAATTGACAGAAAAAATTAAAATCATGCTATCAGAGTTTTTAGTACTCAGTCACTTTAATTTTTGTGATGCAGTCTATGGACCCTGCTTGACACAGTTCGATAAGGAGAGAATTCAAAAAATACAGAGATCTTGTCTCAGGTTCATATATGGTATAAGAAAATTCGATCCCGTTATTCATAAGCTCAAATCCTGTAACTGGCTGGATATGGAGAAACGCCGTAAATTCCATTCAGCTGTACTGTT
The DNA here is from genome assembly GCA_032362365.1 of Zygogramma bicolorata. Classification (NCBI taxonomy): domain Eukaryota; kingdom Metazoa; phylum Arthropoda; class Insecta; order Coleoptera; family Chrysomelidae; genus Zygogramma; species Zygogramma bicolorata. The sequence goes on from JAVJAQ010003898.1 coordinate 1,420,178, forward strand.
CCATTCAATAATTTTCCATAAAAGTCCGCCTTATCTCTATGAGAAAGTAAGGTATCGTACCGATATTCATAATTTAAATTTAAGATTCAAGGGCCTATTATCCCCTCCCCCCCACAAAACTGTCTTGTTCTCGAGGTCATTTTCATACAATATCTACCGATTATATAATCAAATACCCCAGATTTACAATCCTGCAAACCAACAAAGTTCAAATTTCTTTACAAAAAACTTTTAATGAATCAACTGGGAACTAACTCTTTATGAATGAACCGAATCATCTTCACTCTACCGAGTCTCATAAAAATGAATTTATTTCTCGCCATGCAATATTTAAATATTTTTTTTTAATGTAACTTTTCAGGAGTTATATTTATATCAGTTTCAAACTGCCTATAACTCCTTTTTGCAACATTTTCGATCCATGTTGATGATAACTGTAAACAATTTTTGCAAATAAATGGATTTATTATTATTATTATTAAAAATGTTTGTGCATCTGCATCTACAGCTTTTGTACACACAAAACTATTATTTAGGAACGATGCTCGACGCCACTGTCTCCAAAAGACATCTGTTTTACTTTTCAGGCGAAATCCACTTCGTTGAGACATTATCTCGCGTGAAATATTGATTATCGCCATAAAGTTGTTTAATAGATAATGGGGCTCAAGCTTCCTGCTTGCTTCAAGATGGCATCAGATACCTCATACGTGTATCGAGGTAGGATGTACAACATTAACTAGATATTTCAGTGAAGTTCGGGAAACCGCAAAATTGATGGGATTTGTGCTGAAATATTAATAAGGCACTAAGGAAGCATATTATCTCGTGTTATTATGTTTACAGTATTCGCAATATCAGGAGCTTCTCTTGCATCCTCAGCTAATCTTCCTTATTCACTATGCAATAAGATTCCTGTTCATCTATTTCTCTGATATGCTGAGCAAGTTTATCCATCATGGTAGTTTCATTCGAGCGATTTTTGCAATTCTGTGAAATATCACTTTGTAAACTCGAAAAAATTGTGACACTCTGAAAATAGACAAATTCTGTTGTACAAAGTATTTCAGAATTTCAATATTTTGGGGTGTTCCTTCGTATGGAATGAAGAAAGATATGCCTTTCTGAAAATAAGTCACTTCACATTTGTTGAGTGAAAATATTTCTAAAACTGAAATAAAATGAAAATCACTAGGTGTCAATTGATGTTACCTATTTCCATTGTAGATTATCTTCAATATTGGTAAAAAAATCGTGTTTTTTGAATTATGTATTTACTACCTATTGCTGTCTTTTCAAATGAGTTTAATTAATACGTATCGTTTCCATTTTTCAAATCCCAAAATACTTGACACTCTCGAAAATTCACTGATTCACCTGAAACATGAAACTTTACCCAACTTTTACCTTTACCACTCGGTAGAATCATTTGAAAAGTATCACGCAGGAATGTCAAGTTTTTGACAGGTTTTTTTTTTTACGGATTCACGGAAGCCCTGTATTGTTCAAAGATCACGCCGTGAATCAGGGGACAGGAGATAGAAATTTACATTTATTTTAAATTTTTAAACTTTGAAAGTCTCAAGAAAAGATTCCCACGGCAAGGTGTTCCAAGCTGTTTTATTGAAAAAGTATCCGTGAGCAAGAGAGGTTCGACAGGTCTCCAAGCTCACAACAAAGAGGTGAGAATTCTGCTCGGAATTCTGCAATCGTCGGGTCATTCGTGTTGGAAATAAATAAAGAGACTTCCACCAAATGGAACTATTCGTTCGTTCAATTTTTTTGTGGTATCCTCTTCAGACGTCATAATTTTCAATTAAAGGATATAAACAATGCTTCGTTTTTCAACTTATGGACAATTAGTTATGGGGAATGAGTTGGATGTGTGTATATTTTTCTGGATGCAATTGCTTCAACCTCTCACAAAAACATTACTTATGTCTATCTAGTTCATTACATAAGAATGTACTCCATAGCCAGAGCAGGCCATGAAGACACAAAACTCTCATGGATTTTAAAAATCTCAGTTTAACCGTTTGCTCAGCAAAGATAATATCCACTTTGATAAAATGAAAATATTGTTAAGATGCAATTGGATTTTCGGATTATTTTGAATATTTATGAGGAAGACAGATTTTTCCCGAGGCTCACAAACTTCAAAAAAGGCAAAGTTAATGTTGATTCGTATCTCCTTTCCTTTGATTCACACGATATATATATATATATATATATATATATATATATATATATATATATATATATATATATATATATATATATATAAAATCAAGAACCACCAGGTACTATTAGATGTGTATGCCCTCGGGATTGTTGCCTTCAGGATAAATACGTCTTGTTTTTAATCAAAAGGTACCCTTAGTGAATAAATTATCTAATTCGCAAAAGTCTTCCAGAATATCCAAACATTGATATTTTCCGTTCATACATTTGAAAACATAAGCTTTGGAAAAACTTAACAATAAATAGACTCAAATTTATTCATCACGCCACAACACACGGCTTTTAGATGAGCTGTCCTTCGTTAAGTTTCTATTGATCGATAGACCTTTTCCGTATCAATGTCCGGAATGACGATTATATCGAAAAGTCTCCAAAAAAATTTCAAATTTCACATTCGGTATAATCTGCCAGCTGAACTTGAGATCGAACATGAAATCACTCACAGTAAACATTTTCCTTAATTGGTCACCTGCTTTGTTAAGATTTTTCTATTTGTGAAGAAGTTGTCGGAAAGATTGAAGCCAGAGATATATTTTTCACCTGCTTGCGATCGAATTGACAGAATTTTTAAGCTACAGTGTCCATTGACAGGTAGTTAAGTTATTCAGGAATGGATCTATCTTCTCACATTAGGTTCAGGCCATTTTAATCAGGAACTTGGGTATTTTTGTGGCGTGAATCAAGTTTGAGGAGTTATTTTTTGGGCTTCTTTTTCTCCCAATAATAAAATAGGAATCACAACTTCTATAGATATCAACATGTTAAACAATTTCATGGTAGTATGACAAATCGGAGAATCATTTTGAAGAAGTGTATTCGAAAGGTGAGACAATCTTTTTGAGAATTAAGATGTGTAAATTAATGTTCTTTCGAGACAAAAATTGAAGTGCTTTCAATGTCTTGTGGGTATTATAATCTTTATCTACACCCGTACTCTAATGATACACTTATATGCCCACAACCCGTTTCATAATGATATCCATTACGATACATATTTTTCATTACGATACAGATTTTCAACCAATAGAAACCCATAATTTTTCAATCAAGCATGATGTGCATGCTCTGAATTTGACGTTTGTCAAGTCAAAATCGGTATAGGTATTGACCTTTTTAAGAATATAGCCAAACGTCGATAATCATAACAAAATGTCTGATATCAGCGATATGGGAGAATCACCTTCGACACCTTCACCGAAAGAAATACAGTTAGAATGATAAAATTTTTCATTTGACAAATCCATGATTTATTACTTATTTTTTCATCAAATTTTGTGAGCCCTCCGTAGCCGAGCCTTCTGTGGCGCTGAGATTGAATATTCTAGATGGAAGAGACATTGGTTCGAATCCGGCCTCCAGTACCTTTTTTTTCTTCAATTTTTGATCTTCTTTTTATATCTCATCGTTTTATTTCTCGAAGTAATACTATTAATTACAATTCTGTAGAATACAAATATAAATATAATATTTGTAGTTCTTCACTATTTGTCGGGTGTAGATAAAATAGCGTATGCAACTCTCATGTAATGGTTATTAATACACTCGCATAAACCATACGAAACTCACCTTCGGCTCGTTTCGTATCCCGGTTTATGCTCATGTATTAATAACCATCATTACACGATCGTTGCATAATATACTATTACGAACTCGGTTGAGACAGCACAGAACCCTATGCCAGCTCATAGGATTATCAATAATCTGGCACAAGTGTTTCATACAAGATACACTGACTGTAAATGAAAATTCAGTTCTTACTTTCCTTGCTGTCTCAAATGACTTTCTTTAGGTATATTCTAAACCGAAAAATTCCCATTCAATTCATTACAACTAAAACAGATGAGCTGGGCAAGAGAATCAAAAATTCGGTGTTGTCAATGGGATTGAAACGATGAAATATCTCTGTAATCATATAGTAAAATATAAACATTTGAGCGAGAACTCATTGCAGAGCAACAATCCTTTCTATTTTTCAAATCATATGAAATTGAAAGTGAGGTAAAATCGATGAAATCGAATGGAAATCGAAACGCACTCTGACGTCAGAAGTCATCGATGACAATTTGTTTACATTTGAAGCGTGTTTTTTTGAAAGTTTTACTCGAATTTTCGATTTCATCGAGAACTATTGTCTGAATTTGTGTTTTGCAATCATAAAATGCCTTCAGATCTCTTTTCGAAAGCATCATTAAACTCTCCGTGGACTTTTTTATAATGATGAAATTCATATATAAGAACGATCGTTTTGGTGCAGCCAAATTTCAAAATATAGAAGCAATGGCGTGAGTACTTGATCATTTCATGACTGAAAATATCGATATCAGCCATAATCCCAATGAAAAATTTGATCTATCGAAAAACCTCCCCTATTTAAGGGGAACAATATTTCATGGAAAATACCTATGACGCTATTGATTTATCTAACATTAGCAGTTGCTACCGTCCGGTTCTTCAAATATTTGAGATGATATTATAATATTTTTCATATTTCATACTCATTGATTTTATATACATAGTTCATCACAGAATCATTCTTCATTAGAATTTCATTCTAACGCACAATTCAAAACATACAGTACGTATAGTGTACTTTACCGGGTCTTTTCCTTATAGTGTTTTTTCACTTCGCTACAATGAAATACTTTTAAGTATTTTTCTACCTTCTTCCACATGCTCAGAGTAAAAAAAAAGGGGACATATTTTGTGACGTCCTCCTTGTGCTACATGGTGTTTCACTCTGAACAATGATCTGGGAATTTTCATGCCTATTTATATCTTTTCTGCGGTATAAAGATGAAAATACCTAATTCAAGACAACAAAATTGCATACATATTCCATATTATATAACAAATTAAGTTATACAGAACAAGGAATATGATAACGACTAGGAACAATGATGTTGAACGAAATTGAAGAGGCCACAAAAATGTCTTTTTGTATAACTGTCATTGAAAGTGACATTTTCAATGGTTGTCGAGAGTATAAAAAGATGATTTTTTCAAAGTAGTGTGTTAAAAATATTAACTAGTGAACACTAGTGTTAAAAGTATTTTCAACACGATTTTTTTTGACCAAATAGCAATAAACAAAACATAATTATCAAAATTTAAAGGAATTTTTATTACGAACAATAGATTTAGATTTAGACAACCAAATTCTGTTACAAATGTATTAGGTATATACATTAATTACATTATTATTTATGAACATCAATATGAAAAGGCTAGAAAACCTGCTGATATTGATACCTTGCGATGTTGAAGAGCCTTGTGACACATTTGAACTAGGTAGCTGAGTTGACAATTTTATGGGCATTAACATTTAATTCTTGAAGTGAAGAGGACGATGCTGTAACGCTGGAGCTAGCTGTTGGGATTATTCTTTCAGCAATAGCCTTTTTATAAGAAATGGAATAATCGATGTAACCCTTAGACGTTGTAGACTCCCATCCTTTGTGCTTCTTAATATCCGTTATATTTGCTCTTGATTCTGCTAGACTGCTGGCAAAGAAGCAGAAGACCTTCTGAAACAGTGACCTGTATATTCCTTTGGTTCCATATTTTTGATTTCTCTTCCAGATAGGCTGAGAAGATTGACGCTTTTGCTGAAATTTTCTTCGACATTTTCAAGTCTACACCAAGTAAGAAAATTAGAATATGCGATATCGTACTGCTGAGCCGATTTTTTTTCGTCAACAATTCATTTGAAGCTATTTTTGCAGCCGATTTTATAAGTATATTGGCTGTTTGTTCTTATCTCAATACGTTTAAGGCAACCATTTCGAGCATCTTCTGAACTGAACTCAGCTTATTTCCTCAAATTATGAAGCCAAACTTCGATGTGTGACTTCATATTCTAGGGTTGTCCAAAATATACTCTTCATGCATCAATTTCACTATCCACATTTTTAATTTTCTGAGTTGACCCTTTCCAAAAATAAAAGGGGGAGCACATTAAAGGAATGCACTGTATATAACTCGCATCTATTTTGAATTACCGAACCACATATTTTTTATTTTAATTTCTAATCTAAATACCAACCATTACTTCTAACCACTGATGAAGCAAACTCTGGAAAGAAATATTGAAAAAGACTTGAAATTTCATTTGAAGGGCTAGCTCATTGGCGTTGCAAAAGCGGTACTACGCTTCCATTCCGAACGGTATTATAATTTTCCGCTACCCATAAGAAACATTTATGGCCCCATCAAACTCCGTCAACAACATTATCACCCCTTCTGTCTTCTACGGCCGATCTGACGACACGATCGTTTCTCCCATTCCGAAAACATGGAATAAAAAATAGCCACTCACGTCCCCAGAGTCGCACATCTCGCATGATGGAAAGAAAAATAACTTGCCACCCTTTATACGAATGGCGATGGCACGAGTGACGCCGACGTGATTCCGGGACCATAAAATGTCATCGCGCGCAGGACCGGACTGAATCTTTTCGGTGCGCCCGACTGGAAGAGATCCGAACAACTCTGAGAGAGAGAGAGAGATGGATTTTACGATGGAGTTCATCATTTTACAAATTCAATCCGTGAGATGTATGTAGTTTTTCGGAAAAAATTTCGACTGATTCCTGATAATATAATTTTTTTCCATTAAAATTTTCACTGAAATTTTGACTTTGAATTCGAAGTGAATTGATATTTTTCATAATCAAGCATATAGTCTAAGAGGCCAAGACACTAAACCAATAATGATAGGGCTCCCAAAAGTAATACATATAATTCGATTTTTCATTCATAGGAGAACACAAAATGGGCCTGCTGCCATGTCTATGTCCGACCAATGCCATAAAAAAAATTAACAAAAATTTTTTTTAGGTTTCTGTAATGATAAGTCTCCCGTATTGTGATTGGTACTCCAAACAGGGAAGGGGTAAGACTATATGAAAAAGCAGTGCTGCGTTTTCCAAACATTGGACAACATGGCGGCAGCACTGCTTTTTCATATAATCCCTACCCCTACCCTCTTTGGGGGAACAATCACAATATGGGAGACTCATCATTACAGAAACCTAAAAAAAATTCTCTTAATTTTTTTATAGCGTTGACCAGTCCTAGACCTGGCAGCAGTGTTATTTTTTGTTCTTCAGTGAATGAAATGAAGAATTATATGTATGACTTCTGGGAGCTCTATCATTATAGGTTCAGTGTCGTGGCCTTTTAGACTAATATGCTTTCGTAATATATATATATATATATATATATATAAATATATATATATATATATATATATATATATATATATATATATATATATTTCGACTGAGTTCTAATGGCCAGGGCGTCAGATGATTGTTCGAAGAATGTGTATCCAAAGAAGTTCTTTTTCTAAAATTATTTCGAAATGGAAACACAGTACGGTACCTTTGTACCGTACTGAAAGTATAACAAATCGTACTGTGAACATCACAAATTTTAAGTGTGAAAAAACTAAATTGTCCACGAAGCTGATTGCATAAAAGTTGTTTGAACATCTATGTGACTGATACATATTTGACCTGATAATTATATCAACCTTGAACAAACATTTAGAAAGGTTAACATCAACAGAATTTATTTTTATTTTTTTGTTGAAATTTTCCAAAATGTATTGATGCGACGTCATAATTTTTGTCGAGCGCCGGCATGAAATGCTGATTTGTTAGATTAAAGTTGACTGATATCCATTTCCCTTCTCAATTTTCTCTAGAATTCAATTCGGAAAAAGCCTTATGCTCCCCAAACCATGAGTGAATCATTGGGGACTCCCATTCAGCCTTCGAGTCATAAGGTGTTTCTATAATTGAGAGATACAACCAGGACAGGCTCTATTTCGATTACAATTGAGTCATGATCATAAAATAAAACATTTAAATTCAAATTGAGAAAAAAATTATATGAATATTATATTTAGAAATCCTTACAAAACATTCATGGTGCCCAATTTAGTATTTTTTCGCCACATTAGTTGGCTATCGAATTTAGATCAGAGCACGTAGTACAATGTCCTCACACCTGTCACAACTTCTATTACTAATTTTGTACAGCCACAAGGACCAGTCCGCCACTGGCGACTATAGGCGCTATTCTTTCTGTGGAGGTACTTGCAGAATTTATGCGCGCCGATTGTCGAGCAGTATAGGGACAATATTTCTCGGGGCCCAACTTCATTTTTTTCATTAGGGGTGTTCTGTCAGTGGGAGAGCACTTCTTTATTATACCAAGCCGAAGAGCGAATTGTCATTGTTAGAGAGTTGTTTATGGGCGTTCGGATAAAACATTGGACCGTTCGAGTGCGATCTTCTTTTGTTTCTGGAAACCGAGTGGAAGTCGACCATTTCAGTCTCGGCCATTGGCACGCTCTCCTGAAATTTCCGAGGGGTGATCGTTAAAGAAAATATAAGTTCCAATTTTCAATGGGGTTTTAAACACAGGGGACTTGTATAATAGAATTGGTTTATGTGTTTCAGGATGATCTATCTCTATCTAATTAGGAACTGTAGGTGCTAAACAAGCAAATCAGCCACACATTATACCAAGCCAATAAGATCCATTGTACATGATCCTAACCTCTTCAAAGCCAAGGAATGAGACTTCTTTATTATTCTTTTACGTTGGAGGGTGAGAGTTTAACCCATTTCACTGAGATGGTTCCTCAGTGTCCACGGAGTAGTCCCAATTAAACTTGAACAAATGTTTAATGCCGCCTCCCATATCATAATTGTTCATATAAATATTCCTACGTTGAGAATAAAGACACATTATTATCATTTATTATTATTATCGAATGGGTCGCCCCCCACCGAACATCATTATTCCAGAGCTCAGGTTTAACGAGGACTTACAATCTAACCTGTGATTCCTAGCACGGAGAAGAATAAGAAGTGAAAGTCTGTCCATCCCGGTTGTCCACCCACATCATAAATGCTCTGAGCTTTGTTTGACCTCAGATACTCAACAGAACTCGACTATACCCAAAATTGAAACGCTTGTAGTCGCGCTGTTTGCCAATAAAGTTGGCACCTTCAGGAAACAAAATTGACATAGAAAGCAAGTGAATAAACAAGTTTCTTCGATTTGACGAAATCCAAAAAACTAGAAACGATATTATTTCCCCAAGTCTAATGCGTCCTAGAAATTTGTCAATGCAGTGATACGGTTTGGAATGAGCAATGAATATTGATTGGAAAGCCACCGGAAAATTTTCCGAAGACAACGTTCTCGGATGAGTTCCATTCTGTTATTTTTGGAGGAATTCGCCAAACTATTCATTCGAAGTGCCTCCTTTCATTCTTCGAATTCCAAATGAACCTCTATAAGTTGAATTTCCAATCTTGCCTAACCTGGATTTTTATTGAAAAATCAATTATAAATTTGAGTATGCACAGCCAAAAACTGAAATGAGATCTATGCGGAATCTTTCACTCGAACTACCTTCCTTCAAAAAAGCTCACACTCGAAGTTTTCTTTTTTATTATTGTCCGAAGCTCTATAAAATTTCAACCCCAAAACATTCAGATGATAAGGAAACTTGGTGAATTCGAAATTGGAATTATTATTAGGAATTTTGTTTTGAAAATGAAGCTCATTTATTTGAAAACAGATTTGGTGATATCGATGTTCACCAAATGCATTCAACAGATTTGCCAGGCTATCAAAGAAGACGAGTTTCGTGTTGGTTTTTTCATACAAAAGGTTCTGAAAGAAAAAGATATATCCTTAACTTTTTTTGGAGGGGAAGAATGGCCTTCATCTGAATGGATCAATAGATCATTAAAATTGAAGTGATGCTTGCTTTCAAATAATATCACGTCAAATATGGGATATTTTGTACTCCTAGGTAAAAACCCTGAGCTGCATTGACGTAAGTTAAGTCCTCTCATTTATATATTACAAAAGGTAGTTAGCAGTTCATTCTCTCTATGCACCTTACTGTGAGTTGAAGGTATTGAAGCTCCAATATAGTGTTGCTGGGCTATATTCATGTCATGTCATTCATTATCCTGGATAGTTCAGTGAAAGATTACAACAATGTATTAAGCTTAGGCACTTGAGTGGTTTACTTTCAACCGGAGAGTCGTAGATTCGATTGCTATATTGTCCTCGAGAATTTCTTGAGCTCATTAAAGTTGTGATTACCACGCTCCATGTTTGACCAATCCACGAAAAAACGTACTGATCAAAAATAGGCGTAAGGAACCTATAACAAAACCTGACCCTTAATTAACAGAGTTATACTTGTACGATACAGATATAATTGCTACCAGTCCCGACCTTTTCCTTCTCCTTCCAAGGGTGGGTTTCGATTCTAGAGATGGGCAGCATTTAATTCATGCAAGAATGGCGTATGACAAAAAAATGGAAAGTTGCCTTGTGCTGTACTGATGAGGAGTAAATACAACACTTTTTCAGTGCAAATGTCTTTTTATATCCGATCAAAATTCTGTTTCTGATAAAAAGAATCACCAGCGTTCCTTCATTGAAGAACCTGCCAGATGGTTTCGAAACCCACAGTTGTTTCAGCTGACTTCCGACGAATATTTGCACGATAATTTGTGGAATTCACCAAAAAAATCCGCTATATCGCCTCAGTTTTAAATAGTTCCCATCAAAAAGAAAACTGTGGTAAACGGATCGAAAAATATCAACTCCATAATCACGTCGACAGATCACACCGTTAGGCATATTACCTAAAGCATTCCAATTTGCATCATATGTTTGCGTGATAGATAATAACTCGGCACACGAACGATTGCCCGTTCCCGCAGATGCACGAGAGGAAAAGCAAAAGTGCGATCCTATTCACCTACTAGAGTTATGTAGGTTCATGTCGGTGAGCGATAATTGAATAACTGCATAATAACGACGCGACGGAGAGGTGTGAAATTACGAAATACCGACCTGTAGCAGTAGGCAGAAAATGTATGAAACAATGCGAGTGGTAGAGAGTGAGATAAAGGTTGAAAAAGTTGAAAACTGGCCTTGATAAGCACGAACTTGAGCGGATTGACAGAAAAATATATATCTTATATGGATAGAAGAGTGAGACAAGGAATTACCTCACATGTCTAGGGCATACCTTGAGACATACGAGGCTCAGGTTTTTAAGCCTGAAGTTTACAAATGTAATGCACATAATCGTAGGCAGTGCACAAATGAGCTATATTCAATTCTGGTGCAAAACAACCTAACATTCTTTTCCTTTGTATCAATATACGACAGTAACTGATGCCACGAGAACCACACCGGGTAACTGAAATTAGAGTATATGCATGGAGATCTCGAAACGGTAAGAGTTACAGAGAGTATTTAATGAAGGCAAAATTGCGTATTATGGAACCCATCATTATGATTCCAACAAACCAATTGAGATATAATTATATATCTGATTGAATTCTCAGAGTTGTGGTAGACCTAAGAATGGTCTTTTCTTCTTCTATATACAGGGTCGTTGGATATAGTTCTATCGTTAATTCAACAGAATGCCGTTTAGACAGTGGAACTGTATTCAATCTGAAGGTTTCTTATGCACCCACTGTTCAGCCATTACTTTCGGAACCTGTACCAATACCACCGAGGAGTTTCAAGTTCAACATATTTTTAACTCATTTCATTATCATGAGCCTTGTCACATTTTTCTAAAAACTTTCACGATAATCCCCCCTCGAGAGTATTCATTATATATCTGAAAATACCTTCCAAATATACCTATTCTGGAGTTCAGTATCTTTTGTATTTGATCCACCTATAACATGATTCTTGAAATCATTCAAAAGGTTTTTATTCGACTTGTCTCATTATATTTCAAAAAGAGTTTCAAACAATCTCAGTTTTGAACCCATATCGTCGCTTCAAGTACGTACATTTCTGATTTACAATAAATATATCATATTCAGTAGCAAGTATCCTAGAATGTTCGAAGCAAATGGCGGTAGATAGGCTGGAGGTCTTGCCAGCTATCAGTTCATTTCTCTGTAGACTTGATAGAAAATTGGATGTATTTCTATTTCTTCAGTCATGTTCTCTGGTGCTCATATATTCTTGAAAATCCAATGAAGTCAGGTATGACTGATAATTTGAATACCATTTTTTTTTAATTGAAGTCAGATTCGAACAGAAGTCACAAAGTCTTTTGGCCTCCGGTTACAGTACAACTGTTTGCAAGTAACTACTGGAGGCCTGGACTACGAATGGTCCCATTCCTCATAGCTCGTAAAAAATACGAACTATTTCAAAACAAAGATCACCATGCTTCGAAATGGAAATAACAGATTCCAATAAAAACAAGAGTCGAATCATATCTTCATAGCTTTATTCATTGCTTTACAGCTTCGCCCAGCACTATCTAGTGTTTTATTGCCAGCAATGAATATTAATTCTGTAACATTCGTGGACTGAAATGGAAAAGTTCCAATGGAAACTTATTTTTCGCTAGTTTCGATCGCTTTATATTATGTAAGTTTGTCGTTTAGATTAATATCTGGGGATTAAACTGAGAAATTCCGGGTATGTTTATTGACTTGGCAAGTATAACTGCGAATTTTATTGTGAACGAGCTTGTTACGTAACGAAATATTCGAGCAAAGAAACAAGACAACTACTGTAGTAAATGGGGTAATTAGTTCTAGAGAAAAGAAACTTGTCAAAAGTAATTTCGATATTCATGAAGTTTATCGATAGACTGCATATTGTCCTCAATCAGGAATTTGAATTATAATTACAGAATAATAGATGATGTGCATTACAAAATAATTTGATATTCTCGCTTGAGGATGCTATTGTTTAGCGAAAAAAACATAATACATGTGCTTTTGAATGATTCAACAATTCTGAGTTTGCCTCAACTAGCTTGATATGATCTATCAAAAGGTTGAATCAAAAGTATGTAAACCTAATGGAAACCTTAAATTTTCAGTATAAACCTCATTTTTATATTGTTTTCACAACGTTATCGAGCACTACACAAGATGATCTATCAGCATGACTGAATATTTTGAATGGATCAGTAATACCAATTGGAAAACAATTTTACGATAATAAAGAATATGATGATATTTGCGGAAAGAAGTTCTGAAGAAGTGATTTCACGTAGTCATAATGTCATCGTCATCAAAATTCATTCACAGCGGATTAGCTCAAAATCGACTTTTTCGATAATGTTTGGTGGAAGATTCATATCATTTATCCACATATATCTACTGACGAGCCCAAGGGATATTTTCACAATTCTTGTGAATTATTGCAATATCTGTATCGGTCAAATCCTGATTTTCTTCAGTCACTGCAGGATTCATCTCATAACCGAACGTTTAGCAAATATTGGTGAAATAGGTGAGTTGAAAATAGTTCGATAAAGATATCTAATAACTTACGCACTCGTAGCTCATTAGAAATTCAAGAATGGGGACAACCAGCATGCTCACCTGCAAACAAAAATAAGAATTAAATTTGAAGTAGATTTTTCCACCTTTCCCCTTTTTTATTGGTACCCACCAATTCACTAGAAGATGATCAAAAATAGTTAATTGTTGAACTACCACAAAAATGCATGTCTTTGGGACAAGTTAGAGAATTGCCGGAAACGCGTTTTTTGTACTAGTTGAATAAAATTTTTGTCTCCAATCGCCCATTTTGAGATTTGTTGGTTCTTTAAAATTAGGAAGTGTACATTTGACTTTGTTGGAAGAAGAATCACTATCAATATCCACTTCTCAGGCAGTTAGTAAATATTCTAAATATTTTGCTACAAGACTTCAAGTTGCGATCAATATTTATTAAACGACTAGCTGACCCGGCCACGCGTTGCTGTGGCTAAAGTTTTTGTTATATTACATTATAGTAAACAATCTAAGAGGAACAATGAGAGAACATCAGTCACGGAGTCCACTATGCTTTTTCACACAGATGGTATTTGTAAAAAAATATGGTGATCTCCTTATTTGACTTTCTACTACTATAACCCTTCAGTACAATGAAATTATTTACGAACAAAGAAGAAAATGTTGATGTTGGTATACAAATTCACTCGATTGAGATTTGAAGGGGAAGTACGTTGAACACAATTAATTAAAATGTTCTTACACTTGATATTAAGCAGAAATCAATAGGTACAAAATAAAAATTTATCAGATTTATTATTTCCATTTAATTTTATAACAAATATAAGTATATTACAGTATAATACAGTAAATAACATGTGACGCTTAAACTCATGAATGAGGTAGGCAAGGCAGACAGTCTTAAACTTTTAAACATTAATATCTATTTTTTTGAATTATAAATACTATCAATTTCAATCTAATTTAACACCAATCGGTGCACAATGTTTTTGGTTAACCTGTCTTTAGCTAACACAAATAGATTCGACGGTTTCCCAACACGTGAACACGCAACATATAGTTGACCATGAGAAAAACATGGATTTTCCAAATCTAAACCATTTGTGGTTGTGCATGACCTTCTGCTGTCCTGATTCTTTGAGCTGGATTTCTTGATTCAATTTGTTCTGCCAACCGATGGGCTCAGCAGCGCCATCTATTGATTACTTACTCAACCCAGTCGGAAGGTATCGACATCTTGATTCAATTTGTTCTGCCAACTGATGGGCTCAGCAGCGCCATCTATTGATTACTTACTCAACCCAGTCGAAAGGTATCGACATCTTGATTCAATTTGTTCTGCCAACTGATGGGCTCAGCAGCGCCATCTATTGATTACTTACTCAACCCAGTCGAAAGGTATCGACATCTGTTAGAATCATTTGGAGTTAACAGATGATTGTGACTGTCAAATAATAACAGACAAATAATTAGCAATAAATTAAAATTGCGACTATAATTTGAGATTTAAACTATCCTATCTCTCAAGTTGGATCGAACTGCACATGGTGTGCGAATTTTATTATAATCGGTTAAGTGGTTTAGGAGTCCATTGAGGTCAAACATTGTGACACGAGATTTATATATATTAAGATTGAATTTAAATTCAAATTTTCACGATGTCAAATTCTTGTGACAGATTACCGGC
Organism: Zygogramma bicolorata; assembly: GCA_032362365.1. Classification (NCBI taxonomy): domain Eukaryota; kingdom Metazoa; phylum Arthropoda; class Insecta; order Coleoptera; family Chrysomelidae; genus Zygogramma; species Zygogramma bicolorata. The sequence goes on from JAVJAQ010003898.1 coordinate 1,435,442, forward strand.
GTGTCAAATTTTACGTTAACGGGATATCAACTTATAAAGATATCCAATTAAATCCGATAGTTACAATTTTAAGATATTGTGGATGAAATATTTGTTGATACGTCGAATTGAATTGATATGACATCAAAGAAAGAGTCAGTGAAGATACCGAGAATTGCCGGTAAGCAGATATTTGTCTTCAGTGGTTGAGGTCATTTCATTATTGTACTAGATCGATATTGCATATTTCAGTACAATAACCATGGCAACCGAGCAATGTTCTAAAATAGCCCACTTTCTAACAGAATAAGTGGATATGAGGAGGATATATTCAGGCGGTTGGAGAAAAGAATATACATTTCACTCCAGTTACACAGTGTTTTTTACAATCAACCTTCACAATATTCGATGATGGATACGAAGATCTAATGAAAATTGAATAACTTCAATGCAATGCCAACATTCGAACTATTTTTTCTCCCGGTTTTCTGTACCTATTTTCGAAAAGTTTCTCACGGATATGTAATCTAAAATATCAAAAAACTTCTCATAGCAAAGATCAGCAGTTTTCTCTGAAAAGCTTTGGTAAACTCTGAGTAACAAATAAATCAGCTTCTTCGAACTGAGTTCTCTCAAATATTTGAACGTAAAAACTCCACCTCAGTAAAGCATTGAAATTGTCAATATCGATACATACATACAAATTGTTAGCATCGGCATGTTAACCTGCTTCATTATTTTCATCAGACAATGTGGGTCAAGTTTCATGTGGATAATTTGGATATGGATGATAATGTCCCTGGAGAAGATAACTTTCATAGCAAAACGCGTGTCGAAGACAAATAATATCAGTTTGGTGATAGGGTAATTGATCTCTACAAAAGTTAGATAATTTCTACCAAAAGTGAAAGGAACAGAAACAGGCCTTATAGGATTATTTATTGGGTTTCAGGTGAAACCAGCACAGAGAAGTCAAAATTCTTCAGCACCCAATTCTGTTCGAATCGATACTTAAGTATTTTAGCATAGAATACGATCAGATCGATTCCATTTTGAAACAAAATGAGAATAATGCTCGTATTCTATTGGCGTTGTCAGAAAGGATGTAATGTCTAGTTTTTATTTTTGTAGACGATGGTTTTATCAAACTTCCAGAAAATTGTCTTCATCTTTGATGTTGAGTTGTTTTAATCATCAATCATTTGTGAACCCAGAGAGGAGCTATGAACGAAAAGGGCGTGATAGGGTGAAAAAATGTTTCATGTGAACCCAAATATAAACTGAAACATGGTCAATCCCTCCTTCGACTTCTTCGTTCAACCATAAAACGGTAAGTTCGCCCTCTGGCATGCACCGGCATCTTCGAAACTACTTTCGAAACGCACTATCGCGTGCATCCATCGTCCTCTCTAGACGGATGCGTCCTTCAGCACAAAAAACCAATAGACCCATCGAATTAGACGAAAAATCGAAATGACTTTTGAGGCATTGATATATCGATGGGATTATCAAAATGAATGAGTAATAATAAAAATAGAAGGGTTGTTTTATCTAATAGAATTCACAACCACTTCTTAAATTATTGTACAATATCCATGAAATTTGTGGAGACATTAGATTAAATTTAAATTCTGACATAAAATGATATCATTGTGAGAAAAACAAAACTTCTATAGGAGTAACATCGAAAAATTTGCAAACACTCTCTGTTCATGTCAGGCAGTTGATTCACTCACAAAAATGAAGAAAGAGTATCAAGTAAGATTTTTTTTTGCTTTTTCTCCTATGAATAAAATGTACTAAAATATTTCTATAAAAGAAGTAATGTCAAAAAATATAACAATCTGTATTGATCCGATAGTTTGACATCCTCAAAAAAGATGAAAGAGTATGTCATAAAACAACAGCTTCCCTGTTCTTGTTCATATTGAAGATTGTAGATCACCCTGACTGCGAATGTGATAAAGTAGAAACGATTCACATATTCATGGAATGTCCGATCAATATGATCCCTAACAGAGACCTATATTGCCCCCATGACAACAACAATTTTACATAGTTTGAATTAATCGACATTTAAATTATTGCTACATTTCATAGACCACAACAAACTCAAACTATGATTTTTCCCGACTCACTTCAGTTTCATTCATCTTCATTCTTTTTCACTCTTACTCATCATACCTATTGTTTGTGCTATCTGTTTCACAGCAGAAACAAACGTCAAGGACGTCCATAGCGAATTACAAGTCGAAATACGGATTACAGCATAATCATCGTTTAGAGTTCAGAGAACGCTGTAACCTCCGAACTGAGCTGGCTAAATGCCCCGTACGGAAGCGAAGGCCAAGGAATACTAGAGAGAGAGAGAGAGAGAGAGAGAGAGAGAGAGACAGAGATTTTCCAATTTCGTGTATCGTGATTGATTAATAATCATTCGGGGATATCACATCGGAATCAGCTGAATCCCATGTAACAATTCGGAATAAGTAACTATGTAATAATCAAAAGTAATAACTATTCGTAAATATTCGAGTATTCTGTCTGTAAGGCTTAGGTATCCTGGGATTTGGCGTCGTTACAAACTCATCGAAATATTCTATTTCGAGAGGACTAGCAACAACGGATAAAATTCTCTCGCCCTTCGGCGGTCATTAGTTTTCGAAAAGTTGCGTTGCGGTTTCGTCGAAGGAACGCGATGCGGACGACCGCAGAAACGCTTCTCCCGTTCCGGGCAGCTCGAAACTCCCGCCGCCAGAGGGCCACTTACCGAATGGCCCGCTTGTAAATTACTCCGGCGGCCGATGCAAAGCCGTCACCCAGGGACGGACTCCGATCGACTCTTAAGACGTGCTTCTCATAAATATCTCGAATCGATCCCCCGAGGCTCGAAAATGAGACGGTGTCGTGTTTCATTCGGAAGGTTCTTGAAAATTGATGGACTGTGGAATTATGTACACTCAAGTTCACAGTGCTACCTTTTCAAGAAAGTAAGCAGCAAGTGGCAACTTTGAACTGAGTTTGCCGACAGTTGATTCTTGATTTTCCTAATATCCTGCTAGAACTATTGTAACATGAATCAGGTGTCGCGGTTTTGTAAACTCGTTGTTAGTGAAAATTGCACAGGAAGCTCTAGTATTTTATTGTTAAATTGCATGTTTTACTAATTGTAAATCGAGATTTGAATACCGTCAAAAGTAACTACATTTTTCGATGAACATATAAGATACACTAAGAATGACTTGAAGTCAAACAGCAAACAGGGCAGGTCAAACAAATATTGAATTTGTTTGAAAATAAACCACCTTGATTTCGAAAAATACAGCAAAATATCAACTTGAAAAAGTTGTTCAGAGTTGTAAGTTATGGCATGGCGTCTCATTGAAATTCTTATGATTCTTTGGATCATATCAAATAATCTCAGATTTTGACAGATTTTCGGAAACTAACCAAGAAGAGAAATTTTTGTGAACAAGTTCTGAGAACGGAGGCATATTCGATTTCCGAAAAGTTAACAACGATAAGTATTCCAATGAATGCAAGTTTTCTGCTAGGCAAATTTGAGTTATTCGAGAAGTTGCTGATTGATAAAACGTGTTCCATTCGGAAGGGATTGTTTTTAATTAAGGCAGCAACATTTCGGGTAGATTAGAAATAGTTTTTTTTTTCAATTCTTTAACGTCGGCCCATTTCCGCTACCAGAGCCAATCATCGACGCCGGTGAGTACACTTTCCCGAACCGGTAATTTTGCCGAACACTCTGGTATTTCAACTAAAGGTAGGAATCTTTTACGAGCAGAACATCCTTGGACTCGGGACCGCCGGCTTTACGTCTCCTCCGAAAGACGGAATATTCCCAATATATATGATACTCATTGATATATTGCCTGCGAGCTATGATTTGCCATTTTGCTGCAGTTGTATGGGCTTTCGACACGGTCTCTCCCTGTATGAGGTGAACCAGATATCAAATAACTGTCAACCTGAAGTGCTAGACCGTGCCCAAATATGCCCTTCTACACTTGTATAGATTTCAATTCGTACTTTTTCAGTATAGTTGAGATCCCAAACTACCAGGAAGATCCATCCACTACAAACTAATGACTTTCAAACAGTACTGATGATATGTTTTAATTTGAAGCATTTTTTCAGATATTTTGAATACACCGTATATTTTTATTCAGGTTTTTTCATAACCGCATCATTAATATGTTGATTATTATTGCAAGCAACATGAACTAGATTCAAATTTGAATTCGTAAATCAAAATACTATAATCTTTGATAGAAATCTGTGTCAAGCGTACAGAATAACTCCACCAAACATGCAAGTGACACAAAACACATGACTTTTTTTCGAACGCAAAGAATTAGACAACAAAAAACATCAGTGCTAGAGCCGGTCGTACTTGAAATAGAATTGAAACCATGGTGGTGATGATATGAAGAATGTACAAGCAAAACGTCAAGTTTTCTCTAATAATTGTACTTACGTTCACCGAGAAATTTCCAACTCAGTTGGAATCAATGGAGAGATGAGGTTTCACGACATATTTCATTTTCTACTCGGTGTATCCATGGTCTCTGCAAACTAATGCACTATATTTGTTTTCAGTTGAACTATGAAATCTCATTCACAATATGTAAACCAATGAGAGTGATACCAGTTCACCAGGTTCATTCCGTATAAACAAATAATAGAACTGATTGTATAACAGAAACAATAAATTCATAATTTATATTCCATTCCGAACATTATGTTAAACATATCTATTGAATGAGCACATGCACATAATGGAGCATATTAATGAATGCATATATTTTATGATCATTATGTTTATCACCCACCTACGACCAGTTCGTCCGTAGACTGTCATTTCCCAGCGGACCAATCTCTCTTCGGTCCGTCCCTGGATGCTATGAATACGTTCCGAAATTATTGCTGAACGAGGAGCAATTATTTTATAAAGTTTATACAACACACACGCCAAGCGTGTTTTCGTGAATGTGTTTGCCGTTCTCCAAATTATGGTTCATTTGAATAATTGTTCCTACTTCAAGTTGAACAAGACAAATGACAGGGAAGCTGGGCATAATAGTGATGTACAGACCAGAAGCATATTTATCATTTCATATTTCAAATATTGATGAAAGTCGTATAGCTGAACATCAATTGATTCTTGAAGTATCCTTGGAGAAATATCATCTAGATTGTAAATAATTCAACCAAAAAATCCAGCAGTCCCACCTTCTCTGGAGATGCCTATATGATAGTAGGTTCAGTGGAGTTTCGTCTACTATATGAGGTCTGAGCAACAATCATCGTGGCAATGATCTGGATGGGTAACCTGCTTGATTTGTACAGACTTTCACTCCTCATCCTCGCACCTGCTAGAGGCCACAGTTAACGGAGAGAACTATTCATCTGATGGTTTATGAGATCAAACAAAAATGATGATAGAAATATAGAAATTCCTTTTTTTCAATTGGAAAAGCAACATTAATATTCCTGAAAAAAATCAAATTTGTATTTTGGTCATCGATGAAAGAAACGTTGGATGAAAAATTGAAACACGGAACCAAATTAGTAAATATGAAACAGTAGTTTTTTTTTTAATCTGAGCCACCCTGTATACATCTGTGATGGAATTCGCACAAAACTTCATAAAATTAATTTGAAAACAGCAGATGATGAACGAATCACAACCTTCGAACCAGCTGTTACCAAACACCTGCAGATGACATCAAAATCCAATGACACCTTCCTTATCGAAAATGTTCGTGAACAAATCTCCTATCTGGGGAAATTTGCATCTGAATTAAAATAAGCTCTATAAAAAAAATTAAACGATTCCAAGTAATTTTTTTCAAAATTAAAAAAAGGGGCATTTTTGACGTACATTTATATTTTGAGCATATGTTCCGATAAACATCGTTATTGTCAATCTGGTAGCCTGATAGAAATTGAACCATTGCTACTGGTGGTTGGAAACTGGTTAATTTCAGAATATACCACCCTATAGTTTCTGAAAGTTATTGAAATTGTCGTGTCTCTAATTTCTGACTGACAGACATTCGATATCTGAGGTCAGTACTTGGATGGGTGACCTCATGAAGGGAAAGACCGCGTCGAAAGCCCATACAACTGTAGCAAAATGGCATAACATACTCAGCTTGCAGGCAATATATTGATGAGCACAAGATATATTGAGGATATGCCGTCCTTCGGAGGGGAGGTAGATCCGGTGTTTCAGAGTCCATGGATGTTGGGCCCGTAAAAGATTCCTACCTCTGGTTGGAATATCGGAGGCTTCGGCCAAATTTCCGGTTGGGGGAAGTGTGCTCACCGGCGTCGGTGATTGTTCTTGGTAGCGGAAATCAGCCGACGTTAAATAAAGTATAAAAAAAAAGAAAAAAAGAGAAAAAATTGTATTCTCTTTTCAAAATTGACCTTGATATTCCACTTGAGTTGTGCAGTATTATTCTGAGTTTCACAAAATAACTAAACAAAAATAAAAAAACAAACGTTATTATACTTCCGTTAATCGTTATCAAAATTATTTCATATTCGTAATTGATAGATAGCCCAATAGGTAATCTTAAATGTGTTTCCAAGTCTGGTGTAAATATATTTTGTAATTTCATTTTTACTATAAATATTCATTTAAATGCACATCATTTTTGTATCGTATATTATATATTAAGAACAGAAGTTAGTCGGAAACCAAGCTCATACCGGTTGAGAAGTAGATACTTTCTACAATAATTCCCCCAATCAATGATTTTGCTGAATTGTTAGCCCCTATGGAAAATAGGTATTGATGAAACATTTTTGGCAAATGTTCAAATATTCACAATATTTCAGCTCCCCCAAATAAATATCGGTGCAGTTATTTACATACATTCTCTGCTAGAATCATTAATTTTTCAAGAAAATTGAACTATTTAGTTTTTTTGGTGGAATTTATGTGATACATTATGTGGAAATGAAGATAAATAAAATCACTTCAGTCGAATGGAATCGATCTAAAGCTTCTGTATATAATAAGCCTCTTTTTTATCATATGCAGTTTCACACGAAAGGCAAGCCCTGTAATGTGCAAAGAACACCGCGGGAATCAAGGAACAGGAGATACGAATTAACATTCACTTTGTATTCCTGACGTTTGTAAGCCTCAGGAAAAACCTCTTTTGGCAAGGAGTTCCAAAGCTCATTTGTTCTATTGAAAAAAGATCCCTGAGCAAGAGAGATTCGACAGGTCTCCAAGTTCACAACAAAGGGGAGGGAATTCTGTACTCGTCGAGTCATCCGTGTAGATATTGCTAAGCGTGGAACGATTGATAACAATTCAGAAGAGTACCGACCGTGAAAATATCTTTTGAAGAGAGACAAGTCTCCGACCCTTCTACGATGTTACAATAAAGTGAGCGAGTCTGTGAGCGAAGAATCACCAACAAGACGCATTGCCTTCTATATTACTATATTCCAAGACTGGTTTTACCTGAGCCTTGTAGATCATCAGAAGCTGACGAGAAGTGAAGTATTTCTTCTGACGAAATATAAGTTAAAGTTTCTGGAAAGCACCTTTAGCTATCGATGTCACATGATTTTCCCATGAGAAATTTTTACTGATTGTAATTCCTAGCATCGGAATACTTGACTTTGTAGGAATAGTTACTCCTGACATCTGAATACAAGATAATGATATATCGGCTTTTCTTGAGAAGAGACATGCCTCGGTTTTCCTAGCATTGAATTTCACTTAGTTCATGTTACCCCATTTTATTATTTTCACCAAGTCATCGTTAATTTTATTGACGTGAGTGGTTCTTTGAATTTTTGTTTCTCGAGCTGTTATGGGAACTCCGGAAGAGAAACTAGTATGAAGAGTACTGTCGTCCGCAAAACTATGTACTTGAACGAGGTTTTTTCTCGAGCAAATCATTGATATGAAACAGAAACAAAGTTTTTCATTGGGAGAATATCAGTAGATATTCCATCAACAACCACATACAGAGACCTATCGGACAAGAAATTCTTCAACAAAACACCCAAGTGAGGAGGCAAACCATAAGAAGGCAGTTTAGTAAGGAGAACCCGATGTCAAACCCGATCAAACGCTTTTGAAATATCGAGTGCAACAGCTATTGTTTTTCTGAATTTTTCGATTGAATGCTGCCAAAAAAGAGAAACAGTTCCACATAGCACAGTATGGTGATCCTTCAAATCACTCAACCGACAACTTCATGGTTACACAGATATTCAAACTGTAAGTTGTATTGAAAGGATGCGTTTTTATTTTACAACGGCTCCTGAATAATAATAGAAAAAATTTTGGTTTCACTGAGAAATTCAAAATGGTTGATAACTTCTCTCTTACATCAATTTCGTGAACACAATGTTATTTTGTATCAACAATATCACTCATAGTAAACTGGTAGCGCCATCTATTGCATGAAGTATGTATTACTGTGTGTGTACGAGAAATAAAGTTAGTTCTTGTCTGTGACTCAAGCGTTTCATTTGTATTAGGTTATGGGCCCAGGCCCAGTGATTTGTAGTTTTTTCTCGCATTTTTTTTGAACTTTGCAGATTGAGAAATACTCTAATTAACGCCGTAACTGTGAAAATGACGACGAACTACCTTGTCAGTGTGCCTAAATTGAAAGGACGGGAAAATTACAGTGAGTGGGCTTTCGCGGCTGAGAATTTCTTAGTGTTGGAGGGAATGTCCGATTGCATCAAGTCGGAGACTGTACCAGCAGAAATAGGAGCAGCAGATGACGCGAAAACCCGAGCCAAGCTGATTCTGACAATAGATTCGTCGCTGTACGTACATATTAAAAGTGTACAAACGACACATGAACTGTGGAAGAAATTGAAGAAACTATTTGATGACTCAGGATTCACGAGGAGAATCAGTTTACTGAGGAGTTTGATTTCCATCCGACTTGAAAATAACGTTTCAATGACTTCGTACGTTACACAAATCATCGAAACAAGCCAAAAATTGAGTGGTACGGGATTCAACATCAATGATGAATGGGTCGCATCGCTTTTGTTAGCGGGATTAACAGAAAAATATTCCCCCATGATAATGGCGATCGAGCATTGCGGCATACCATTGACAGCAGACGCCATTAAAACCAAACTGTTGGACATGGAAGAAAGCGGAAACGGCGGCGACAATAGCGCTCCCAGTGGCGCGTTTGCGAGTTTCAAGAAGAACCGGAATGTTGGTAACATTGTAACCAAAGACAATGCCCAAGTGTCAAAGTCAAAACCAAAAATGATAACATGTTACAAATGTAAACAAACAGGACATTACCGCAATCAGTGTACTTTTTCGAATAAAAATTCGTCGAATACAAATGAACGTACAAGCAGTAATGCGTTCAGTGCAGTATTTCTGAATGGTGAATTTTGCTAAAGAGATTGGTATATTGACTCCGGGGCGAGTGTTCATCTTACCGCGAACGAGGAATGGTTGTCGAATGTGTCGCAAGATCATAAGATCAAGGAAATTGTCGTGGCAAACAGAGATATGATACCTGTACTATGTACTGGAGATGTGCAGATTACGACAAAGACGCGTGCCTGTGAATACGATATTACAGTAGAAGGTGTATTATGCGTGCCGAAGTTGACTACAAATCTGTTGTCTGTTAGTCAACTTATATCGAAAGGAAACATAGTTTCATTCAACAATGATGGTTGTCAGATTTTCAACCAAGAAGGAGTACTGATAGCTACAGCGAATCTGTTGAATGGGGTGTATAAACTGAATATGCCTGAGGATTGTTCATCAGCTGTAGTGATGGTGTCCAGTGAAGTTTGGCATAGACGTTTAGGTCATGTCAACAGCCAGTATTTGAACAAGATGCAAGATGCTGTTCAGGGATTGACACTCGATAGTAAGACTGATATATCAAAGTCATCATGTGTTGCATGCTGTGAGGGCAAACAGAGCCGCTTACCATTTCCCAAAGAAGGTAGCAGAAGTACAGAGTTGCTACACAAGGTACACACAGATCTCTGTGGGCCGATGGAAAACCGATCAATGGGTGGTTCTCGATACTTTATGCTGTTCATAGATGATTTCAGTCGTATGACATATATATATATATTTTAAAAACGAAAGATGAAGCATTGAAATGCTTTCAACAGTATAAAGCAGAGGTAGAAAATCAACTCAATCGCAGCATAAAGATCTTGAGAAGTGACAATGGGACAGAATTCTGCAACAGCAGATTTGATGATTTTTTGATGTCACATGGTATAGTACATCACAAAACAAACCCATACACGCCTGAGCAGAATGGTCTCTCAGAACGATTTAACCGGACTATTGTTGAGAAAGCCAAATGTCTACTGTTCGATGCAGGTCTCGATAAAAGCTTTTGGGCAGAGGCAGCACATACTGCAGTGTACTTACAGAACAGGACTGTGGCCACATCATTGAATTATAAAACTCCATTTGAGATATGGACGGGCAGAAAGCCAGATGTAAGTCACTTGCGAGTTTTCGGTAGTACAGTCATGGTGCATGTGCCGAAACAAAAGAGATTGAAATGGGACAGAAAGTCTGAAAAATGTATCCTTGTTGGCTATTCCAATGATGTCAAAGGTTACAGGATATACAACCCAAAGTCCAATGTCATCAGCACCAGTCGAGACGTCGTAGTATTGGAGAAGGTAGAGACAGAGAATGTTCTAGAGGTACAGGAAAGTTGTTCAGATGAAGTGAATATGGTTCCAGTGGGGGAAGAAGATGTGTCTCTCCAGGAAGATTCTCTTGAACAATCAGAGAGCTTGAACATAGATGATAGCGGTGAACTGTATGTACCTTGTGAAAATGAAACATCAGATACCTCTGGGTCTGTTACAACAGACAGTGAAGACTCCATTGTACTGAATAATGTTGACATGACAAGTGGTCCTAGGCGTAGGCAGCAGCCAGACAGATATGGTTATGCAAGTGCTTGTATAGAAGATGACAACATGTTCACGGGTGAGATATCGTTGCAAGAAGCCTTGGAGGGTCCTGAGAAAGCACAGTGGTTAGCGGCCGTGCAAGATGAGTTACTGTCGTTTGAGGAAAATAGTGCGTGGGAACTCGTAGATGTTCCAAAAGATGGTACTATAGTGCAGTGCAAGTGGGTTTTGCGAAAAAAATACGACAGTGAAAACAATGTGCGGTACCGTGCTCGTCTAGTAGCAAAGGGCTTCACCCAAAAACATGGTGTAGACTACACAGAAACATTTTCACCTGTAGTGAGACATACAACTCTGAGACTTTTATTCGCATTTTCTGTTAAATTAGGTTTTGATGTTACCCATTTAGATGTCAAGACTGCGTTCTTGAATGGTGATTTAGAGGAAATCATTCATATGAAAATGCCAGATTGTTATAATAGTAATAGTTCAGATTGTAAAGTATTGAAACTCAAAAAGGCCATTTATGGACTTAAGCAGGCCTCTAGAGCCTGGAATATAAAGGTTGATAATTGCTTAGTAAGTAATGGTTACAGAAGGTCAAAAATAGAGCCATGTATGTATATAAAAGATATCGACAAATGTAATACCATTGTAACAGTCTATGTCGATGATTTCTTCATTTTTTCCAATGATAAAATTGAAACTGAAAATTTGAAACAGATTTTATCTAGAAACTTTAGCATTAAGGACTTAGGCCAAGTTAAACAATGTCTTGGAATGAATGTGACTTTCAATAAAGAAAAGGGATATGTAACTTTGAGTCAGGAAACTTATATTGATCAACTTTTGAGTAAATTTCAATTAAGTGATTGTAAGACTGTTGATACTCCTATGGAGGTCAAATTAAATGTTAATAAGGGTCAAGTAGGTATAAATAGTCATGTGCCTTATCAACAACTAATTGGCAGTTTGATGTACTTGTCAGTCCTAACTAGGCCAGACATTAGTTACTCTATAAGTTTTTTAAGTCAATTTAATAATTGTCACACAAAGGAACATTGGGAATATGCAAAGAGAGTATTAAAATATTTAAAACGAACTAAATGTTATGGAATAAAATATTGCAAAGAAGGAAATTCAGAAATAACAAGCTATGTAGATACAGATTGGGCATCTAACTCTGTAGATAGGAGATCATATACTGGTATGTGTTTTTTATTATCTGATGGTGTTATCTCATGGGAATGTAGAAAACAGAAATGTATAGCTCTTTCTAGCACTGAATCAGAGTATGTTGGCCTGTCTGAGGCATGTAGGGAAATATTATACTTGAGAAGTCTGCAATATGAAATAACTAATAAAATGTACACATTTAGTCTGTTCAATGATAACCAAGGTGCACAGAAGCTGTGTGCAAACCCAGTCTTTCACAAACGTACAAAACATATCGATATCAAATATCATTTTTGTCGTGATCTAGTAAAAGATGAAATTGTAAAAGTTCTGTATTTGCCGACAGCTAGTATGCCAGCTGATATTTTGACCAAAAGTTTATGTTCATCAAAACATTACAAATTCATGTCGCTTCTTGGTATAGTAGTTTGTGTAGAATAATTTTGTTTACAATTGTTTAGTGAATATTGCGATAAGTGGGGGTGTTATTTTGTATCAACAATATCACTCATAGTAAACTGGTAGCGCCATCTATTGCATGAAGTATGTATTACTGTGTGTGTACGAGAAATAAAGTTAGTTCTTGTCTGTGACTCAAGCGTTTCATTTGTATTACACAAGCTCATCCGTTGTGATTTCTTTACCCGATTCGGATTCAAAGACCCGAATACGGAAGTTACAACCGATATCATCAACAAAAAAAGGAATAGAGCACGCGAAGGGTCCGACATCGCATGTGAACATATGCCGCCGATCAAATTGGATTGTGTGAAAATGCTTTGTTCAAAACTTTACGATCTTGATCCTTCTTTGTTTGGCGTGGTGGACCACCTGAGCTCTCTTTTCGAACGTGCCGAAGTAAAAAATGAATCGGAAAATTTACGATACGGTGAATGTTGTACTCCGACGAGTTTGAAGAATGAAGTGGGATTTTTTATTGGCACATATAATATGGAGTCTATATAGGGGCAGCCCTGAAGATTTATTCTCTGGAAAAATGATGTTTTTTTGTAGCGATATGTATGGGTGAAACATGGAACTTGAGAAAAGCAATGAATACATTACATTACATTAAATAGAAAAAGAATCACATGACAATCCCCTTTGTTTGAATACACAAGTACAATTGAACAGATCATATATTCCTCTACATAGACGACTAAATTAATAAGTTAAATTCTCTGTGATGATAATTTGTTGTAGCTCGGCTCAAACTTTGAGTCCCTGTCCAAGCTTCACCTTTGGATTAACACTCGATATCTCTACAATTTCAATTATGATGCAACTAGACGATTTTTGTGCTGTCCTTGGTTTTCCTTCTTGGGCTCATCTTTTTCTCCAGCTGACTACCCCTTGTGAACAATGAATGTGGTCCCCATTAGACCCAAACTTCGTGTTCACCTACGGTTTGCCGCTGGTTGAGTCTGACGCTGTCCTGAAGATGTACTGAGGACACGAACAATAGTTCTCTAATGTTTCTGAGTGCACCTCACAGGCCTTCTCGAAGAACTTACTTTCTACCTGGCTCCGGTGTTTGGATTGGAAAGTTGGGTTCTCATTAGACCCTAACTCCACTTCCACTCCCCCCTGCTGGTGGAATTGTTCTTCCTTGAAAATTTGTTTTCGGAACGCACTCTTGAAATTGTCAGTTCTACTTCAAGTATAATTCATAACCACAATAGTTAGTTAGTCACTCTTCTGTCAGATCTCTGTCAGTGACCGTAAGTTGGGTTCCCATTAGACTCAAACGGTTGGTACACTTTCAGCATTCTTATAGTGGAGTTTCTGTTGGGAGATGGACCGAGAACGTACCTTACCTATTTCAAATAATCTCAATTGAATAGTTCTGTGCTCACCTTGGAAAGTTTTGATGTACTGTAGTCACTAATACGTCATTTGTCACAAAGTTTATGTTCCAAAATCATTTAGGACCTTAAGTCAATGTCAATTCTCACTTTCTGTCACCCCTCTTGCTCGGCATGCAGCACGTTGGGAATCCAAATTTTAATCTTTCTACAATGTTTTATTGGTAAAATTTCAACTGTCAACCCAAAAGGGCACTGACTTTAACTTTGATGTTTATGCAGTGTAATGTCTCACGATCATTTGTGATTGTTAAGATCTTCCTGTAAATACCTAGACGAGTAAGTAATTCAATTCTAACCTTTAATCCAATTTTCGACTATTACTTACTTGCAGGTATAGCACTGAAGATGGCTTAATAGCCGAAAACGGTCTGCGATTTTTAAATAAATTTATTCACACGAAATACGACTTTCCCTGATTTATATAAGCAGATCCCTGTGCAAAAAGATCAGATTGCATCGACCCTTATTGCAAGTATCTTCCAACGTAGACCGAAATGAGCACCTGCGAAGCATATAGCCAGAGTAGTAGTTGTTTTCCGAAAGATATCTGCTCAAACTGCCGCCTGTGTTGGTGGTGCTCTTACGAGGAAATAACGGTTAGAACGTTGTTTTCGAAATAAAAAAATTTTGTTTCATAACTTATTACAGATAGATACTTTACTTTAGTAACATACTTTTGTATAACGTTTTTACCCATTTTATGATTTCTGGTGTAGTTCAGTTTTGTTCAATTCTTTCAAATGATTGCGATTCATAGTTGCCACAATGTTTTACACTGATTGTTGGAAATAGAGTTCTCACCATTAGATTTTTGAAATAATTGGGGTAATAATGGGTAGTTGGTAGCTAGCAGAGCGAAACAAAAACGAACCCATTCACGTTCACAATCAATCTTCCATCTAGATAATTAACACGCGAACGAAACAAAATAGATTTCAACAAAATCGATACGGAAAATGATAATATACTTCGATATTCTGAAAAATCCTGAAAACGGAAAACTCATTCATCCACTAGGCAGCGAATGACAGAGCCATACGTTTTCCATTCTCGTTAATCCTTCGAATCGACAATACCATTATATCCTTTCAAAAAGCCGCCTCGTAATTTTTCATTATTTTCGGAAAATATAAATCGTTGAACTGATTCTCCGAAAGGCTCTCTCAATGATCCGCATAATCCTCGATGGGCTTTTCGACAGGAAAGTGTCACATGAAAAAACAAACCAAATAAACCGTCCCATCCACTCGTCGAAATAAAAGGAACAATACTGCTGTATTGCGACATAAATCAACGGCAAATGGTAAGGGGTTGTCGGAATCGCCCCTCTACAGGTTAAACTCAACTTCCACCTGGGGTGCCTGTTCATCGTGAAGCGTCATGTAGGAAATGTCATGCTCTAGTTTCGAAACGGGACGTTTCAGTTTGATACTAGACGGGACAATACTGTGATGTCAAAGGGTATATCCACCTCGAAAAACATACATTGCGAAATTAATGTTTTTTTCTAGTTGGGTAAGTAATCCAAGGATTATTTGAGGAAATACCCACTTCTATTCAAAGCAAAAAATTTGTATCCAACCAAAAGTTTGATATTTTTTTGTGGAATAGCTGGTTACGTAACTAGTCAGAATGAGTTTTATTTTTATAAATTCATCTGAATGTCAGAATGCCGTTCTTCTTATGATCATTTATACAATCTATAAATTTGATCACTCAATTACGAAAAGTTAAAAAAGAGCAAATCATACAATGAAAACACATATGGAAACTCTCCCATATTCATTGAAGTGGAAAATAGTTCATTCAGAACATTTATTTTCAATTGGAGTATCGAAATACTTTCAATATTTGTTCCGTAGTTTTTTAGTCTTGTAACCTACCACAATCTGAAAAAAAAGAATTCATATTGGAATCTATACAAGTGTAGAAGGGCAAATTTTCAATCTACCCCGAAAAGTTGCTGCGTCTATTGAAAAACAGTTCTTTCTGGATAGAACAAGTCCAATTAGTCAGCAACTTCTAGTATATGAAAATACTTATCTTGTTAACGTTTCGGAAACTAAATCTGTTTCCGTTCTCAAAACTTCTAGGCGAATTCCTTTTCGAGTGCAAATACCTGGTAAAGATAGTTATCGTGATTGACATTTGTCAAATTATTATTGATAATTGACATTTTTCAAATTATTATTGAGAAGTTGCTGACTAATTGGACTTGTTCTATCCAGAAAGAACTGTTTTTCAATAGACGCAGCAACTTTTCGGAGTAGATTAAAAATCTGCCCTTCTACACTTGTATAGATTCCAATATTAATTCTTATTTTTTTCAGATGTGGTAGGTTACAA
Organism: Zygogramma bicolorata; assembly: GCA_032362365.1. Lineage (NCBI taxonomy): Eukaryota > Metazoa > Arthropoda > Insecta > Coleoptera > Chrysomelidae > Zygogramma > Zygogramma bicolorata. Next base: position 1,451,746 of record JAVJAQ010003898.1, read on the forward strand.
ACCCAAAAAACTACGAAACAAATATTGATCCACCACAAAAAATTACGTTCAAACAATACTTTCAATATTCTAATTGATTATGAAGCTTGTGACCACAATTACTAACTACATTTAATATTTGGCGTACTATCCTCTAAAATATCTTGATGTAAAGAGGGTTCATTTGTGCCTTTCGACGAACTGTCTGTTCAATAATTCTAAGAGTATCAAAATTCAAAATGTTTCAGAAAATTATCTTGCCATATTCTTTTTCATATCAATTTCTTTTCAACCTTCTGAATTTTTTGAAGATCAGAAAATTTTTAGTTTTTTCAGTATCTGCAATCGCAGAAAATTTCCTTCCTGAAAAATGTATGGTAATTTTTCCTTTTGAAAAAAACATGCATATTTCATTCTCCTCGAAAGATATTTACAATATGAAGCATTTTCCAGTAAACCTGGACTATCTTCATTCACTGTTTGACAGGTGATATAATGAACAAACTTGATACTTGGAAATCATGTAGTTTATCCAATTTTGCTTTTTGAAAATAATTGAATAACATTTTCTATCCGAAACTAGAAAAAGTCCTGTGTGTGACACGATAGAAAACTTCATATTCTGTAACTATTGGTAAATAATGGATAACCTTTCAACTGCGAATAGGGGACAGTCAGACCGTTCAGATAATATATTATAGTGGTACAGGAAGTCCTACAATTCTCGAGTTATTTGGACTTGAATTGAAAAAAGTGGTTATTCTTTGTTACCTTTTTGCGCGCCACTATCACAAATAACGAAATATTCTCCGATTTTTTTTGTAAAATATTTTACCGTCTATATGCACTAACAAACTTGTATAGAAGTTGAAAAAAAATAACTGTGGTACTATAAGAGAAAAATTATTAAATTTCGAATTCGTGTTTTGCTCGAGTTGTTTTCAAAGTTTGAGCTTCTGTGGATTGAAAAAAGTAGGGCAACCTGGGTGGACAACTTTCCCAAAAATTCCTTATCCCTCATTTTTTCAATTCATTATCGAGGGACTTTCTAAAACACAATAATATATTTTCTGAACGGTCTAACTGCCCTTTATTCGCAGATGAGAGGTTATCCATTATTTACGGGACACCCTGTATATTGAAAAATTTCCAAACAAATAACAATTTGAAAACGCGTTCCAATGAACACTTAGTGAAAGACATAGATGCAGGGCGAGAGATTCTTCTGTAAAATGTTGACATCGATATGTTGAAATAACTAATTCATCAAACACCAAAAAGTAATAATAGGTGACGACCATACGTGTGCTCATAGTAATTATAACAATAATTGAGGGATTAAAAGAACAAAAAGTAATTATTTTCTCAAATGATTCCGTAGAGTCGGAAGCCTCAAAAATTTTAAAAGTGAAATCATACTTAATCACCCTGAATAGTGTCATATAATTATTTGAAAGTAATTTTTGAGGTGGATGAAATCTTCTCTTCGTAGTTTTTCAAGTAAGCAACCGACCAGAATTTGAAAAATCAAATATTGAAATCCATATAATATGCTATCTAGATGAGAAAAATATGAAATAAAATATTTAGCAACTAGCCGTTCTACTCAGATTCGTCTACTTAAAATATCAATGAAACTTTTGACTCAGACTGACTCAGACTTACAAAAACAATAGCTTATTGCCTGCCAGAATAGCTGATAGAATGTTAACAAAGGAGAAAATGTCCAAATATTTGGTCAATTGTTCATAACATTGTAACAAAACGTTGTGTTGCGTTCACAACTTTTCCTCTACCCCGTATTTTATTTTTATTGTTTACCGTCCACTCCACTGATGTATATGCAACCACCATTGCTTCGGATACCTCGGGCACCGATTCCAACATTAGTTTTTTCAACAATGTTTTTATGCTTTGTAAAAAGATTTACTTTCTGTCGGAACTACCGAAACGCGATTAATTTATTCATTCTCCCATGATTTTTCGTGGTTCTGATTGACTTGCCATTTGCTGATTTTCCTAAATTCAAACTATATTTCGTTATTAATTCTGAAATAAACCTGCGAAGGTCCTGAAAGGGCAAGAGTATTTCATTTCGAGTCCTGTGCCTGCATATTATTTTAGGTAGGTAATAGTTCAATTATTATATCCTGTAATTTTTTGAGTAATTCATTTATTGGAACATCTCAAGAAGTTTATGGTTTGGTTGTACATTAGTGCATATTATTTTAGAATATATCGAAGCCTTTCCGGACACCGGACATTCCTGAAGCGTGCCGAATAAAGTTTCGTGAATCCTTCCATTTTGGTTTCTTTCCATCTAACGGCAGTAAACCCACTACCGACAAAACCCTGAGATACCGTAACATCTGGCGACCAACCTTGGGCTGCAGTTCAAGAGGGAATTACTCAAAATGGTTCTGGATAAATCACCACAACTGTACAACTTGAGGAACCGAAGACTTGAACAGGAGAGCAGGTCTAATATGACGAACATTCCACAATTGTTTACACTGCAAAATCAAGGTAACAATTCAAATTCATTACCTGAAGAGGGTACATTTTCCTTACCTGAAACTGGGTCTCAACCCCCACCTACATTTATTCAGCCAGTTCAAGATGCTAGTACTTCGAGATCACAGTCACAGTTTGAAGAAACATCAACAGTACCGGTAATGCATTCAAAGAGTATGGATATTTCACAACCTAGTTCAGATAACCAAATTACCCTTTCGCGATCTGAGTTGGCCTTACTGATATCTGAGGCAGTGACAAAAGCAATGAATGAATCCCAACATAATAAAAACTCTAATAACCAGATGCCTTCCTCAAACATCAGTTTAGGTCCACTCGACGCAAACAAAAATCTAAACCAAAATTTGTCAGTTCTAAATCAAAATATCTACAAACCAAACGAAAATATAGGTCATAATTTTTCTACCTTAAGAAACCTCAACCAAAATTTGCCTGTTTCAAATCAAAATTTCACCATACCAACTTGGAGTAGCTTAGGAAACAGATATAATTGTAATGAAGCATCTCAGATAGGAAATAATGCTACCTCTCAACCTCACATTCATTCGAGGGAAATAGAAAGTGTAAGAACATTACCTACTTTTGATAATGAAGGCCGTATTCATCCCCTCGATTTTCTCAACTATTTAGAAACATTTTTAGACGTCCATTCAATGAGTATAAATCATTTCACGCTAATCGTCAGTCCTTTGTTTGGAAAATCAGCAAAAACCTGGTTTGAAGCATTCAGAAACATGTTCAGAAATTATCATGAATTCAAGCAAGCATTTATCAATCAATTTTGGGATCAGAATACTCAACTCCAACTTAAATTAAAGCTTGAATCAGGGAGATATAAAGAAAGTGACGGGTCTTTCGCTGATTATTTCAATCGATTCGTAGCACTAGCCACGCATTTGCAACCCCCTTATACACAGGAAATGCTAATAGCTACAGTAGCAAGGCATTTTCCTCCAAATATTTCATCCACACTCGTGGGCACAAAAGATTTATTTTCGGCACTTGATAGGCTCAGGCAAGCTGACTACTATTTCAAGAATGCGGAAAATAGAGCCTTTTGGCACGGAGAAGGCAACATTGGGGAAAGTGGTAAACAAAATAATATGAGTAAGCCTTTTGTTCGAAATACTTCCCAAAAAGAAAAAATTTCAGTTTTGAACACGGTCCAAGCCGAAAGTTCGGAAAACTTGGAAAATCCCCTTGCATAGACCCTAGCAACGGGGATGAAAAAATAAAAGGGGTCACGAATTATTTCAATCACTATCCAGTTCACGACCTTTTAGAGGAATGTGATTTCGAACATGAGCCAGAACACATTCGTTGCCCGGTTATAACTATAACTTTGTATGGGTACCAATTTCCCGCAATGATTGACAGTGGAAGCACAGTCTCAGCCTTGAGCGATAGCACCTGGGCTCAGTTGAGTGATGTGCACGCTATTATTCCTTATTTTGTATGCACAGGCATAAAAGTAGTTGGAGCTTTTAAAAGTAAATATAGGAAAGTTTCGAATCAAGTTTTACTAACCTTCAGTATGAATGAAAAACAATTTTCCCATGAATTTCTTGTTATTCCAGAGTTATGCTACCCAATTATTATCGGTGTTGATTTTTTAAGACTTTACAAATCTAACATAAACTTAGAAGAAAAAACTTTAACGTTATCTTGGGAAAATGAAAAAATCATCATACATGAAAATATTTTTGAACATGATTATGGAAACCCAAGCCAAATGAATATCTCAGTTATTGTTAATGATACACACAACTCCAAATTAAAGAGTTTCCATGTCAATTTTAGTAATTGTGAATTGAATGTCTACGATGTTGTGTCAAATTGTGAAAGTTTACCTGAAAAAGAAAAAGTGCTTTTTGAAGGGTTGTTGCTGAAATACAAAAGTATTTTTTCGAATATACCGGGAAGAACTCACTTATACGAGCATCGAATTGAACTGAAAGATTATAAAGAATTTTTCATCAAGCCCTACCCGATTCCGGTAGCCCATCGGGACGCCGTGAATAAAGCAATACTCCAAATGGAGAAATGGGGTATAATAGAGCGAGCTAATACACCCTATATCTCTCCCCTGATGACCACTGTAAAAAAAAACAATGACATCCGTATCTGCTTGGATGCGAGACATCTTAACTCTGTCATTCAGCCAGATAGGGAGTTGCCCTTGAAAATAGGTGACATTATTAAGTCATTACATGGAAAAAGGTACATGTCAAAAATAGACCTTTCCCAAAGTTACTGGCAGTTGCCACTTCATGAAGAACATAAAAAATTTACAGGGTTTATGGTGGGCACTAAAACGTACCAGTGGTGTGTTTTACCATATGGTATATCGACCGCTGTTGCTTCTTTTTCCAGGGCAATCGACCAAATTTTCGGGCCAGAATACTCTGATTTTTTGGTCACTTATATTGATGACTTGCTTGTGACGTCATCAACAGCACACCAACATCTGGAACATCTAGAAAAAATTTTCTTTCGCTTGAAAGAGGCTGGCTTTACTGTGAAAATTTCAAAGTGCCAATTCTTTCAAAGTGAGTTGCCTTTTTTAGGTTATATCGTGTCCCCATCTGGAGTCCGCCCTGATCCAGATAGAGTACAAGCTGTCATGGATTACCAAAGACCTAGAAGCGCGAAAGAAGTTCAAAAGTTCTTAGGATTATGCAACTATGATCGTTCTTTCACGCCTAAGTTTGCGGCTTTATCAGAACCATTAACCTCACTCTTACGCAAGGGTACTCCATGGAAATGGGCACAACCGCAACAAGAAGCGTTCGATGCTTTGAAGCGGGAGCTTCAGAACGCTACCCTTCTATACCATCCAGACCCTCAACTACCATGGCACCTTGCTACCGATGCCAGTGATTGTGGTATTGCTGGGCACCTTTTCCAAGTTAGGGATGGGAAAAAATGTACCGTGGCATGGGCGAGTCGCCTACTCTTAGACCGTGAAAGAAGGTACTGTTCAAATGAAAAAGAGGTCCTAGCAGCACTGTGGTGTATAAATAGATGGAGAATCTATTTGCTTGCAAGGCCCTTCTTCCTCTACACGGATAGTCGAACGTTGACTTACCTTAATACGTGTCGACTCCTCTCACCAAGAATAACCCGTTGGGCCTTGGCTCTCCAGGAGTATTCTTTTCAGGTCCAACATGTACCAGGCAACGAAAATGTCATCGCAGACGCCCTCTCTCGTCATGCTTGTGTTCGGCTGCCATCGCCTCCTGAAAATTGTTTCCACATCATGTCTCTTAGTTTGCCACAGCTTTTCCTGAAAAAACTCAAGGATATCGCCAAATTGCAGTCTGAAGACGAAAATATTGCGCGGGTGAAACACTCTTTGCTGAATGGTCAGGAACTACACAACAGGTTTGTTTTCCATAATGATATATTGTATCAAAGAGGCGCTGACACCGAAACGCTGTTATTGTATATTCCAAAGGTGTTAGTCGAAGAATTTATTATGAATTACCATATAACCTTAGGTCATTTTGGAGTTTATAAAACCTGGTTGGCCATGAAGGAGGAGGTTTACTTCCCGAACTTGCAGAGAACCATTAAAAGGTATGTCAAATCCTGTGACATTTGTCAAAAAGCCAAGATTGCGGTGTTGCCAAGCCCACCGCAAAAACAAATTATACCAGAATCTAAAAATGATTTGCTCGCACTAGATGTTTTAGGCCCTCTAGTACGTAGCCGTGGAGGAGTTTGTTATATTTTGGTAGTTTTCAATGTCTTTACCAAGTATGTCACACTTTACCCGTTGAAGAAGGCCACTTCACGCTCTATGTTGAATAGGTTGACAAATGATTATTTTGTGCACCACGGAACACCGAAAAGGATTCTTTCAGACAACGCTTCCCAATTCACCTCGAAATTATGGTCCAGAACGTTAACCTCATTCGGTATAAAACTTGTTTATGTCTCGGTGAGACATCCTTGTGCCAACCCATCTGAGAGGTGCATGAGGGAGATAGCTCGTATCCTACGAACTTTCTGCCATAATTGCCAATCTAAATGGGCTATCGACTTGAAACTATTTCAAGAATTTATGAACTCGGTAGTTCATGAGTCTACCGGTTTTACCCCGGAAGAACTCGAATTCGGCACGGAACGAAAAAAATTCCTACCTGGCGAACTCCTGCTTTCACCTCCTGCTGATATTCCCCACCAGGAAAAGCTTATTTTGGCTAAAGAAACCTTACTGTCTAGAGCTCAAAGAAGGGCGGTTATGCATCCGGGACGTCCGTATCAAAAATTCGTTCCAGGAGATCTGGTCCTTCTTAAGGCAAACAACATGTCTTCGGCCCTGAAAGCTGAAACAAAGAAATTGTTATTGCTTTTCGAAGGTCCCTATAGAGTGAAGAAACAAATCCGGGATGATACTTACCTCTTACAGGGTGAGAAAAACAGTGTTGAAAGGGGGACGTTCCACGCCTCCCACTTGAAAGCTTATTTCAAGCCGCCTTGAACTTAGCACTTTTTAGTAAACCACTTTGTTTTTTTAACGAGATAATCGTTCGGCCCATTTTCTTTTGAGCTTCACGATTACCCGTCTTGGGGAGGGGCGAGATGTAACAAAACGTTGTGTTGCGTTCACAACTTTTCCTCTACCCCGTATTTTATTTTTATTGTTTACCGTCCACTCCACTGATGTATATGCAACCACCATTGCTTCGGATACCTCGGGCACCGATTCCAACATTAGTTTTTTCAACAATGTTTTTATGCTTTGTAAAAAGATTTACTTTCTGTCGGAACTACCGAAACGCGATTAATTTATTCATTCTCCCATGATTTTTCGTGGTTCTGATTGACTTGCCATTTGCTGATTTTCCTAAATTCAAACTATATTTCGTTATTAATTCTGAAATAAACCTGCGAAGGTCCTGAAAGGGCAAGAGTATTTCATTTCGAGTCCTGTGCCTGCATATTATTTTAGGTAGGTAATAGTTCAATTATTATATCCTGTAATTTTTTGAGTAATTCATTTATTGGAACATCTCAAGAAGTTTATGGTTTGGTTGTACATTAGTGCATATTATTTTAGAATATATCGAAGCCTTTCCGGACACCGGACATTCCTGAAGCGTGCCGAATAAAGTTTCGTGAATCCTTCCATTTTGGTTTCTTTCCATCTAACGGCAGTAAACCCACTACCGACAAAACCCTGAGATACCGTAACAACATTCATACCCTGGTTTCTACTGATGAAAATTCACGTTTTTATGTAACAAGGCACGAACGACTGACCTAGGCCTAGAATTCGTCTTATATGGATACATCGATTATATGCCGTCACTTTTCAATTTTATCTCAATTTTTCTCGTACTATAGAGAAATCAACTCAACTTTTTTTTAAACTATCATTGGATACCAATGGTTTGAATACATCGATTATATGCCGTCACTTTTCAATTTTTGTCTCAATTCTTCTCGTACTATAGAGAAATCAACTCAACTTTTTTTTAAACTATCATTGGATACCAATGGTTTGAATACATCGATTATATGCCGTCACTTTTCAATTTTTGTCTCAATTCTTCTCGTACTCTAGAGAAATCAACCTAACTTTTTTTTAAACTATCATTGGATACCAATGGTTTGAATACATCGATTATATGCCGTCACTTTTGAATTTTTTTCTTATTTTTTCTCGTACTATTGAGAAATCAACTCAACTTTTTTTTAAACTATCATTGGATACCAATGGTTTGAATACATCGATTATATGCCGTCAGTTGTATGGAATTTTCAATTTTTCTTCAAGTTTCCCTAAGTATTATTTATCTGTCACCCATCAATACAATTTAAACTCATCTTCTCTGAAAATCATCTCGAAACTATCATTGGATACCAATGGTTTGAATACATCGATTATATGCCGTCACTTTTCAATTTTTGTCTCAATTCTTCTCGTACTATAGAGAAATCAACTCAACTTTTTTTTAAACTATCATTGGATACCAATGGTTTGAATACATCGATTATATGCCGTCACTTTTCAATTTTTGTCTCAATTCTTCTCGTAGTATAGAGAAATCAACTCAACTTTATCATTGGATACCAATGGTTTGAATACATCGATTATATGCCGACACTTTTCAATTTTTTCTCAACTTTCTTCATATCATTGACAAATCATCTCAACTTTTTTTTAAACTATCATTGGAAACCAATGGTTTGAATACATCGATTATATGCCATCAATTGTTTAGAGTTTTCAATTTTTTCTCATAGTTCCCCTCTGTATTTTTTTTTCTATCACCTATCAATACAAATTCAACTCCTCCCCTCTGGAAATCATGTTAAAACTATCATCGGATACCTATTGTGTAAATACAGTGATTCTATGCAGTCACTCGTTTCAACTTTTCATTTCTTTTAAATAGTTCCCGTGAGTATTTCTATTTACCACCAATCAATTAATATTCAACCTAACTTCTCTGAAATTCGTCTCGAAACTATTATTGGAAACCAATAGTGTGAATACAGTGATTCTATGCCATCGGTTGTTTAAAATCTTCAATTTCTCCATTACACGACTCTTAAATATTTCATCGCTATCAACGATGCTCACTGAACTTTACATGAATTTTCTGTTTGACGAAATTCCATTCATTTTCTGATTTTACGTCCTTCGAGTAATTTGCTATTATGAAATTTGGTGGTTGCGACGAACGGGAGACTAGACGGTTACGTCATGCTACGATTTTTCGTACTTAGTCGTTTTCGAGTCGATTGAATTTTGCTTTTCGTCAATATTTCCTAAACTATCAATCTTAGAGGGAAGATGAATTCAGGTTTCATAGTATTCGACGAGATCTACAATTTCACTCCCCTGACAAATTTTGATAAAGTGAGTGGTTTCGGAGATATAGTTTGTTTTCTTAAAAAAAATTATATTTCCCGTACTGTTCATTTTGGAAAAAAAAGTATTGGGGTTTTCATAGTATACACTGAGATGATCATTTTTTTACTCTCGGTGATTTTTGATTTTCTCATCCGTTTCCGAGATATTCACAAAAAAAACTCCAGAAAAACCTGAATTTCAGAAATTTCCCGATTTTTCCATTTTCCGATCGGTTTAGAAAAAAATGTTTCAAATGAAAAGTGTAGAGTATCATGTGGAGTATGCGACAGTTTTCTTGTTTTTCGATTACGAGCAACGGTATGGTCTACAGAGTGTCCGAAAAAAACCGACATGGTAGACAAAAAACAACTATAGAATCTAAAGTAATTTTTTTTAATTTTTCCCCAACAATAGGTCTTTGTAAGAAAGAATAAGGACTCCTTACATGGCAAGTAAAAAATTTTCCAGTCAAAACTGCGATCTGAAACGTGTTTCAACCGAAAGGCCAAATTTTGTCGAAAAAATGCCGGAAAAACCACTTTCCAATTTTCCGATTTTTCTCAAAATCAATAGGTCTCTGCACCTCTACGAGGGTTAAAAATGACCCGAGTTTCGAAGCGATATCTCTTTCCGTTCGAGAGATATCGTGTTTCATAAATTCCAACGACAGACAGACAGACAGACGTACATACAGAGAAAAAATCAAGTTGGGCTCAATCGACGTATTTTTCGACGCTGATCATTTTCTCCAAAGGAACCATGCCTCTATCTCTTCAAATAAAAAAGTTGGGTCCGCTGCCCTGTCCGGTACTCTGCGAAAACGCAACCGTAGATTACACCGATTAATACTAATCGATGTAACAAGTGCAATGAACACTTGTTGCACGAGTTGTATATAATATTTAATTAACGTTCATGTAAAAGCCTAAACTTCATTACCTACACTGTGACAGATGAATATAACAGAAATAAAAAACACAAATACTTTCAATAAATATATTTCAGTGAGGTTGTTTTCTCCATGAATTGGAAAATAATAAAACTATCAAACTCAGATAAAGCGTATTTTATCGAATGTCGAATCGCCAAAAATAACAACTCACCAATGTGAACATCAAACCAGTGGAATGCACAAAAATCTGAACAGTATATGATATTTATTTTTATATGTACAGTAATCAGAATTTTTTTCCCAGGAAAATCATTGAATTAATTCTTATTTTGAATAATTTTATGGATGAGATTGCCGAACTGATATAGCTGTTATAGGTACTATCTAAGAGTTGTAATAAAGATCAGAACGAAATCTGATGGGAACACTATTAATAAAAATGTCTGGTAACTATTGATTGGAACGTCCCTCCAAACTTCCCATTCCATAAATAGTGATAATTCCTTCAGAAACACCATTAAATTCATGTGTCAAATCAACTTTCTACACTTCCTCTCCATCGCACTTTCGACAGCCACATCGGCGAAATATCTCATCGAACCAGACAATCGCTTCATCATAAAATATTCGACAAGTGATTTATTCAAAAAGGGCGTAAGCCCTCGCTCGGATCCGGATTACAACACCTTTATCCTCTCTTCACTCGCTATCTATTCAGTTCATCGAAGGGACCACGACGAGCACAAAAACAAAAAATGTCAGTTGTCCTCTGCCAGATTGACATTGATGGAAGACTGCATAATTCAACGTTTCTGCATGGGGTATTTCGTCGGGTAGGGGTTGCTTGTTTCGGGAATATTTTGTGAAAGGAATAATTTGCTTCGGGCTGGTGGAATAACTACGATTCCGATTCGTTGCGTCAGTTGGGCGATTGTGTTGGAAGTGGAGGAGCAAATTAATCAGAAGACCCTTGAAAAAGTTTTGAAACTTTCAATGGGTTTATCATTTATGCGAAAAAGCTTCAATCCACTGTTTTGAAGAAGAAAAGGATTAACGATTCAGATTTGGAATTAACACAGTTTGTGAATTCGTTCTTGGCTGAAGTTTGAAGTTCAAAATTCAGTGTTGTATCCTAACAAATGTGCCTCATCTTTCTGTTCATCCTTTCGAAAATTCAAATCTGCCTCTCTTCAAATATTTATTTATTTAATTATTCAACGGCAAAGCCGATTTACAAAACATATTTAACAATTTGTGAAGAACTACAAAGTATTTTAAAAGTTTATGTCGAATGTCTACATTACAATTTACAATTTTTCAAAACATTTAGCGAAATATTGAATACAAAATATTAATAAATCCTCATGTCTAGTGACTACATCACTAAAAGATGAAACGAATCAATACTTACAAGGAAAATGATGTAACAAATCTGATACTTACAAAAGAGAATGGTAAGGTAAAGAAAAGCTTCGGAAACGCTATAGCTTTTTCAATTGATTTTTAAAGACCTGAAGTAACACATCTAACAAATCTAAGTTATCAAGATATTGACTTCCCAGCTTCAGAATACAAGGAATCGGGATGTTCAAAGCATAATTGGTATGGAAAAAATTTATATGAAAAATTTCAGGGTTTCTCGTATCTTTTTGTTTGATATGAAGTAGTTAGTTGAAGTAGTTCTGGGCAGTTTATCTCACTATTTATTATTTTGAAGAGGAAACACAAGTTCATAGAGATTATTCTATCTTCCAATGATTTTATATTTAACTTAGTTGAGAGTTGATTTTACTCAAATTCATTTCGTCGAGTACCAAACAGAAAAGTACAATTCCTTAAGATTTTTTTTGAACATTCTCAATCATATCGATATTTACATTATAGTATGGGTCCCATATAACCGAACAATATTCAAGAATGGATCTTACGAAAGCACAATATAAAATCTTTTTTGTATTAATTGAGAAATCAGTTGAAAATCTCAACACAAAACCTAGCATTTTGAGACTTTTTGCCACAATTTCTGAAATTTGAAGATTAAATTTAATTTCACTATCAAATATCGAAAATGAATGCGATATATTCATATTTATTTCAATTTCGTACAACAATATGAATTTTCTGATCAATCATACCTTTTATTTTTTTTTTGCCGAAATCCATTCCAATCATATGTTTTGTTTGGATTTGAGTGTCTTATTTGATTAAATTTTTTTGGCCATTCATTTGATTTTTTTATCCTTTTTTGTGGTTTCTCCAACATCTGAGCTACTTTCCGATTGATTCATTTTCACCAGTTCTTTATGTGCGTAGGCTTGAAAGTTGGTGAATATATTAATACGATATTCTATTCCATTCCATTCTATTCCAATAGAAGTTCGAAATATCCAAATATAAGGTATATTTATCAAATTCATTTGGATATGTTAATGATATCAAAAATATTTTTCAATTATTGCGGGAATTGATTATATGAGGATGGTTTTAGGACAAGGTACTCTTAAGGGCTTTGGATCATTTATCATTTGCTTGCACTTCAACGACCTGTATTTAATTTTTTAAAAGTCATCATCGTTCATGTTCCATATTCTGTACAATTTTGAAATATGACAACATTTATTTATTAATTTATATTGGGATTATGTGGTTGTTCTTTTTGTGTAAACTGGGACCACAATACCCCTACTAAAGCCATTGCATGTTAAGTTTCCGATGCATCTTGACTAGTGACAGTTCGGTGCTTTATCTAGTGGAAGGGTGGTTTTTATTTGGTTTGCAAATGACTGAACTTCAGTAGAAGAGGCGGTTACTATAGGGCCACGATGATGTATTTTTCGAAGCGAGATTTTTGTTTGCAAAAAAGCGTAATCCAGTGAGTTTCCAAGGAAAGCGTTCGTTACTTAACGGGATTGTTTTCCTTCCGATGCGTAGAAAATACTAACCAAATTAATTCATTGCTAGGGAGAGAATGGAACAAAAAGAACGATCCAGTTCAAGCTGCAAGAATGTTTGAGAAGAAAAGTAATTAGAAGGTTTTCTCTCTCGTCAAAGGTTCGTTTTGAAAGAAAGAAGAATATGAATAACACTCATTATTCGTCATTGTACAGACAAACATTTTTTTGTACACTTTAGAATAGGTTTTTTTTGTTGAAAATTGTTTGTTTGCACAAAATGTCAAGAATTCAAATGATAACTCATCTTTCGAAATGAACGATTCTGTTTGAGCTGCAAAAATGTTTAAGGAGAAAAGTATTCAATTCAATTCAATTTATTCTTCCAAAGGTACACATATGTACAGAATACGTTATTACACAGGAATAAGTTTACAACTCTTACAGCTAAGAAAAATTAAAATTTCAATTAAAAACAAGTCGCTATGTACCTGCGCCGGGCCGAAGAAACAATCCGCCCCACCCCATGCAAATCAGAGATCTTCTTGGAAAATTTGTTATGGTAAGAATTATCATTTAGCTCAAGAACTTGAAATAGTCGTCAAAGCAATAAAATGGATTATCAGTACACATAGCATCAATATATTTTTTGAATTCTTTCATGGGAAGAACCTTCACACAAGAGGGTAGTATATTAAAGAGACTAATTTCAATATCCTCAGATTTCTTCAAACGAGTACGTAGTAATATCAGATGTTGTTTGTTTCTGGTGTCATGTGAATGAATATCTGAAAATGTAACATACTTAGCTATATTCCGTCTAACATTTATTAGTTTTAAATATATTATTGAAGAAAATAGGGTTTTCATTCGTAGTTCGTAAAATATTTGCTTACAAGATTCCATGAAATGTGCACCTACAACATTCCTTACAGCTTTCTTCTGTAGTATAAATACTTTATTCAAATGAGATAGGGCTGCATTTCCCCAAATGCTTAAACCGTATCGAATGACTGATTCGAACAAAGCATAGTATGCAGTCAGAGCCGCCGACTGATTGACTAGTAGCCGAGTTTTCTTAATGGCAAAAATAGCAGAGCTCAATCTCGATGAGATCTGGCAGATGTGCATGTTCCATGTAAGTGCTATATCAATATCCACACCCAAAAAACGAATGTATTCATCATTTATATGAGCAGGCTTCGCGTCAAAATTTAGTGTTTTGGTTTTGGATTCATTCAGCACAAGTTGATTTACTGTAAACCAGTCCTTGGCATCACTCAAAAGGTTGTTCAGGATCAATACCTGGTCCTCACTTCGCTCAAGGCTAACTCCTATTGTGGTGTCATCAGCGTACATGATGGTAACCACACTGGGATCCCCGAAAGCAATTGGTAGATCATTAATGAATACTATGAAGAGAAGAGGGCCAAGGATTGAACCCTGAGGCACACCCCTGACGATGTCTCGACTGGAGCTCATTTGCCCCTCAACGTACACAACCTGTTGCCTGCCTGTGAGGTAGGACTGAAACAATTAGAGGCAGACTCCGCGAATTCCATAACACTCTAGTTTTTTCAATAGAATATCATGGGAGAAGCAGTCAAAGGCGGAGCTAAGATCAGTGAAAATTCCCAAAAACGTTTCATTCTCTTCGAAAGAGAATTAGTCAATAGTTTGATGGCATCTATGGTAGAACATATTTTTCTAAAGCCAAATTGCTGATTATTTATTATATTATGCTTATCCAAGTAGTTCAGTAATAGGTTATATACAACAGTTTCAATAATTTTTGAGAAAACCGGTAATATGGATATTTGTCTGTAATTTTCTGGAAGGTCCTTGGATCCTTTTTTGTATATTGGGTGCACCTTTGCAAGTTTCAGATAATATGGAAATACTCCTTGAGTAATACACGAATTAATTATGTTTACCAATACAGTAATGATCAAATGTGCACATGTTTTGAGGACATATACACTTAGGTCATAAATGTCTTCTGTTTTTTTATTTTTGAAGTTGTTGATGATTGCAATTATATCATGTTCATCAACTGCTCTGAAAAACAATGAATTCTCAATAGATATAGACCTTTTGGCATAATCGTATATATTTTTAGTTGAAATTTGTAAACTTTGAACCATATTTTCAGCATGGTTGGTGAAAAATTCATTCAGTTCGTTCACGCTCAAATTATCTGGGTGCACTTTCGTTTTATCTTTCCTTCCTGTCTCATCATTTATTACTTTCCAAACAGCTTTATTAATATTTAGTGAATTATTGATTTTGGACTCGTTATGAGTTTTACGTGTTAAAGTCAATATTTGTGTGAATTCTTTTCTTGTTTGTTTCAGTAGTTGTCTGTTGTTTTCAGTCGGGTGTCTAGAGTACCAATCATATACAAAATGGACTAGATTTTTTGCTTTAGTTACTTCTGGAGTTATCCACGATTTTTTCTTATATTTACGCTGATCGTTTATCAATGGAAAGCTATTATTAAAATGAAACATGGAAATGTCTTGAAATTTCCTATACTTATTTTCGGCCAAGGTTTCTTCGAAAACATCGGTCCAGTCCTCACTAGAAAGGTAGGTATTGAAAATATTTACATTTTGTTCGGTGTATTGTCTCTTTTTGGTAAGTAATTAGTTTTTCTCTCGTCAGTTTTGTCACATAATTCAAATTAGAAAAGTGCTCCATGTTGGTGATCCGAACCAAAGTTCAATAAGATCCCCGAAATTTTCAGTTGCTACACCTAACCATTTGATCTACAATTTTTTAAAATTAATGGTTTCATAAATACAATGATTTCATTATTAGAGGTAGGTAACATAATAAGAAATGATATGGTTTAACTATTTGTATTTGATTTTCTCGAATGTGGTTGACAATTTTCTTTGCTGAATTGTGATGGTTCGGACTTCCATTGTCTATATTTTTAACTCTATTGAAACCTTTTGCTGAGAACGGAAGGATAAACATACAAATCAAGTGAGAAAATCAAATCCCAAACGTAAGTTTGAAATTGATTTTTTGGTCAATGATGAAATTAGGGATTGATTGATCAAAGAAAATAATGTGGTTACAAATAATCGAGATATCGAATATGAAATATGAGTCAAAAAATTTAAATAAAGCTGAGTGTACTCACGACGTTTCGATTGCTGGTATCCGCAATCATCTTGGACGCAGTCATCACCCGATGATTAGTACTTCACATTCGATACCTGAATTTTCTTGGCACACTATCATTTCATTTATTTCTTTATTTAAAATTTTTTTGACTCATATTTCATATTCGATATCTCGACTTCTTGTAGCAACATTATTTTTTGATCAATCATTATTGACCAAAAAATCAATTTCAACCTTCCGTTTGGGATTTGATTTTCTCGCTTGATTTGTATTTTTATCCTATCATTCTTAGCAACAGGTTTCAATGGACTTAATAATGTAGACAATGCAAGTCCGAACCACTACCATTGTATTTTATTGCTAAGTTGATACTCCTCTGTCAGTGGAACAACTTTGCATTAGCGATATTCCCAGAATAACAAAATGAAAGATGTAGATTTTACTTCATATTTGTACTTCACTTTCTCTACTGTTCACATGTTCATCTTTCAAATTGTGATTTCTCTCACGGACGGGGAAAAGGAGTGGAAGGGTTCGTCCATCCAGCTCATGGTCACGATGAACATTTCTCGAATACTGATTCATGACGAATTTAGTTTCCAATTCTTGTTCAAATTTTGAATTTGGTTCTCACCATAACCAAGTTTTCAACCTTGCTCTTCATCAAAAACCTAAAGCTGAACAAAATAGAGTAATACAATCCTCCTGGGTAAAATTTCACGCACTTTCCTTTTTCACCTAATAAAAGAAGCAACACGATCCCAAAATGGTACTAATAATGTTATTCCACATCTCCATTCGTACTAATTAAATTAGTCATTTCCTCTTTGAGGCTCAGAATTAATTAACCCGGAGCTTTGCACAATACTAGTTATCAAATAGACTCATTATAGTTGAACTTTAGCACTGGGCAGCTATTTTCACCCAATTACTGCCGCATCGTATCATCCGAATAAAAGGGTCGCTTCCGCTCACTAGGACGAACAGGAAAGGAAGGCACTGGTTAAATAACAAATGCTAACCACTCGAAATTACCTTGGAATACGGTGCAATCCCTTGAAAGGAGGTAACAAACCCTTTCAGTTGAAAGATTAATTACATTCGGGTATTGTATTTTACACGCAAGGGTATATGTTCAAAGGGGTATAAAGATTAGGCGATGATGAAACTGTGCCCAAAATAGCCTTAAAAATAACGTTCAATTGGATACTTTCGATAAATTCACACCCGACGAAACAAAGCATCCGTTTATAAATCAGTGTTATGCACGCACACTCATCAACCAGGATCACGCAATGTTTGGTTCGCCTTCTGGACTTACTCGTAGAGAGTTTGAAATGAGGAAAATATAGAAAAATAGCATCTTTTCCCTTTTGCATAAATCGACGAAATATTTCTCAGTGTTCACAAAATATACAGCACTACGGAAATGTGCATTTCACATTTTTTCGAATAATGGATGATTTGTATAGAATAAAAATCTGAAGGAACGAAATCGGGTTAACAAGGAGGTCTATTTTGGACTTCAAACAAAACATCATCCCTAAATGGTGAAATTGTCTGTTGTAAAATCTTTCTGAGAATTATTTCCTGAAATATTTTTGAGCGGAGAATTTTTCTGAAATTTTTGCAACTGAGAAAAATTTCCGGAATTTTGGTTCAAACTCGCGGAACATTCGGTATGAAGATTTCATATCCCTATGAATCCTAACTCTGGATATTTAT
Source organism: Zygogramma bicolorata (assembly GCA_032362365.1). Lineage (NCBI taxonomy): Eukaryota > Metazoa > Arthropoda > Insecta > Coleoptera > Chrysomelidae > Zygogramma > Zygogramma bicolorata. The sequence continues at coordinate 1,469,771 of JAVJAQ010003898.1, forward strand.
AATCAGCAACCAAATGAAATCCTTCAAAGAAATCACTCATTTCTCAAGATATGCTGTTCCTGAACTCCAGCAGCTACGTTGACAGATAACAGTGATAAGTCAAGACAGCCGATTTTAACCGGTAATGCTTGGTTCTGTCCAAAATTCTCTAACCACTAGGCTAAATCTCTGGTTTATAATGTGTTGTGGAATTCTGACATACAACAACGACAAAAATCAACTCATTTTCTATTCCAGTATTCGAAATATTCAGTGACTTGGAACAGTTTTCAATGTTGTTTGGTTAATAAATATTTCGATGAAATAGCCAGATGGCTACGATAACGTTTCGACGCAGTGGAATTTTCACTCATTAATTTTGCGGCTAAGTGGCAAAAATTTCAAGTATAATTTGTTGTTCTCGGTAGTGTAGAGGTTAGCACATTCGCCTTTCAAGCGGAAGACTGGGGTTGGATTCCCCGCCGGACCACCGTGCTGGGTAATAGCACGTTGAAAGGTCGAATATGAACAATTAATTGAGAGTACAAGAATTATGTAAAGGCCAACAAGAGTACTTGAATAGTTGCTTTATTACAACAATCTACGAATTTCATGCGTGGAATCATTCTAAAAAGATATGAATTTCTTGAATATAAACTCCTCAAAATATCTATCTAATATTTTCAGTACTAATTTCAAATGTTAACGAGTTTGTTTGATCAATGCAGCTACAGAATACCTTCGTATTTTTCAACAACGCAACTTACTTAAACGATGCTAGAAATAACGAGAGGCAATCCGTCTTTTTGGTGATTCTTCGCTCACAGACTCGCTCACTTCAATGGAACATCGTAGAAGGGTCGGAGACTTGTCTCTCTTCTATAGATATTTTCACGGTCGGTGCTCTTCTGAATTGTTATCAATCGTTCCACCCTTGGTAATATCTACACGGATGACTCGACAAATACAGAAATCCCACCCCTGTTTTGTGAATTTGGAACCTGCCGAATCTTTCTTGCTCAGGGATCTTTTTTCAATAGAACAGCTGAGCTTTGGAACTCCTTGCCGAGAGAGGTTTTTCCTGAGGCTACAAACTTCAAAAATTCAAAGTGAATGTTAATTTTTCTCCTGTTCTTTCATTCACGTGGTGTCCTTTGAACATTACAGGGCTTCCCTTCTGTGTGACTTGTCTATTCTATAAGGAAAAAACGGAGATCTGTATAGCTATAGAGTCATCATGCAATATAAAGAGTCAAACTAAAGTGATTTATTATTAATATTTCAACCCAATGTACTGAGTTTGATGATTTTTTTGATATTTCAATACATTGATCTTGTTGTAACCTTTTCCCTCATTTGTGAGAATGTGGTGATCTTGGAGTGGTCACAGAATGTTTCTCAGAATGATCAATGTAACTCTAAACTTGCTTTCTATTATGAACAAAGAACAAGGAATTTGCTGAGATGAATCGTATGTGCTTAAAATGAGTTAATTTATTCATCTTTCCTATGTATCAAATGAAGTTACGTGAGCTTTATAAGGTTTGTGATTGATGAGAAAGAAGATTCATATGACGAGAAAATATTATGTAGGAAATTATAATATAACCTTGCATGCGACTAAACTAAGATAACTAGTAATTAATAACAATTATTATTCTAAAAGCAAAATATGGAAGGTTGGTTCACAGCAATCTATAAATAATTTTTTTATGTCTTATCTTCCATTTTATGATTAGTGCCCTATGGAAGGTGATGTTTGCTTGAATATGGTTGACAATGTTCCTTGTTGAGGGGTATTGGTTCGGATTTCCATCATCTATATTATTTACTCTATTAAAACCTGTTGCTAAAAAAAATGGGAAAAAACTTTCAAAATACGAATCGAAGGTAATCAAATCCATAAGAAGAGGTTTGGTATGGGTTGTTTTGATCAAAAGATAAAATTCATTTATATATATTGTTCCGTTTTCACTTGTATATATTTTTTGTTATCTTTATTATTTTCACATTATATTCCGTGGTGTTATTTGAAAGTAAACATAATATTTCTGTTAATTATAATTTTCATAACGCGTGAATTTACATACTGTGTTTGCCTTTTCTCTCTCGCGTATTCGCAAATATATCGCGCACTCCTCGTATGAGTGATTCCATTCAAAACGGCCTGGAGTGTGAACAGACAGAAGTCAGTCGCTGAAACAATCAAGGTAAGCACAGTTCGCTCATTTTTGATGGTATTCATATTTCTCTCTCTCTCTCTTGCGCTCGCCCATCTTCCCAACTCACGGAAAACAGTTATCAAATTTCAACTTAACATAAAAATACAGTCCACTATTATTCAATATCGAACATTTTTTGGTCCTTCTAACCGGATGCTTTCGTGAATGAAAGTTGATGATTGTTTTTTGGGGTTGGAAGTGGATTTATTACTTTCAGATAACACAAAAAAGGTGTTTTTTCTCATAAAATACACTCATATGGAATTCATTTTGCTCTTAAATTGATATGAATAGTTTATATTCGTTTTATCATATTTAATATTCATTCTCATTTGCGATAATTCATAAATAATTGTTGAATTGTGGTGCCTGATTGGCAAAATAACAAAAAACTTATAACTTCGTCACACTCGTACGGCTTTTTCTCGTTGCAAGTACTTTCAGTTTGTGTGGAATATATTCAAATTTGATTGATTTTCACGTTCTCATTCGTAAATAGTATCATTATTTCGCTCATTCAATTTAATCCATCCATCAGTTCAACATTCCAACGTTTTTTGCTTCACTTTTTTGTGTGTGTAAAGGGTTTCGCTGTCTCTTTATTCTTTTCGAATAGGGGGAACGTTCAATAATTATTGTTTCTCGTGTTAATATTAACGATGACGCAGCAGAACAAAATCAAATATCATAAGGCAATGCAAGAGCTCTGCATTGACCGTATGAGTGAATTATCCGTTCTGGCTAATTCAGCAAAATCATCCTCAGATATTCATGATATCTTCAAAGCTAGATATTCGCATATCGATAAAATTCATGAAGAGTTTGAATCTCACAATGCTTTGTTGATTCCACTTCAGATTTCGTCTGATATTTACGACAATAATGAATTCAAAGAGCTGTCAAAGTCATTTTATCAAAATTATTACTCCACTAAATCTATTTATGATAGCATTTTTGGTGATACTAAGTCAACTATCAATAATTCTAGTTTCGAATCTAATATCAAATTACCGAAAATTGAGTTACCTAAATTTGGAGGTGATTTCAAACAATGGAAAACCTTCATTGGAATGTTCAACTGTGTGGTACATGAAAATAAAACTTTGAAAAACATTGAAAAGTTCAATTACCTGATTTCATCTCTTTCTGGATCGCCATTGGCTCTCGTCAAGAAAAATAAATTGACTGACTCTAATTATTTGATTGCTTATGACTCGTTGATCAAAAGATATGAAAAAAAACGTGATTTGGCCAGTGCTCATATTAATGAAATCGAAAATTGTCAGAAAATTGATGATCATAATGTTACCTCTCTCAATCTTCGAACATTAATAGAAACATTTACTGAAAATATAGCGGCTTTGAAAAACTTAGGCTTTCCTACTGATCACTGGTGTTTTTTACTTTTTCATATGCTTTTGAGACGTCTCGATTTCAACACTGTCTCTCGATTCGAAGCAGAGAACGGTTCAGATAAAATTCCTACTTTTGATGCTCTTGTTGAGTTTGTTTCAAAACAATGTGATAGTTTAGAAAGAGCTGCTGAGCATAGCCGTCTGAACCAGTCGAAATCAATCAGTAAATCTCGTGTCTTACCTCCAGTGTCCACTCCAAAGTCTACTCCTCGACGACTTTCTTTCCATACTCAAACTAGGAATGTGTGTGCTTTGTGTAAAGATGAACATCTCATCTATAAATGTCCTCGCTTCTTGCGCATGTCGACTCGTGAACGATTCAACACTGTGAAATCTCATAAGTGGTGTGTCAATTGTTTGGGTTCCATGCATACATTCAAAGAATGTACTTCACTTTCACATTGCTCAAAATGTGGGCAATCTCATCATACCTTATTACATTTCAGTGACTCCCCTTCTAATACTCGAACGAATGATAACTTGCATTCTCAACAACCTCTGTCGTTCAATGTTCATCCCCCTGATAGCCTCAATTTCAGTAATCATCTATCAAATAACATACCTCCTCTCACACCATCCTCCACACGTCTGACATCAGACAGTCAATTTGCTCCTTCTTCCACAAATACTTGCTGCTCTTTAACACCTTCGAACTCAACCATTCTTTTATCAACAGCTCTTATTGAGATCCGTGATGCTTTCGGTTCATTTCAAAAGGCTCGTGCGTTGCTTGATAGTGGCTCACAGATTAGCATTCTTAGCCAAAAATGTCTGAATCGCCTTGGTTTAAGATCTTCCCCCCTCTCTTTATCGATTCATGGTATCAGTCAAATGAATTCTTCAGTTTCTGAAGGTATTCGTCTACAGATTCGACCACACAATGCTTCAAAACCAATTCTCGATGTGAATGCCGTTGTACTGCCTAACGTTTGTAATTTTATGCCCAGTTGTTCAATTGATATAAGTTCTTGGGAACATATTCCCAAATTAAACCTTGCTGATCCTTCTTTTTACACGTCCGGCGAAATCGATCTTCTACTTGGTGCAGATATATTCTCACTTATTTTAGAAGATGGCCGTTTCTCTGGAAACCAACTTGAGCCAGCAGCATTTAATACCGCCTTCGGCTGGATTCTCATGGGTTCGGTGAATACAACCTCTCAGTCCGTTGCGAATACTCTGAATTGTTTTTGTGACCCACCTTTAGATTCTGCATTTCAACGTTTTTGGAAGGTTGAGGAAGTACCTGTGCCCAAATGTTCCAATCCAGAAGACAATCTTTGCGAAGAGATCTTCTCATCTACTGTTTCACGTAATTCTTCCGGTAGATTCATTGTTAATCTTCCGTTTCGATCCACTCCTCCCACTTTCTCAGATTCAAGAGAAGTTGCTCTCAGAAGGTTGTTATCGCTGGAACGTAGATTGAAAAATAATCCCTCAATTTATGAACAATATAGCGAATTCATGAATGATTATTTGAGGCAAGGTCATATGTCACTTCTAGAAAATCCCTCATTAGTTCCCCATTCATACTATATCCCTCATCATTGTGTTATACGCCCTGAGAGTTTAAGTACGAAGTTGAGAGTTGTCTTTGATGCCTCGGCAAAATGTTCAGATGGAAAATCATTAAACGACACTCTTTTATCCGGACCTAAGCTTCAACAAGATGTCGTTTCAATTCTTCTCAATTTTAGAACTCACCCAATTGCCCTGGTGGGAGATTATCGTCAGATGTACCGTCAGATATTGATTTCAAATGAACATCTTGACTATCAACGTATTCTGTGGAGATTTTCCCCCCAAGAACCTATAAAAGAATTTATACTTCGAACTGTTACTTATGGTGTATCCTCCGCCCCATTTCTTGCAATAAGATGTATTGCTCAGTTGGCCGAAGATAATATTGATTATTTTCCTTTAGCTGCTAAAGCTCTGAAAACTTCATGTTATGTAGATGATATTGTAACAAGTTGCCCCTCTCTGGATCATGCTAAAACTCTGAAATCTCAACTCATCTCGTTATCACAGAAAGGAGGATTTGAATTACATAAATGGAATAGTAATCACGTTTCCCTCATTTCGGAGGAATCGTCATTCTTGAAAACTCTTGATTTTGACAATGGTGTCAGTGTAAAAGTTTTGGGCCTCCAGTGGAACTCAAATTTAGATATTTTTTCGTTCAATATTTCACCTAGAAACTTTCCTTGCAGTAAAAGAAATATCCTCTCCGAATTGGCTCGCATCTATGACCCTCTTGGGTTCCTTACTCCTCTTACATTTTATGCAAAACGTATTATCCAATCTCTATGGACCCTTGGCTTAGGTTGGGATGAAGAACCTCCCCCTGATATTATTTCTACTTGGAATAGATTTAACTCTGAACTACCATATCTCTCGGAAGTACAAATTCCTCGATACTCTTTTCAGCCTGGTATGAAAAATTGCACACTCCATGGATTTTCAGACGCAAGCGAGAGAGGTTATTCTGCAGTCATATACTGTCGATATATTGTAGAATCTACTTCTTTCGTGAAGTTGTTGTGTGGAAAATCACGAGTTGCACCTTTGAAAACTATATCGATACCACGTCTCGAACTTTGTGGTGCTACCCTTCTCTCCGACCTCCTGTCCTTTGTTCTAGATATTATGAAGCAAGAAGTCACTATCGAATCAGTATTCGCCTGGTCCGATTCTCTCACTGCCCTCTCTTGGATACGCTCTTCTCCACATAAATGGAAAACATTTGTGAGCAACCGTGTTAGTCACATTCAGTCCAAACTACCCTCTGATATTTGGCACTATGTACCCTCGAAGAAGAATCCAGCGGATTCTGCATCCAGAGGTTTGTTTCCCCTGGAACTCGTCCAGGATTCTCAATGGTGGGCGGGACCTTCTTGGCTTTTGGAGCCACCCTCTTCTTGGCCTATTCGCGATGCTACCCTGAAAAATACTGCTGAGTGTTTTCGAGAAGAGAAAAAATGTGCCCTTCTTATTCAAAAGGATATCAATATACTAGACACTCTATTGGAAAAGTATTCATCTTTATCCAAAATTCAGAGAATTATTTCGTATTCTACACGCTTCATAAAAAATTGTCGTTTGAAGCGCCCCGAAAGGAATTTGTCCTATCTCACTCAAAAAGAACTTGACACATCTCTTCTCATTCTCGTAAAACATGTTCAGTCTCAAGAGTTTTCGGCTATAAATTCTTGTCTGCTAAATGGCAAATCCCTATGCAAATCTCTTCGCAAATTATCTCTTTTTATTGATAAAGATGGGTTTTTGAGGGTCGGAGGTCGACTCACCTACTCAGCATTGACTTATGATAAACGTCATCCCCTCCTCCTTCCAGGTCATCATAGATTAACTGAACTCATCATCGAGTATACTCATAAAAAATATCTCCATCCTGGTCATCAAAATTTGCATTTTTTGTTGCTCCAAAAGTTTTGGATTCTCTCTGCAAAACGCGTTATACGCAAAGTCCTATCTCGCTGTCTAAACTGTTGGAAACAGCACCCAATTAGTTATCAACCACCTATGGGTAATCTTCCGCCATTGAGAATTTCACAAATCAAACCTTTTTCCTCCATTGGAGTAGATTTTGGAGGCCCCTTTACCATTTCTTTGGGAAAACATCGTGGGTCAAAAACGCATAAAGCCTACATCTGTCTTTTTGTTTGCTTTGCCACGAAGGCCGTGCATTTAGAGTTGGCAACTGATTTATCTACCGATAATTTCCTAGCTGTTCTTCGACGGCTCGTCTCTAGAAGGGGTAGGGTCTCAGTCATTCATAGCGATAACGCAACAAATTTTGTTGGTGCTTCTCGGTATATTTTCAAACATATGCAAGATGCAGTTGAGCAAGAAAATATCCAATGGAAATTTATTCCACCTTCCAGTCCTCATTTCGGAGGGTTATGGGAAGCTGGTATTAAATCTGTGAAAGCCCATATTTCTCGAGTCATAGGTGATCAAGTTCTCACATATGAAGAATTCAACACATTGTTAGTTCAGGTTGAGGCTATTTTGAATTCGAGACCTCTCTATCCCGCTAGTACCGATCCCAACGATCTCTCCGCACTGACTCCAGGCCATTTTTTGACTTTGGAACCCTTGAATACATTCTGCGACGAAGATTTCTCTTCTCTGAAATTAAATACCCTCTCTCGTTGGCAATTAATTCAAAGATTACATAGAGATTTTTGGAAGCGTTGGAATCGAGACTATTTACACACTTTATTCCAGAAAGGGAAGTGGACAGAACCAATGGCGAACATTCAGATCGGAACTATGGTTTTAATAAAAAATGAATTAATTCCACCTTTGCGTTGGCAATTAGGTAGAGTAGTTGACATTCATCCCGGTCGCGACGGAATTGTACGTGTTGTAACAGTTCGTACTTCTCAAGGATTGTTGAAACGCTCAGTCGTAAAGGTCTGTCCTTTACCTTTGAGCAGTAATTGATATAAAATGCTTTTGCATTTTAGGTGGGCGGTTTGTTCCGTTTTCACTTGTATATATTTTTTGTTATCTTTATTATTTTCACATTATATTCCGTGGTGTTATTTGAAAGTAAACATAATATTTCTGTTAATTATAATTTTCATAACGCGTGAATTTACATACTGTGTTTGCCTTTTCTCTCTCGCGTATTCGCAAATATATCGCGCACTCCTCGTATGAGTGATTCCATTCAAAACGGCCTGGAGTGTGAACAGACAGAAGTCAGTCGCTGAAACAATCAAGGTAAGCACAGTTCGCTCATTTTTGATGGTATTCATATTTCTCTCTCTCTCTCTTGCGCTCGCCCATCTTCCCAACTCACGGAAAACAGTTATCAAATTTCAACTTAACATAAAAATACAGTCCACTATTATTCAATATCGAACATATATATATATATATATATATATATATACAAGGGGAGAGATATTGGGTGAAGCAGCAAGCAAAAAGTGTACTCTTTTAACACTGTATTTCCAATATTTCGACAGTGACTACTGTCATCTTCAGGGAAGCTACAAGATTTACAACAATTGGTCCAGAAAAATGGAGAAAAAATACAAAAATACTTACTGTGTTAGCGAGGATGGTTGCGATATAAAAGTTGATGATCAAACATTGAAAACAGAGCAAGGTGAACACATGTGATATATGAATAAATATGTATATAAACTTCAAAAAACAGGTTAAATTGATCTTGAATATTTAAAAATAATTTTTAAGAAGACAATTATTCACGCTTGCGGTACCGCCGCAACGTGGAAAAATGAGGTTAGAAATTTAAATTTTATTGACAATTGACAAAAGACTCAAAAGGGAGAGAATGATAATTTTCTGAAATCTGACAGATGTGGGAAACAACTATTTGGCTGCTGCTTGAAGAACATTCAGCCAATTGACTGATCTCAAAGGAGTGAAGGATCTCCTGTGACAGAAGCGTTAAAATTATGAATTGATGAATTTATTAAATGACAAGAATTTTCATTGTACGTGTTGTAACAGATGAATTTATTAAATGACAAGAATTTTCATAATTTTAACGCTTCTGTCACAGGAGATCCTTCACTCCTTTGAGATCAGTCAATTGGCTGAATGTTCTTCAAGCAGCAGCCAAATAGTTGTTTCCCACATCTGTCAGATTTCAGAAAATTATCATTCTCTCCCTTTTGAGTCTTTTGTCAATTGTCAATAAAATTTAAATTTCTAACCTCATTTTTCCACGTTGCGGCGGTACCGCAAGCGTGAATCATTGTCTTCTTAAAAATTATTTTTAAATATTCAAGATCAATTTAACCTGTTTTTTGAAGTTTATATACATATTTATTCATATATCACATGTGTTCACCTTGCTCTGTTTTCAATGTTTAATCATCAACTTTTATATCGCAACCATCCTCGCTAACACAGTAAGTATTTTTGTATTTTTTCTCCATTTTTCTGGACCAATTGTTGTAAATCTTGTAGCTTCCCTGAAGATGACAGTAGTCACTGTCGAAATATTGGAAATACAGTGTTAAAAGAGTACACTTTTTGCTTGCTGCTTCACCCAATATCTCTCCCCTTGTATCCTGACTAGTCAGCAAAGACTACCATTCTACTATATATATATATATATTTGGGTGTCGTAGTCAATTGGAGGGCTTCAGTAAATGAGAACTATTTTCTGATTATCCAAGCTTTCGGAAAATTTATTTCCTTTTTCAAGAATATCAGAGTAAGATTATAAAATAAACTGGCAAAGTGAAGTAATACATAAGAACATTGTAAAAAGTTGTAAATTTGTCATTTACTGAAGCCCTCCAATTGACTACGACACCCAAATATAAAAGATATCTTTATATATATATATATATATATATATATATATAATAGAGAGTTATATTCGATATCTCAACATTATTCTCGATCGGTCAATGACTTTGATTTTATTTATTTGACCAAAAATCCATTTCTAAGCTTTTTGGTTGGATTTGATTGATTACCTCATTCCATTTGTGATTTTTCCCCCTATTTTTCTCAGCAACTGATTTCAATAGAGTTAATAATATATATATATATATATATATATATATATATATATATATATATATATATATATATATATATATATAGATAATGGAAGTCCGAACCATTACCCCTCATGAAAACTGATAATTCGACACACTCTCAATTCAGTATTAACATACACGTTCTATTAAACAGATAACGCCTACAAAGAAAGAACTACTTTATTCAAAATGACGGGGGATTGAAAAAATGACAGCATCCTAATGTTTTTTCCCAATATCTCTTATGCAGAATGTCGATATTTCACTCTGTTAGTGAATTACTAGTACGCCGACTTTGAGTTGGTTAGATGTTAGTGAAGTATTTTGAATATATCTCATCAACCAGCAGATTTGTCCAAAAATTAGTTTTGGTATTCTTTTGACTGGTGGAAATCTGGATGTGCTTCCATTTTGAGTCAAAAATGGGGGGTGACGTCTTTGAAATTTAGACATTGCACCAATTTATATTACATAATCGAAACCGGTTCTTAAAATCCATTACCATTATTTTTATCAAACCCCCTTCTACGACCTCCTCGGCGATCGACTTGATTATGAGAAATTATTGCTTCTATGACAGGAGCACAAAAGCGTTGCATAAGTCTTTAGGTCGAGAATAAAGTCTGAAGTGAAAATTGTATAGCGATGGGCGTGTAGCCCTAGTTAACAAAGATTCGTAGTGCGAATAATAGGAAAGGTGCTATTATGTGCGAGTAGTGACCCAAATAGACTCTCCTAGAAGGAAGCTGACTGAAAGAAAAAAACAATGTAAATGTAACGAACATCTCAACGGCTCGAAGCTAGTCGATTATCAGGGATGGAATGGCCCCCAAATAAGTCGATGAATATATCAGAGATATTGGTGAGAAATAACTCGGGAAATGTTCGATTTGAGTGACTATTTCCCTACGAAAATGGATCACTGAATTGAAAAATATCTCTTCAGTTTGATGGGATTTCAAGAATAATATCCATATTGTTTTTATTTCGTTTTTGACCTTCAACATAAATTTGAGGGAAATTTCTTGCGACGGTGACCTAGTGCATTCAAAGATTAGGAACAACAGCTTCGGACAGAAAAGCTCACAATAAAGTGCCACTGCAAAATTTTCCACGCTGATTTTGTATAAGAACTTGGAACTTGTTGATACCGCAATACTAATAATGAGTATTATTAACAGCCTCGCTTTTGTAAGGAATATAAAGATTCAACTAGAATAGAACCAAAAAATATCAAACAACCTATTGAAATCGCAGGACCAAATTTTCTCCTCTGAATGCAGCTCGGGAATTTCAGAAAGATAATCATATGAAGAATACCTCGTATCGAAGGTTGACTGAAAAGAACAATATTTGTTATACCACTTTCCTTGAAATCCTCAACTTTGATTTCACTAGAAGTAAAGAGAACGGAATGGAATTGCTTGATCTTCATAAATTCATAGTATGGCAACGAATACTTCGTTGAAATCCCATGCTTGTGGAATTCAAACATCTCTTTCCTAGTGAAATGAGATGAAATTCACATTATCGTCAATTTCAATATCAGAAATTGAATTGATCACTTCAATAAAGACAAACAAGTTAGCATTGCCAACATTTCAACCGTTTCTTATCATGGGGTCCTGAGAAAAAACACATATTCAATTTGTACGTTTCATTTGGCTGCTTCCAAAGCTGGATACCACCAAGGGAAGGTTTTTCAATTTAATGAAACTCAGCTCTTAGCTGAGCTTCTGCCAGCCAATCAAAATATTCGAACGAGACATTCGATTGGCCATTGAGAACTTAGCTGACAACTGAATGCTTAACAGTGGATGAAAAAACCGGCCCTGGGGCATAAAATTCCTTGAATTGGTCATTATTTGCTTATATTCCTGAGATAACATATACAACAAGGTTGTCGAACTGTTCTTCTGAAAGTCATGAAAACCAATATCATTTCGAAAACTCACAACAGGCTCTATTATTAATCAAGTGATTGTATGCTCGACCCATGACTTGGAGGTGTTTTATTCGTTCCTTCTAAGTCTGACTTTGGTAAAATTCTAGGGCGTTAACTACCAGTACTACAATCTTCCACTTATGAGATGTACGTGAAGGTGATATCAGTGAAACACTGGGTGGTGGGTGGGCATGAACGTAGAGCACTTCCTTATCATTTTTAAAAGACATAACTTTCATCTTGGACGTTCATGTATTATACTAATCATTTATCTGGTTCTTTATGATTTTCTGTATATTTTACTTGTTTCTACTCGAATTGGTGCTGAAGTAACTTCGTTAATCTTAGTCGGAGAATAGCTTGTGATTGGCTGACGCTGAAAACCCGATGTTTCACCTAGTCAGCCCCTGTCGATCACTTCGATTCTCTTTTTCAAAAACCGTACACTGGTATAATTAGTACCCATTGAAGAGAGCCTTTATTCTACGTGCGAACAAAGCGAATCCATTTAGGTGTGATGTTACATAATAACAGATTAATATTCTCACAGAGGAGGAAGCGTCAAAAGGCGTGCTCGAATTTTTACGTTACAATGCACGGAGGCTGTGTGTACCAGTTCGATTGTTATTGAGTGGTGTTACCTACGGGTGTTTGTGTAATGAGGGGATTACGGCGGAGAAAGGAAGCGTGGAACCCCTGCACCTAGTAGATTATCAAGACTTTATAGCGAAGTGAATGAAAAGTGGAAACCTGATGCTCTTTCAAGGGAGCGTTGAACTTTTATTTCAATTTCATCGCAAGTTGACATGCAGTTCCAGTTTGACGCTTCAACAGAAGGACCAAATGAATTTGTAATTGAAAGCGTAGATGATTTTTCAGAAATGAGTTATGTGCTGATATTCTTTCAGTTTTTGAGATCTTGGTAAGGTACAGGTAGGTAATATACCCCTTCATAAAGAAGAATAAATTACGTGTCTCATGACATTCAGAAGTTGATGGATAAACGAAGGGTGGTGGTTCCATGAAAAGTGTTTATAGTTTTTCCTTGACTTTTTCTTGGATATTTGGGTTTCAATCACCACAGTCAAAAATTTCTTGAAAAACTGTCAAATAAATCACACAGTGATTGAACTACAAGAACCTCGTCTGGAAGAATTCAAGATAAGCACATGAAGTGAGGTGGGCAAACTTTCTGAGTATTTTATTATAAGGTAAGGAAAACTTGCCGCCTGCAAAATCTTACTAACATTCAACTAGTATCCCGATGTTTTTTTTCTGAAATTGAATATCAAGTGCATACAATTGTAGATTAAAAATGTTACAGCTTGATACAGCCGTTTTCTTGGTTGAAAAAAGTGATTCAGTCACCAACTCAATGATTAGCGTTTCGGGAACTCAATCAGTTTCTGTGTTCAAGACTTCTTTTCCATCAAAATCACCCGTAGGAAGCTGTTGAGTCATCTGTCAAGCAAAGGATATCAGGTGCGATCTATCCGATTCTGTATATGATTATTTAAGAGTATAAATACAGATTCCCACGAATTATTTCGTAGTATTGAATTCAGGCTTATTAAACTTGTTAACCCATTGTTACTGGGTAGAAAACCCCATTTTCCTCCTGAATATAGTCTATTGTATACCGCCGAAAACTGAGGACATAGGCTATAGGTATGATATTTTTTCATATAGCAGCATCGTTCGGAACATGCATAATTTTGGATCATTCGACCCACTCAAAGACTGTAGTGGGCTTGTAACAGCATATATGAAATTTGGTAGCAAAATTTGACATCCCTACACTAAAAATCAATTATTGATTTTTGAAATTTATTTTTTCGTTGACCAGCTTCCTCCTCACAAGTAACTCTCAGAAATCTTCGTGATACTTATCTAGCCCTTGTTACTAACTCCCTATGTCATTCTTCTGGAGTAGCATGGTTATTTCCATCAGACCTGAATCTTGGCAAAGGAATTCTTCAACGCAACAGAAAAATTACCGGGAGAAAAATATCTGCCTCAGAGTATCGGACTGAGGACCATCGGTCATGAGACAGGCGTTCAACCACTACTATCCGTTGCTCATTATTATGAGTGAAGAAAAATGAGAATCAATAGCATGCTTTTTTTCTAGGTATGTATCACTATGTCGGGTGGGAATTAACGTCTTCTGTAACAAGTCGAATCGTTAATTCTCACTCCAGAGATTTTCCTCGCCTGTTCATCTACCAAGTCATCACGGAGTATATCGAAATCGTTATGATTTTCTATCAAATATCAAAGGTACATTTTCTCTTCGCCGATAACTCTATCAGCAAGGCCATTAATATTTCATAAAGTGATGAAGCCGTTTGCTCGGATAATTCATCAATTTTTCAAGCGAAGTATATCATTCGACTGACGTCTACAGACCTCATATGTCTTACGGCAAAAACCTGCTACCCACTACACGGAAGGTTTTAGGACATAAATCAAACGAAATTTATGCCGAACGAAATAGGAAAGTAATGGTCGGACCAGGAAGTATTTCTGATTGCGCTGGTATTGTTAAACACACCAACAAATACTTTTATCGATCGATCGATAGTCCTCCTTTATGCCCGCTCGATGCCTATGAATGCGGTCGTAACGTCTTTAATTATGCCATAACATTCGATAAATATATCACTTTTATGGTCTCATGTCATTCGAATTAATTTATATTACGAGAGGAATGTTATTAGTTGATAGTCTTCACATTCCTCGGAGAGTCCAACCAAGAAATTGGGGTCATCTAGTAGGAAGAGGGCAATTGAATACTTGCAAAGTTTCAACTTGTGGCTTTCGGTTACTAGATACGACATAAAGGATGGGGCTCCTGCCAGGGCACATTTACAATTTCGAAATGATTTGGATTCTGCAATATTTCCCATATTCATACATAGAAAAGTACATCAAAAACACTCCCTGAGATTCAGCACAAACATTTTTTGTAACATTATATTTTGACCGAGGACTAATGATATCCAGACACTACTTTGTCATCTCAGTGCTGGTTGGAACATCGCAGGAGGATCGCAGACTTGTCTCTCTTCTATTGATATTTCCACGGTCGGTGCTCTTCTGAATTGTCGTCAATCGTTTCACCCTTGGCAGTATCGACACTGATGACCCGACCAGTGCAGAATTCCCACCCTTTTTTGTGCACTTGGAGACCTATCGATTCTCTCTTGCTCAGGGATCTTTTCTCAATAAAACAGCTGAACTTTGGAACTCCTTACGATAGAGGTTTTTCCTGGGGCATAAACTTCAAAAATTTTTAGTGGATGTCAATTGTATGTATGTGAAGATTCTCACGGACGAAGTATGATGAGTTGTTTTTTCGTGTTTCATTCCGTGTTCTGTGATTTTGATCCTCTGAAGGATAATTGTCACAACGTTTCGGCAAAGTCTCATTTGCCATCTTCTAGGTGATGTCTAGAGTTTCGACCTCCGAACTCGAATTCTAGAAAAAATGAAATATGTTCCCGTTTGATTGACATATTTATCAACATCCAATTCATTTCTTTCACGGCTTAATCGTGGGCCCTGGTTTGTGGAATATTATCGTCCAGAAAAATTTTATTCAAAAAGATCAAAAATTTCTGAAGTGACAAATTCCAGAATATTGATGAAATCATATATCTAAGATGTCTAGAAGGATGGTGCTGGGACTGATGCGATATTGTTTAGAATTTTATGTCGACACTTTTCTGTCATTAGTGTCATTATTACGTATCGTGGTGTGTTTCTCAATTTCATCGCTAGTTGACGCTAATTGGAAGTGCATAGTCAACCGATCGATCGACAAATTATTTTCTTTGATTCGAGCAGTCAACAAAATGAGCAAAATCTAATGTCATACTCATAAAAAAAATCGAATGAAAGGAACACAATTACAGGGAATTTGGCCAGTATTCTAAACGAATAATATAGGTTGTTGATAAGTCAGCGTCCAAAAGTAAAAGTATAGCCAGCCGTCAGGTCGGCCGTTTATACATTTCCTTGGAAATTTGTAACTCTTTTCGTTGCACACGCCACCTGAACTGATTTGATGTCGAGAAGCCATGATGCTTATTATCATAGTAGGCATGTGTCGCCACTTAGACCCCAAACATTCCCAGGTATAAATCCCTACACCAGGGTTTCTAGACATCTTACATATATCACCTTGCTATGTCAAACCTTTTTCTATACATTTTGACTTTTCATATGGCAATTGTGTCTATTGGGACTTCATGGGACTTCTGGTGAAAGGTTTCAAACAATGTTAAAGTATTGTCAAAGGGGTGTTTATTAGTTGAAGTCTTGATCAAAATGGCGCTGCGATATTACTTTGAGATTTTGAGATATGATTAAAATGATTGATAATGTTTTTAAAGCACTATTTATTCATGGTAAACGTTTACATGAAAAATTGAATAGTCGCTCACAAAATTTTACGGTTTGGTATCATCGAACAACGTCAAAGTTCTAACCTCAAATAGTAATGGTTCTCAAAGTGGTGTGCTTATTAGTTGAAGTTCACTTGAATGTGGCATGCGATCTCAATTTGGAATCCCAATTACTAAGAAAATTCTTCGGAAAAAGTGGTTATTCTTATTCAGCATCTATAAATATTAGCCTATAAAACAAATGATTCAAGTGTTCAAATGACTTTACTGTTTTTCCTCTAGCCGTGTAACAACATATATCTCATGAAATGACAACATTGGCTGGGCGAGTGTAAATGAATAATAACCATCATACGGATAGTTACATAAATAACTGGATATATTAATGGATATTCTCATAAAGAGTAGGGTCGGCAGGAAGGTTACTCTACATTGCAGCAACTAGAATGTATTTCTCAGAAAATTTAATTCTCTAAGGTTAGGTGCAGATTCATACGGCGCGTGCGAGGTGAGGTGACATGAGAAATACGACGATGGGAGATTTTAGTTAATTGACTTAGAAAAAGACGTGCTGTACTGAGTTCTCCCCGCTCGCGCCATACGTGTGAAATGATAATTATTATAATAAATGCTTTTTTGGTAGATTATGTAAGCGATACAAAAAAGTTCGCACCCTATTAAGGTATGAAACAGGTGCTGCCTTCCACTCAACCATCGAATATAAATAGACCAAAGTATGACCACAGGGTGTGACAAATTCAAATTATTCCAAACCAAGAGAATTAGGACCCCTAATTTCCTGAGTAACTTTTATATATACGTGCAGAAAATGAAAAACAATTCAAAAAAAAAAATAGATCAAGACAATCCATTTTGTAATTTCTTCCGCAACAGAATTGAAAGAAAAACTAAAGGAAGTGATTCACTGGGAAAACAATTATAATAATTCATATAACATTCCAAATAACAGCGTTAGTAACATTTTTCACGAGATAAGTGGTAAACGGCATTAATAGAAAATAAACGAGTGCTTGTTTAAACTTTTATGGTGAAAATTGCTACTAACACTTCTCAACCTCATTGAAAGTGTCGACGTTGTTGAAGTCACTGTGAATATTTGGTGAAAATTATATTGTTGAGTGTTCTTATATGTGTAGCAGTGGCGGATCCAGGATCGGGTCAAGGGGGGGTATATAACTCAAAATTTATATCCAAAAAAAGGTAAAAGGTGAAAGAGATTGACATGAGCAAAATTTGAAGGTGTAGCCAGGAAGTAAAGTAGGTTTCGAACTTTACTTTTTTTAAATCAAATCGAGTTGATTAAACCTAATCAACAGCATATTCTACTCATACATAGTATATTCAAACCGGCATACACAATACTCATCACAAATGTAACAAGTCTAATTTTTCAAATACTGCGCCAAAAAGGATCTAGTGGCAGCGCTGTCAGAAATTTCTCGAACTTTTCCTCGATAAGCCTGACAAGTGTCAATTTTCTTTAAAGTGTCATCGAGAAAAATGCAGTTTGATAGTTAAAAAAAACATTTTATTTTGAACCTACAACATGAAGAGGACTCTATTTTCATATTTTACCAGAAAAAAAAAAAGAAAAGAACAATCGGTGAGTCCAAAAATTCCAAGCGAAATTTGTTTGTTTGTTTGTTTGGGTAACATTCAATCCAGATTTTGTTTGTACTATTTTTAATTCTTGAGAATTATTTTTTATCGAATTGAATTAATCGATGAAATTGGTTGTTAAAAAATTAAAATTTACTAATGTTTAAATGTAGCCTGCTCTTTAGTTTTCAACGGAATGTAATAATAATTATTGAAGTTCTTCAATTTTAAAGCAAAAAAATTTATTATATTTTATTTTTTTGTCTTGCTCATGTGACATTTTTTTGTTCCCTAACAAAATTTGGAAATTAGGAGCCGATAAAAATTAAAAAAAAAATCTCTTATTTTCCCAATGGGGGGGGGTCCGGACCCGAACCCCCCCTCCCGTGGATCCGCCACTGATGTGTAGTAAAACAGAGGGGTATCCATGTTGTGAAAGTGAAAAATTTCAATAGAGATCAATAATTACCCTAACACCAAACGGATATTGAAGTTATCATGATTACAAGAAGAAAAATGATACTGAACCTAAATACTAGGGTTAGGTAAATTCATTTTACAACCTGAGCTACTGATGTGGTACTAGCTGTGTGAAAATATAGCTTAGTTTCGATCTATATATAAAGTATGAGTCACAGAAAAAAAACAAAAGAATCATTTACGATCTATTATCACAAAAAATAATTTCGTCAAAAATAGGCAAGATTCAGATTCCACATTTCCAGCCCTAAGCTTGAATGATGTTGATGTAGCATAATCGGTATCAAATGACCAGTACAAGTTATATCAAATTCTAATTAATTCACTGAAAAAAGAGTCTAATTTACATATCATTCATTACCCATCTGTCGCATACCGTAATATAATTCGGGCGTCATTTTTCACCCATTTCTGCGACAGTCCGACGAATAAACTACGTGAACGGTGCCCCATAAAACTTGACAATATCGTTATTCTTTTGTCGCTCGACGCCATGCCCACTAGACCATAGAACACGCGACCAACTGACAACAAATCTGTCAAATGTGATTGAATGTTTACGGTCCAGGTGGCCATTCCTCGAAATGATGCTCGCTCGAACAGAAATCATTCAACCCAAGATATATCCGGATTTTCATAACGAGGCGGAATTGGGGCGAATAAGGGCAGAGAAAGGTATTTTGTTGAACCGACTTGTCTTTATACAAACAATTATTATCGAGTGTATTCGCACGAATCACCGACATTATTGCAAAAATGGGTGGGGTAGAATCTGCATGAGTTGACTTTCATTATTTGCGAAATGTTCTCAGTCCAAGTAGTCTTTGTATAAACGTAAGAAGCAATTTACTGTCAGAAAAACAGTTTGGCTTCAAAAAGAAAACTTCCACCCAAGATGCAATCCTAGCACTAACTAATGAAATATATAGTGCCCTCAATGAGAGTAGGCCATGTTTATTTATTTTTTTGGACTCATCTGAGGCTTCTGACTCCGTTAGTCATAATCTATTATTGCAATTTTTAGAAGATATTGGGATCAGGAATAATAACTTGAAACTATTTAAAAATTACTTATCGAATAGAAAACAGGTTGTGAAACTTGAGAATGTTTTCAGTAGTGAGGAATCGGTCGAGTATGGAGTTCCTCAAGGCACCATGCTGGGTCCAATTCTCTTTAATATTTACATAAATGGATTGTTCTTCGCTGAGGAGTGACGGTGAAATCAACGGATTCGCGGACGATACTGCAATCTTCTATCAGGCAAATGGCTTGATTATAAGTTACTTACAATAAATTTTGAAAAAACAAACTTCATGCATTTCTCCTGCAACAGCTCCAGCCATCCGTCTTACAACCGACTAACAGTGAATATTCAAGGGAGAACATATTACTAGTCATCTGTAACGAAAATAAAATACTTGGGCATATTCTTGGATTGTAACATGAAATGGACAGATCATATAACATACACCATCAAGAAACTTCAAAGTATTCTTCATAAAATCAAATATCTGAAAAAAATCTGATTTTATTCTGATTTTATTCTGAACCGAATTTTCAATGTAGCCTTCCGCCAATGAATTGGATTTCAAATTGATTGAAAATCTGTATCGTTATGAAAAATTTGTGTTATAACGGATCTCATTATGAAAAGGATTGTGGGTACATAAATGTATTATCATAGTACGGGTATAGAAAAATATAGTATGTTGATTTCAACCACTGATTATGCTTGTCAGTTAAGTTAAATTATGTCATGGAAACGACTACCGGGATTTCTGACTTCTCAGTTACAAAGTGGCAATTGAGTTATTTGAATCAAAGGATGGATGCAAAAAACGCTACAACCATCACATTAGTAAAGCATTATCGATCTTAGATAATAAAAAAAACTGTCTTCCTTCGGTGAAATGTGCTTACCGTTCTTGACACTATACTGTTAGACTTGACGAAAAATCGAGCGGAAAATCACCGAACATTATCGAACTAGATTTTTCCGCCTTCAGTCAACCACTCGCATGCACTAGTTTACTCTCGGTGTACCATTTCATAATGGAAACTCCTAATATATGAAGATTTAATACGCTTCCACGCGGTTTCCCCACGATGAAGGGTTCGCTGATAAGGGCACGTTGGGGAGGTCGTATTAATTTTTGATGTCGCCTAAGTGAACATTAGAGGGGAATAGTTTATCAGCGACGAACACACGTATAGGGGATGTGCCGAGGGTACGCGATGCTTTCGCCGTTCAATTTATACATTTTTAATGAAGCTGTTACGATTAGCGTGCATTTCTTACCGTGAAACCTTTGTTATCCTGGTGGAAAAACTTGTTCACTCAGTGAAATTATTCCTGCTTACCTGGAAAATGAAAATAAAATTACTTGGGAATCATTCACGACGTAGGCATACTATTTTTGAATGGGTGTTCCATTTCTTAGGAACTTTCTATGAACAAGATCACAAGATTTTCTTTTTCTTTTCTATCAGTTCTCGAGTTTTTTCAAGACAGATAGATATTGACATGGTATCAACGTGACGTTGATGAGTTATCAACTCCACAATTGGAAATAGACTGCAAAAAGACTTGATTTTCCTTAATATATTTTGAATAAATATTATTATAATATATTTTATTGATAGCAGAGTGACATATAAAAACAATCAAGGCAAAGAAATATTGACACACCCTATCGAATGGCAGGATTCAATTTCAGACTGTGACACAAATGAAACAGTCAGATTTTGCTTTTCCGTCCAACCAGAATATTTTCTCACATGATATAAATATTTCCCATGAAACTCTGTTGAAAAAAAAAACAGAATAATTTCGAATTCACATGTCTCGTCGAGAAAAAAAGTTCAAATTCAGGTACGATCATTCCAACCGTCACCTTTCATATGTGATAAATCATTGTAATACAGTATACATGTTCAAGAATTCCACAGTAGAGGACGATCGGAATCCACCTGTTAATCCCTGTACCTGGAAAACTAATTCCATCGTGAAAGATCCCGTTTCTCTGTGGATGTCACGGTTGAAACCGTTGTCGCTGACTTTTCATACCTTTCAGTGCGATTTTAAGAACTCGAAAATTCAGTAAGGTCGCAAGGGGATGTTTTTTTTACGACAATGCCAATTTGAATGATTTTTTCCAATAGATGACGCACAGTGGCTGACAATCAATCATCAGTTATTCAAACCTCATATCCCACAGTAATTACCTATCCGAAAGATAAATATGAAAACACAGAAGTCAGAAATTAACGAAACCAGTTGTCAAGATTGCAAAATCAAATACATTGGCCAGAGCCGACGAGTTATTAAAACCCGTTTCAAGGAGCATTTTGCACACATGAAATATGGGAGGATAGGAAAAATTCAGTGTCGCCCAACACTTTCTAGATAATGACCACAAAATTGGTGGCAGCAATTTGAAACTAATTGAGCATGTGCATGACACAAGGGTACTCCACGCATGTGATGGTCTAGAAAAAGCAAATTGTTAAACCAGTATGAATGGTGACAAGGGAGCTATTCCTTCCAGCCCGCTTCTTGATCTATTGTTGAGAAATTAATCAGAATAATCAGTTACAATAGACGAAGTCCATATCGGACCGAAAACTTTAAAGGTAGTGGCTGCACTAGTTTTATTCTCGAGAAATTAATTCAGCAGTAATAACCATGTTCATATCGGACCAAAAAGCTTCAGGTATATAAACAGCTAACCCTACTCTTTAGATTTAGTATCAATTTTCTTCTACCGAAGGTGCTTACGCGAAACGCACGTCGAGTGCAAAAGTATTGATGTAAGTGTAATCGATATCTAGAAAAAGTTACTTTTACACCTCATCAGTATCATGGAAAGCGAAACATTTCGTATATATTCATGAATATCAAAACATCTTCCTACATATAGTGGGTTACACATATAAGTGAACACCTATTCACGATATTCCAGCGGTATTCACTTCTAAGCTTATATTATAAATTTCGCACATCTCTCTCTCAAGAATGATACTGATATTTAGATATTTCTGATGACTTATTCACTGAGAGCTTCTTCAAAGCAGCTCTATTACCAAAACTGGGAAAACTTGCACTAGATATACGTTTCGCTTCAACCAAAACATGTTAACAAGTCTAACCAATGTATTCTCCCGAACATGTTAATTTTGTTGTTTTTTTTTATATGCGGATTCACACGAAAAGGAAGCCATGTAGCGTTCAAAGAACACCGCGTGAATGAAGGGACTGGAGATACGAATTAACATTCACTTTGAATTTCTGAAGTTTGTTAGCCTCAGGAAAAACCTCTCCTGGCAAGGAGTTCCCAAGCTCATCTGTTCTATTGAAAAAAATCCCTGAGCAAGAGAGGTTCGACAGGTTTCCAAATTCACAACAAAGGGGTGGGATATCTGTACTCGTCGCGTCATCCGTGTGGATATTGCCAAGGAGGAAACGATTGATAACTATTTGGAAGAGCATCGACCGTGAAAGTATCTATAGAAGAGAGACAATTCTCCGACACTTCTACGATGTTTCAATGAAGTGAGCGAGTCTGTTAGCGATGAATCACAAACAAGACGAGTTGCCTCTCTCTGAATAGAATCGAGAAGCTTCAATGAATGTTTTGGTGCCAAACTCCACACATGAGAAATGTATTCCATGACCGGTCGTATGTGAGCCTTGAAGATAATTAGAAGCTGACGAGAAGTCTTTCTTCTCACGAAATAGAAATCCAAGTTTCTGGGAAGCACTTTTAGCGATCGATCTCACATTTCTATTTTCGTTTATCACTGATCGTAATTCCTAGCATCGAGATACTAGATTTTGTAGGAATAGTTACTCCTGACATCTGAATATTAGATGATGATTAAGTTTCCAGTTTAGTGTTGTCTTTTTTCAGAAATGTTTTCCTCTTCCATAGGATACAGTCATACTTCTTCTGTTCATTTATTCTTGAGGCTATTCTTTCAACTTTCGGGAAAATGATTCCAGAAACAAATAGGTATGGCTACCTTTTTATGTGGTGGTGCTTCTTCAGAATCTGTTCAAATCTATTCATAATGTTCAGATGACACCTAGGTGGGAAAATAATGAAAATGTAGATTCAATTTTACCGAAACTATTACAAAATTACAATAATGTGTTTGGATTTGAATCGTACGTTTCGTTTTATCATTTCACGCTTTTTTCAATGCCCAAAGATGACAAATAATTCAGATGGTATTTTTCGTAGATTCTTTACTTTTAATAATTGTAATTTCGAAGTTGTAACTGCAATTCCGGTACAAACCTATTTTACCGACAGTATTTTTTTCTTTGTCAGTGGAACCACAAACAGAAATTAACAATGATTGCTCCTAAGGGGAGGAATCTCTTCCGTGATTTGTCTTGAACCCGACAAAATCAACATTATATCGTATACAACGCTACAACAATGCTACAACTGCTTTACGAAAATGGGAATTCAAGGGTAAACTGTTCATATAAAAAGGCTCCATAGCACTGAACCAGATCTACCAAGTATTCATTTATACTGAACGAATATAGTAACCTTTCATACCTAAGGATCCTTTTCATCGTCCAACTTGTATACCCAAATGTTTCTTGGTGATATATCAATTAGAAATCAGAGCAGACAGAAATAAGGAGTCTCTTCAACAACGTGGTGTCTCCATCCGCTCATGCTTACCACATTAACGGTGATAATTTTATGTACCCGTATAATGAAGCTCATCATTTTGATTATCTTAGCTGTAGGCGAACAAACGCCAGCTAATTATTTTCAATAAAACTCGAAGAAAACTAATTTTCGAGAGAGTCTAATTACAGAATACGAGAGCTTTATTAGAAACTTTGTGGACTTGTTTGTGATTTTTCACTGGGGTTCGTTTTGTTTTCATTTGCTCGTAATAACTAAAGTTTGAGTAACTTCCAAGGTTCGATTAAGCTCCACGTTGAGGTAAATTCGCTGAAGCATTTCATCGCAATTGGTTTATCAAGTAATTCGTGATTTCGTTATTATATTTCGAAAAGCAATGTATTTGTGAATATTTCCTCATTTCACATTTTTCAAAGGAATTCATAAATTTCGAGTGAAGATCAGAACCGTTAGTCTGACATAAGCAACACCTTGCAAGGATCGGAAGAAGGGCATCTATTTTTTGCATCAAAAAGTTGTTAAAACCATACGTTTTTATTCGTCAGATGTCATTTACAACTAATTCCACCTTCTTCATCACTTCAAATCGAGTTATAAGCAACCATAAGATGTGTGAAACGAGTTACGGAGAAAATGTTTCGAAAAACAATTTCTGATCAATTAACAAGTATTAAAAAAAGAAAATTGCATATACAAGTTGATAATTGGAGCTATTGGGATTTCAATATAAGCGATACGCCCTCTGGTGAAAAGGTTCGAACAATGTCAAAGTATTTTGGAGTGGTGCTTATTAGTTGAAGACTTGGTCAAAATGTCACTGCGATATTAATTTGAAATTTTGGAATATGAATGACATTATTACTCATGTTCATTAATCACAATTCATGGTTATCGTTCACATCAAAAGTCCTAAAACACTAAAATCTGTAATAGTTGCTGACAAAATTTTACGGTTTGAGATTTTCAAACAACGTCAAAGCACTAGCCCCAAATACCATTAGTTGTCAAAGTGGTGATTATAAGGCATTCGAGATACTTGTCAAAAATGTCAAAGAATCAATATTGCTGTATCTGCCACCCAGAAGCTTTCGTTTGTTTTTTTTTGAAAAGAGTGTGATATACATGATATAACTGTTGTTTGCCCCCCAGACATTAGGTGATCTTGAATGCCTAATTAGTTGGGATGTGGCGCTGCGATCCTAATTCGAATCCCAATAGAAAAATTGTATCCTTGTTCATTGATGAAGGAAAATGAACTTTGATAACTTGTTTTAAAAATCATGTGAAGACTGCACCTTTATTCAGTTACCTAAGAAGTTCGTCTGCAGCTTCACTTGGTTAGACGTTTATACACCGAATAAATTACCTAACCTACTCATAAATGAGAGCTTCCGTTCATTTGAGATGCTAATTCTTATTTTCAAAGCGTATGTTGACGCTGAAGCAGACAAAAGAATTGAAGACGACACCATACGCTCGAACCAAATTTTATGCCGGAGAAAGTACATTTTCCAATGTTATATCTGAGAATTTGCGATTGCCATAGTATATTTTCGCAGAGTAAAGTTATCAGTCTCGTACCAACATCCCACATATGAAAATTCCGTCATAAACTCGAACTGGGGAAATAAAATTGATGAGAAACAGTTTCCGTTCCATCTTCGATCCTTGACGCAAGTCATAAAACAACTTTATTGGCGATTGGATCTAGGCGCCACAGGTCATTTCCTCGGCATTAAATGGATTAGTACCAGCGAACGCTATCGAGCGAATCCAGGGATCCAGTGTCGACTTCAAGAAGCAATCGCTCCGAATTAATCTGTGGGAGAGATGCCGATTCGTTGATCCAGAAATCTGGTGAACTGGAATTGATCACTTCAGTGGGTCAGTCGATTCCAAGGAATTCGAAGAAAAACGCACTTTTTTCTAAATAATGTGTTCCTATTGACACATACCGAAATATAATAGTATATTATGCAACGATCGTGTAATGATGGTTATTAATATATGAGCATAAACCGGGATACGAAACGAGCCGAAGGTGAGTTTCGTATGGTTCATGCGAGTGTATTAATAACCATTACATGAGAGTTGCATACGCTATTTTATCTACACCCAATAAATAATGAAGAATTAAAAATATTATAATATTAGGTATTTATATTGAACACAATAATAGTGGGTAATCAATCGTATTTCTTTGAAAAATTCTACATAATTATAATTAATGATATAACCACCGAAAATACAACAATGAGCAGAAAAAAAAATGAAAAAAAGTCATTGCCGAGGTCTGGAATTGAACCCGGGACGTTTGAGATCACTGCCCGCGCCGCTGACCATTCGGCCATGAAGCACATTTGACTTGAACGAAAATAACAACATATCTGTTGCATTTGTCAAATGAAAAATATAATCCTTTCGATTGTATTTTTTTCTTGTCTAAGACATCTGTGGAGGAGTCGCTGGTAATTCTTCTATATCACTGCTATAAGACATTTTCATTCGATTATCGAAAATTGACTGAATTCTTCAAAAATTCAATACCTACTGATTTTGACTTGACAAATGTCAAAATGCAAAGCTTGCACATCATGCTTGATTGAAAAATAATGGGTTTCTATTGGTTGAAAATCTGTATCGTAATGAAAATCTGTATCGTAATGGATTTCATTATAAAACGGGTGGTGGGCATATAAATGTATTATTAGAGTACGGGTGTAGATAAATACACTTATTTAGTTGTATACAATTGAATGCCACAGCAGAGTTTTATGGTGTGTTTGGTTTCCAGGTACGGTTCGGATTCTGTCACAAAAGGCTCTTGCCAAGATTCTCTCTTGATTTTTTTAAAGGAAATATTCTTGAAGTACTTCCATAAGTGGGAATGTAAATATTTGAGAATTACATGAATTCTTTCATTCCTCATTACAAATACAAAAAATCTCAAAAACCGAATTCGTTATGGTTAAATTACAATGAACACAATGTCCTTAGATTATTAGTTTCGCAGGCTCCGCTACAAAAAAAATCATCACGATGAAAAAATTAAAAGTTTTTGCCATACGTGTAGCAATAACAAAAGAGCTCATTTTATTCTTACAATGAAGGTTTTTTTCTAATTAATTGATAATTGAACTTTTCCGATAATCAACTAGGGTTCTGATACGAACGGTATGTAACTCTCCAGAAGTCGAGACTACTGCGAATTGAAGATCGAAATAGTCACAGTTCTTGGAATACGATTGCTGCATAGAGAATAGAAGTTTGTACAACAAGGGTGGATATGGCAAATATCCATTCGAGTTGTACAGTAGTATATGTTTTCTTGGTAATATTTCAGATTTCTCTTTAGTGTATCACATGTTACCTGCTATTTTTTTTGTTGTATCCATGTTTCGATAATATTTTTACAAAATGAGAAAATACAATATTTTTACCCTGTACGTGATGTATTATATCTATATATTTTTAGCAATTACTATTCTATCGTAATGTCTCTTTTTTTATGACATGCTACAAACAAACATGTATTGTAATGTAGTCAAATAAATATACTATACCATACCATTGATAATCAATTTTAGATTCAGAATATTCTTTCGATATTCATGAAAAATCAAAAGAAAAAACCATTATCAAATTCATTATTGAACGATACAAATCAAATTAGTGATTTCTAAAAAAAAAAGGCAAAAAAAAGAAATAGGTTCTGGTAAGACTCGAATTACGACTATAAATTGGATCGTCTCAGAGGGCTTACACTCTACCAACTAATCCACTTAGACTGTATTAAGTTAAGTTCATTGATTATTGGTGTGAAGAGTAGATGTAAGTCCTTCAATCCCACAAAAAAAACATCAATAAAATTGTGACAATTAAAAACTTGACTCAAGATACTAGTAAATATTTTAGATATGAGTACATTTATTCATGCTTGAATGAAACCACTTGGATTTCGTGTTTGTAGGTAAACAGATCAGAACTGTGACGTTTCTACAAGGTGGTCCCTGGTAAGCTTGTTCTCTGTGATTGGTGGAATTCATATCCTAGATTGTGTGGATATGAAATCATCATTTGGCTGAAATCGCCTACTTATCCGTTTAATAAACTATAACGAAATCAGCATATTTTCGGAAAAACGTATTTATTCCATACCCACTTTTTGTCATTGGATTCGGGAGCATGCAGTTGTTCTCCTACTATTCAGTAGAAGACCAAGATGATATTGTTTTATCGAAAGCTCCATACGCGATTGATGAGATTGGGTGAATTCGATGAATATATTGATGAAAGATGTCTAAGTCGAATTCTATTTAGGCATATATGCTGTAATGAATAGATCAATGATTTGTATAGAAGTCCATAATTGTAAATTTTTATTGCAAAGCGATTTCCATGTCACATTCTGTCACAAGTTGTCCTTTATTCACATCACATTGACCTAGCTACATGGCCTCAATCTCCAACATGTATTTCGTTAGTTATTAGTCTAATTAGACCCATACAAATTGAATTTCACGAATGTTCTATATTCTCATATTTCGATACTTCCTGTTGCCTGACGAGTGAGCACTGATGATGAAGAAAGTCAAGAGCGCTTTGCAATAAGAATTTTACAATTATACACTTCTATAAAAAATTATTCGATTCATTCGTTACAAAAAAGTGTATTCAGCTTCCGAAATTCATTCATATATGCTCAAGTGAATCCTTCATATCATCCCAGATTTCATTTCATTACCTGAATTTATTTTATCGTTCCCATGATTTTCATGAATCCTTGTTAAAATCACGCACGATTCAATAAAAAAGCTTCATACGTCTGCATTCCCTTCGTTTGTTAGTTTTCTACAAATGGTAATGTATTATTATATGGCTCTTCAGATGGAATCATCTCTTGAACAATCATTTACGTTTTTCCTTTCTTCTCGACACCTACTATAACATTTGACAGGATAAAACTTTTCGACTCATAAACACGTATTTTTCGTCTACCCTCCAGCACTCGATAACCCTTCCGCAAACGCCAACCATCGGTTTCAAATCGACGAAGAAGAAAGATCAAAACCGTCACAGGATACCCCTTTCGGAAACACATGCAGAACGAATTAAAATCGTGTCGCCGTCAGAACGGACGCGAACCAGCCTTTGACGATCACCAGAATTTACATGTGTCACTCAAATATTCGACACGCTCCGAGAGATTTCCCTCTGAAATCGGGAACGTCTGCTCGAATTATTCATAGATCCGTCCCGCAGAGGTTTTCCTCTTTTTTATGTGTGCGGATAGATTGGAAACGAGGCAAGGGACAGTCGGTTTGTGCCGTAACGATGGTTTAACTGTCACTACAGCTCCTTTTACGCGAAGCCAATTGGCAATTCAAGATTAGATGCCAGCGCCAAAGTGGCAAAAATTCGAACCACGCTCGAGTACATTGTTATTGTTGTCTTTGGGTTTTTACGGTTTATCTTTGAATATTTTCATTTTGTTTAAGTTTTCAGTTTTTCCATGCACTATTTTTCATTTCAAGACTCAAGTGAAGTGATTTCTCCAGGTCGTACAACAGCATCATTTGTTGAAACTCATTTTGAAGGAATCTTTGTATGTATTAATCACTTTTCAAAAAGCATTTATTTTGTGGGCTGGAATGATTCACAATAATGACAATTCTTTTCTTTCATTTCCAGGAACACTAAATTTGTCATTCTCTTGGATCACTGGCTAATAACAATAACCTACTACTTTTTCATATTGGATTTGATGTGAGTCAAAAGTGATGAAAAATGCCTTGATTGATAATAGATCTTTCAGATTATTTCTTTGTAAGAAGTAATGCCTAGAATACTGGGAATAAAATAGTTTTGCTTGGTAAAATGACGAGAACAAGCTTTCATGAAGTTAGACTCCGGTTTTCCTATTTTCAGGAGATATATCCAAGCCCGCCGTCTGTCTATAGACTCTCTTAATCCTAGACTAGTCTGCACCATAACGTTCCTTTCATTTTCCCACGAAAAAAAAAATAAAAACTTATTCCAGTACTACTTTGCCGTTTTGCCCAAGTGTCACATTGAGGTTCACAACTTAAAGCACTCATTTTACATCTGAAAACTAGTAACAGTCAACAGAATATCCTGAATATCTACCATACACATGTACAAGATTTTTATTACGTATCATATAATATTATTCACCAAAATATACAAAAACAACTACCAGAATGCACAGAATCATAGGAATTTAAACGTAAACAACGATTTCAATGTACTTTAAATAGTTTCAAAATTTGACACCAGAGGGAGTACTCCTTATGTTGAATTCCCAATACAGGATTGTGAAGCACTGAAGATGGAACATGTCTGCTTTACGATGTATCAAAATTGAGTTGAAAAAAAAACAAATATCGATTCTGATGGACGGGTGCTTAATAAAGAATACTGTTAGAGTAATGAGCGATGGTCAAAGATTTCACACGCTTTTTTTGTCAGATATTCAATGAAATTACAAATGAATGAGTGAATATCCCAAAAACTTCGTGCATAGAAATTTGAATTATGACAGAACTAGCTGTTGCCCGCTTTTCTCCGACTTGATTTACTTCACTGTTATTTCTCACTGGATGTTTCGTTCAATCATGATGATATATAGACTACATTACTCCTGAATAGTATCGCTTTCTGTGAAAGATTTTTCATGATCGAATCAGTATTTCTGAAGATACCTCCTACAAACAAACAAACAAATAAACAAAAACAGTTAGAAACTGCACCTCTTTATAGTAATAATAGATATTGTGAAGTTATGTACCGAGTTTGTAATGCAGGAGATTTGGACATTAGAGATGTTGACCCAATTATTTATATGCGAATATGCGTTTCGACAAATCAGTACTTTTTTCAAGCATCCCCTGAAATATTGATACTGGTTACTAGGGTTATATGCCTCGACAGTCAAAAAGACGAACATTAAAATGAAATATTATTTGACTTTATGGAAATTCATTTTGGAGATTTGATTTTCTGCGATAGACTCCTGAACAAAGCAAGAGAAACAGAGTTAAGTGACATCAGGGTCTAGTTAGGGTTATAGATCACTAATAAACGACGAGATTAGAACCTTTGGTCCAAAAGTTGGAATATTTTGTAGAAATCAATTACCCTAACCTACAAATCACCATAGAAAGTTTTCATGATCTAACAGCTTTAATGTATGTTTTGGGATCAAGCTCCTTCCTCTTCGAGGTTATAGTTCAAAACAAGTCTTACAATTCATAATTGCTGATATCAGCACTAAGTATATCAAGTATTTCTTGGCAAGAAATAGAAAATGAAGTTTTTTGAAGTACTTCTAGGATTAATTCTCACATGGGTTTTTCTTTGAGAGAGATCGTAATTCCGAGCAGCGAAAACAATCTTTGTGGTCAATGGTTAAGTGTCTGTTTTTAATATATCTGGTGCCATGAAACCAATCAAATATCACAGTCCAGCACTTCTAACGACTGTTGAGGGCTAAGCTAAGTCATTCAAACTACAGATAATATCAGATTGAGTGTCACATAGTTGAGATCTAACCAAAATAGGCTCGTTTTCGATTACAATGATAATAATAATTGTTAACTATTTCAAGTCGAGGTCAAGAGGAGCATGACCCCCACGTTTTGAATTTTGCCAACATTAGAATTCAAAAGTTACAAAGAGCATTATGTTATTTTTTTTAGTCCACTATTGCAGTGTCGACACTATACATATGAATTCTGGTTCCACAAGCAGGTATGGTGATTACATTTCAAAAAACCTTTCTTCAATTGCAAAAATCAATTATTTTTCCACTGCCTGTTCATAACCGTTTCACACCATAGCGCTCCGAATGAAAGGGTCATCAAACTTTCATCCAGCAACAACAAAGTTTTTTCTCCGGATGTGACAGTCTCGCCAACAAAAGATTGATGATTGAATGTTTTCGAACGGAAAACAATTGCTGTTTTACGGACTTCATTAGTGCGCCAAACCAGTGTTGTCTGGATGTGCCAGGTTTAATTTGAACAGGGTGCCCATTTGTTTTGCAGCAACCGGAATATTTGCGGTAGAAAAGGACGACTACAACTCATTTTCGATGGAATGGAAATGAAAATAACAATTTGAACACGGTTTTATGGAAACGATGCTATAGAAACCAACAGTCAACAAGAAATACCTAATAATTCAAATACAAAAAGTAACCTGACTTCTAAAAATCACATGTGAATAAATATTCGATCCGTAATTCCTTATCAATACTTTGGCCAAAATGGCATTTGAAAATGAAAATATCTACTTTAGTTTCCATCGAATCTGAAAGGTAACTTTCATGGTTTTTTCAACATGATCTCATAATGTTGAACCTTTTTTACGATGGAATCTATTGAGGAAATTATATGTGATTGTAATCTGCGGAATTTGTTCGTGTTAGTTTAAAGTGTTTCGTATGATAGCAAATGTGTGCGAAATTTCTACGCACTGAAAATGGTAATTCTACTATTCGAACAATGTTAAAGATCCTGTGAGAGAAAACTCACAAGGTATATTTTTTTCCTCGTTCATTTTTGAAGAAAGAACAGAAAATTTTCTTGATCAAATTAAAAAAGTACTCGAGAAACATTAATTTTCTCGGGATCTGCACTGATAAAAACTAATCATTGCAAGAATAACTACCAACACATACGAGGTCTACAATGAATGAGTGACTGTTCAGTTTCTTTTTTCGAATGAAATATCATATTTTTTCCCACTCGATTGAATTCCTTCGAAAGGATGATTTTTTAGAAATACAGGTTTATGTGAAGCTCTCCTTATACAGGTGCAACCAAAAATCGTAGAAGTAAGAGAAGTTCTCAATATTTTTTTATATAAGTATATAGATTTACACGAAAGGGAACCCCCATAATGTTCAGAAAACGCCGCGTGAATCAAGGGACAAGGATACGATTTAACATTCACTTTTAATTTTTGAAGTTTGAAAGCAAGGACTCCAAAGCTCAGCTGTTCTATTAAAAAAAGATCCCCAAGCAAGAGAGGTTCGACAGGTCTCCCAGTTCACAACAAAGGAGTGGGAATTCTGTACTCGTCGAGTCATCCGTGTAGATATTGCCAAGGATGGAACGATTGATAACAATTCAGAAAACACCGACCATGAAAATATCTATAGAAGAGAGATAAGTCTTCGACCCCTCTACGATGCTCCCACGAAGTGAGCGAGTCTGTGAGCAAAGAATAACCAACAAGACGGATTGCCTTTCTCTGAATATAATCGAGAAGCTTCAATGAATGTTTTGATGCCGAACTCCATACAAGAGAACTATATTCCAAGACAGGCCTTTTCTGAGCCTTGTCGATCATTAGAAGCTGAGGAGAAGTGAAGTATTTCTTCGCACTAAATAAAAAGTTTCTGGGAAGCACCTTTAGCGATCGATCTCACATGGTTTTCCCATGAGAGATAATTACTGGCTTCCTTTCAATATGTGAGATTTGCCTTCATCGAAAATGTACCGAATTCCCAAGGAAAGTAGTGAAGAAGGAATGAAGATTTTCTTCACTCAGTGGTAAATAATCCACACTTGAACAATCGAATGAAACAATTAAAAAAGACGTAAGATTATTCAGAAATATTGTATTTTGTGCAGATATTTGCACCCACTTGAATCAACGATTCAAATTCATTGCTAATGATACTCAACCACTATCACGATTACGAATTTTACAATTCAACTACGGACACGTGTCCGTCCAAAATTCCAATTTACGACAGAGAAAGGCGTTCGGTTCATTCATGAAGATTTATCGAGCGTAACCAGTTAGTTACCACCGATTCATAAAAATATGACTTTCTCGGCCGGTAAGGTGTAATTTTCGACATGTGCTTCATTTGTGTCTTACGCTTCTCCGCTCTGTTGGTCGCTACGCAGCTTTATTGTTGTCTTAAGTAATTTTACATATGTTTCTCGCGTCCAATTAAAACCCAGGCGAGCGTATCAAGAAAAGGATATACTCGAGCGTTTTTCGAGTGGAGACTTCCGTATCCTTAATCTTTATTGAATTACTTTCTATTGTTCGAAAAAAACGAGTTGGTAATTGTAGAATTCACGGAATAACAAGTATTTGCACTATTGGCATGCATCTTAAGAACTAACAAAGAAATATGGTAGAATTCCATCGATTCAAAAATCAAATATCTATAATATATTGAGAATGTCATCATAATTTTCTCACATGATTATACACGATTATTTGCAGAAGTTTCCTACTCGTTGTTCAAAAGTGAAAATGAGACAAAATTATGGGCGTATGAATATTTCTTTCGGTATTAATATGTTCATTCACCAACGCTAAAATCACACATACTATTACCATGCACTATTTTGTCAATAAATTGGTAAAAATGATTATTTTCGAACGCAAAACGTATCATATTTTGTCTCTGACATTAAACTTGATGATCTTTCAAATAAATCATTATTTCCATAGTGTCCTTACGTTTTCATTAGTTCTGCAACTGATTATATAATTTTTTCTGACTAGTTTTATTTGACATTCCTATGAGTTGCATTTGTTGTTTTAGGACGTGGAAACTTGATTGAAAGCTAATAATTACTTTTATCCATTGTTATTGAAACATTCGAAAAAAAAAAATTTCATGTTAGGGCAGTACTGGGTGATCTGGGCTAAGTCGAAATGCCCTTAGTCACAAAACTTTGATTTGACCCGAAAATAATGTTACCCAGATCTGAAAAAATATTCATCATACCTATTTTTTCTTTCCTTCTCTTTCTTTCTTGGAACAAAAGGGGTGTTATTAAATGACGGAGTACCAGAAATTTAGACAATACTGCGTCTTTTATACACACGATTTTTATTAATAGTAGACAAGCGCTAGGTTTCGAGAATAAAATTAAACATGAAGATTATCAGAAGAGAGCTATAGAAGAGAAATATAAGAAATCACACGATTTTTGTGCCCACCAGTTCTCTTTGAAATACCAATGAAAAACAATTTCTGTCTAAATTTAACGTGTGAAACCCTCGGAAGAACCTTCAGATTACAATCGGTCTAACTCATTAAATTATTCAAATCAAAGTACCTATGGTAAATGGTAATTCGGACATTTTTCTGCTTTTAACTTTATCATTTAAATCGATGAAAAAGTACAGGCAATTTTTTCAAAATACTTTTTTGTCAAGTCCCACCACTGAGAATATAGCAAAAGTTAGTTATTCTGATATGTATTTCAGCATTGTTGAATTGATGAAATAATATCACCAGGGACATCTTGGTTTCCTGCTTTTTTTTTCAAATTTGAAATTTTCATTTTTTTGTTTCGAAGGCCAAGGAATTTTATTCCCGAGAACATACTGTTTCAAGAAAAAAATTTTGCTCGAGGAATATCAATATTGCTTCGAGTTGGGCAACATTAGCCGCAAGTCGAATGAAAATTTGGTGATTAACGACACAGGATAATCTTTATTTGACCCTAACATCCAAACGATCTGCCAAGAATAGATGATATCGAGAAATCCTGGGCTGAACTGAATGAGTATCGAAAAACTGATGCTATAACTAACCGTAACTCCTTTTGTTGTTCGCTGATTCCATACGTTTGTAGAATGAGCCATGTGTGCCAACGAAACCACTTAAGATTTATTAAGATCATCTTACGTTGATCGCATCTCATTTACACCGCCTTGTAAGAGTGAGAAAATGGCTACAGCTAATCTTTCGACTTCGCAAAAGACAAAACTTCCGCTACTTATCGTTTCTTCCTCGGTAAACATAAATAATGCGAGTTTGTCATCTTATCCAAACACCAAAATATTAATTTACGACATCATTTCGACGATAATCATCGTGAGCAGCCAATTTCGCGCTCGAACGACTTCCGCATAAAGACGTTAGAAAATTTACGTTGCTTCATATACGGAAGATCATTTATCACTTCAATAAATACACACTGTACCCGACTGCTATTATTTAATGTGTGTCGTGAACGTGATGTCCGTAATTGTTTTGATGTTTCCATTCATTATCGGGGAGCTACTATACGCTTGTTTACTGTTCCGACAGTGTAAATAAACTATTGGCCACCAGAATGGTAACATTTACATCATGGGAAATCGGATGGATAGCGTCTGAAAGACAAATAATGCATTCTCAGATTAGTTGGGCCAAGGGGTTGGGTATTTCCCTGCCAACCTCAGGGAAATAGCAGAGGAGGCCTGGGAAACCTCTCGAGGAAGCTACTTCCTATGACCGTCCGTGCGCGATGAAGAATCGCATCCTGCTCGAGGTGGCCCTGCTTATACAGAACACGGCGGATCTAGACAAGGAAAGTCGATAAAATCCCCCAAGCCAAGGTGTGAGAAATCCGTGCTGAGGGCTGAATGGTAGCAGGGAATGCTACCTCAAACGGAGCCTCTGGGACACCAGGTCGAATCCCAGAGTATCCTAGACCCCACTACGACATGCGGGGCTCTGCCGTAGTGGACCAATACTTCCCTAGCTAATCGTGGGAACAATTATGGACCTAAAAACAAAAAATAAAAAAGAGCAAGAGCGGGGGAAGGTGACTAAACCGAACCCGGAACAAAAGGCGGAGACGTCTGGTGCCAAGGCCACATGGCAGGCACCAAAAATGAAGAACAAGATAATGGTATCTTCCCTGGAGGAACTAGAGCTATTATCAGACGAGGAGGTTAAAACATCCCACCTAGGAGGATCCTCTAAATCAAGGCTGAAAAGTCACCTGGAAAGGGGCCTTGATTATATAACAGCGAAAAGGCTAGTAATCAAGGAAAATTTCCTGAAAAACAGAGATCCGGTACCGTCCTCGAGACTGGGATCCAAGGTGGCCAGAATGCCAAAAGAGGCCAGGACAGGCAAAAAAAATGCACCCGAAGGCACAAAAGCGGTGAAACGCCCTCGCTCAAGTAGCACAACACCGCCACAAACAACCCATCTGAGGAAGAAACCAAGGCAGGAAGGAATCACCTTCAAAGATGCCCTCTCCTCAGTCAAGGTTGCTGTGATACACACGGGGTTCCCAGAGAACAATATGAGCCCAGAGAGACTAGAAATCGTCCAGGACTCGATCTCTGAGGCTCTAGAGAAAATCCCCACAGAGGGACCACAAGTGCGATTTGCAAAATGCACTCATAAATCAGGATACCTGATTATAGTGTGTGCGGATCGCATCAGTGCAGACTGGCTAAGGGAAGTCATCCCAACCATAAAACCCTGGGAGGGGGCAACCCTGACAGTGTTGGAAGGTGATGACTTGCCAGAAACCCACGCCTGCACAGCATATGTTCCCGATGAGAGAGGACAAAGGCCGGAAGCAGATAGAATTCTGCGTAGGCTAAAGGTCTCAAACCACGGGCTCAACACTCACCTCTGGACGGTGTGGGGTAAAACCCCATCGGACAAAGGTCAAATATGGGCTTTCTCTATGGACAAAGAGTCCCTAGAGGAAATCAAGAAGCTGGATATGGCTCCCTACTATAACCTAGGAAGGCTGAAATTCAGAGTCAAAGGGAAGCAAGGAACCAGCAAAAGCACCGAGGAAGGGGTGGACGAACCAATTCCGGAGACCGAGGAGGTACAGGAAGAGGATGGGACTACACCTCCCCGGAGCGGGGAAAGCCCTCTCAAAAGGCTAATGGCACAAGAGGAGGCTGGGCCTATGGAAGAGGAAGACTCAGAGAAGTCAAAGGAGTTTAGTTCACAGAACTAAACTCCAAGAACAGGATCAGGGTACTGCAGTTGAACCTCCATCATGCTAGAGCGTCCAGCGCAATGGTATGTAGGAGGTTCGATAAAGAAGGGATAGATCTTGCCCTCTTGCAGGAACCCTGGCTACACGGAGGGAGGATTGCAGGTCTAAAACCCAACCAAGGTAAGGTACTTTACAAGGAAGGTAATAATAAACCTCGTGCATGTATCTTATATAGTAATAAGGTTGAATGTACACTAATACCGGTGCTATGCACCGGTGATGTTGTTACAGGTCTCCTAACCACGCCGACGGAGGAAGGAAGCAGAAGCTGGATAGTGAGCTCAGCATAT
This sequence comes from Zygogramma bicolorata, assembly GCA_032362365.1. NCBI lineage: Eukaryota > Metazoa > Arthropoda > Insecta > Coleoptera > Chrysomelidae > Zygogramma > Zygogramma bicolorata. The sequence goes on from JAVJAQ010003898.1 coordinate 1,508,160, forward strand.
TTCCCAGGCGAGGAGGCATGCCCACCGCCGGTACTGAGCGAGGTCATCGCCTATGCGGCAAGGGCAAACCTCCAACTCATCATATCATGCGACGCAAATGCACATCATTCATTGTGGGGAAGCACAGATGTCAACCCAAGAGGTGAGTCACTATTACAATTTATTCTCACAGAAAGATTGCTAATAGCCAATGTAGGTAATGAACCAACCTTCGTCACAGCAGCGAGGAAAGAGGTTTTGGATATAACCCTAACGTCGGAA